>CM059451.1:12302353-12459589 GCA_030390025.1 Squalus acanthias | reverse complement strand
CCCCTCTCCCCTCCCCTCTCCTCTCCTCTCCTCTCCTCTCCTTTCCTCCCCTCCCCACTCCTCCCCTCTCCTCTCCTCCTCTCCTCTCCCCTCTCCTCTCGGCAGCGAATTGGGCGGGAGTCTGAGCCTGAATATTTAAATGGGGCCTGGGAGTTAAAATCTCTCCAGGCCTCATTATGCGAGGTCGTCGTCCACCCAGACCCCCATCCTCGCACGGCCCAATCCCATCCCGACTTAAAATCGAGGCCTCTATCTCTGACTGTATCTCTGTTTCTCTGTGTGTCTCTAGCTCTGTATCCCTTGCTATGTATATCCTCCTGGCTCCGTGTCATGGCTTAGTGTCGGAAAGTTGAATTTAACTGCGATTTATAGTTGTTTTCTCTCCCCTTGAGCCGTTTCTTGGTGGGGCTTTGATTCTTTGGGCATGAAAGCCCTCTCCCAGATACCGCTGTTTGACTGTGGGGGGCTTCACAGCTGCGTTCGAGCCTGTTCTTCACACACCTTCCAGCAGGGGGAGTGGGATTAAGCGGACAGCCAGCACAGGCGTGATGGGCCGAATGTCCTCCTCTTGTGCTGTAAGATTCTAATGGTTCCAGTAACTTATTGTCTGTGACACGATTTCAATCGCTCCACCTTTGGCGGCCGTGCCTTCAGCTGCCTTGACCCCAAGCTCTGGAATTCCCTCCCTAAACCTCTCTGCCTCTCTCTCCTTCGTTAAGACGCTCCTTAAAACCGACCTCTTTGACCAAACTGCCCTAAGATCTCCTTATGTGGCTCGGTGTCAAATTGGGTTTGATAATCGCTCCCATGAAGCGTCTTGGAACGTTTTTTTCTGTGTTAAAGGCGCTGTATAAATGCACGTTGTTGTTGGTGTGACACAGTTAGAGATCGTTTCGGAGTGCGCGTGACGAGGCAATTATAAAACTGCATGTTGACCCTTCTGACAAAAAGTGCAGGGCGCTGGGAAAAGAAAGAATCAAAACGGCCTCCGAGGGATTTGAAAATTAGGCAAGCTTCGAAAAAAATCAGCCCAGTCAGTACCCCCCGGCGGGCCCAGGGGTGTTTGCTTCACGTGGATTGCCGGTGTTGTTTGTGGCTTTCAGTCCGTGCATACTTTGGGCTACACAGGGGGGCAGTGACTCAGATTCCGCCCCGTCACCGCGCCGTTATCTCCGGGAGAGGCCGCTGCCCTCGAAGCAGTAGGACCCCGGCTTTCGGGGTCAAATCTGTTTCTTTCCCCACGTTCCCAATCCCATCGCACACCCCTCCCCCCCCTCCCTCCCCCCCCCCCCCCTCCAAAGCTCCCAATAATGACTTCTTTTGGCTGTGCGGCCCATTCAAACGTCTGCCCATGCCTGGATTTTACAGTCTAAAAGCTGGTTCACCGGCTGTGCGGGACCCCTGGAGCGGTACATAAGAACATAAGACGCAGGAGCAGGAGGAGGCCACTCGGCCCCTCGAGCCTGCTCCGCCATTCAATAAGATCATGGCTGATCTGATCAAGGCCTCAACTCCACTTCCCTGCCCGCTCCCCATAACCCTTGACTCCCTTATCGTTCAAATATCTGTCTATCTCCGCCTTGAATATATTCAATGACCCAGCCTCCACAGCTCTCTGGGGAAGAGAATTCCAAAGATTCACGACCCTCTGAGAGAAGAAATTCCTCCTCATTTCCGATTTAAAAGGGCGCCCCCTTATTCTGAAATTATGCCCCCTTGTTCTAGATTCCCCCACGAGGGGAAACATCCTCTCTGCATCTACCTTGTCGAGCTCCTTCAGAATCTTATGTTTCAATAAGATCCCCTCTCATTCTTCTAAACTCCAATGAGTGTAGGCCCAACCAGGGGCCGACACCAGGCTGCGCTGCTGAAAGGGGAACACTGCACCACCGACCACCTCCCCCCCCCGCACTCTCCTGAGGCTGTCTCTCTCTCGCTGGGGTACGGTCCCACTCTCTCCAGCCTGCCCAGCCGAACTCAGCCCAGACTTCGCGCGGGGTGTCTGAACAGAGGGGGTGGGGGCCCCACTGGCCGGCTAATTGACTGTGGGGGGCATCGCTGCCGAGTCCGATCCCAGCGTCCGTGCGCACACGCACGCTCGCTGAAGCCGCTGCGAGTGACCCTGAGCAATCTCATTCTAACACCTGGCTGGCTTTTTAAAAATTCCACACTGCAGAACCATCTGGCATATAACTATGACTCCCCAAAGCCTTTCCACCATCTACAAGGCACAAGTCAGGAGTGTGATGGAATACTCTCCACTTGCCTGGATGAGTGCAGCTCCAACAACACTCAAGAAGCTCGACACCATCCAGGACAAAGCAGCCCGCTTGATTGGCACCCCATCCACCACCTTAAACATTCACTCCCTCCACCACCGGTGTACCGTGGCTGCAGTGTGTACCATCTACAAGATGCACTGCAGCAACTCGCCAAGGCTTCTTTGGCAGCACCTCCCAAACCCGCGACCTCTTCCACCTAGAAGGACAAGGGCAGCAGGCGCATGGGAACACCACCACCTCCAAGTTCCCCTCCAAGTCACACACCATCCTGACTTGGAAATATATCGGCCGATCCTTCATCGTCGCTGGGTCAAAATCCTGGAACTCCCTCCCTAACAGCACTGTGGGAGCACCTTCACCACACGGACTGCAGCGGTTCAAGAAGGCGGCTCACCACCACCTTCTCAAGGGCAACAAGGAATGGGCAATAAATGCTGGCCTTGCCAGCGGCGCCCACATCCCATGAATGAATAAAAAAATATATATAAATGGGCAAATGGAAAATCTGATGTTTAAAAATAGCACGGTCCGCTCTTCTCTCTGCCTCGTGATGTGGGGGCCGTTGAGTATTAGGGTTTGCGATGAATTTTCGTCCGAGCCAACATCGGAACGAGGGCGGAGCCCATGCTCCAGGTTTACAGGGAGTGTGTTGCAGGAAAATCGTGAGCTGCGTGCCCTAGAATTCAGCCTTTTCCATTCCTCCTCCTGCTCTGCCCCCTCCCTGGTTTTGGACTTGGCATCTGTCGGAAACATCCTGAAGGGTTTTCACATGCAACGGGAGGGTCGCTGGTAATTTTAACCCCCAACAACGGGTGGGTTCGGGTTGGGTGAGAAGTTAAGATTGTCGGCTGTGGCTCAGTGGGCAGCGCACTCACCTTTGAGTCCGAAGGTCGTGGGTTCAAGTCCCACTCCAGAGACTTGAGCACAAAAATCCAGGCTGACACTCCCAGCCTAGTACTGAGGGAGCGCTGCACTGTCGGAGGTGCCGTCTTTCAGATGAGATGTTAAACCAGGTGGATATAAAAGGTCCCATGGCACTGTTACATAAGAAGATAGGAGCAGGAGTAGGCCATTCGGCCCCTCGAGCCTGCTCCGCCATTCGATGAGATCATGGCTGATCATCCAAACTCAGTACCCTGTACCTGCCTTCTCCCCATATCCCTTGATACCTTTAGCTTTAAGAAATATATCTAACTCATTCTTGAATATATTTAATGACTTGGCCTCAACTACCTTCTGTGGTAGAGAATTCCACAGGTTCACCACTCTCTGAATGAAGAAATTCTTCCTCATTTCTGTCCTAAATGGCTTACCCCTTATCCTTAGATTATGGCCCCTGGTTCTGGACTCTCCAACCATCGGGAACATTCTTCCTGCATCTAGTTTGTCCAGACCTGTCAGAATTTTATATGTTTCGATGAGATCCCCTCTCATTCTTCTATACTCCAGCGAGTATAAGCCCAATCGAACCAATCTCTCCTCATATGTCATTCCTGCCATCCCAGGTATCAGCCTTGTGAATCTTCGCTGAACTCCTTCCATGGCAAATAAGAGTGTTTCAAATAAGAGCAGCGGAGTTCTCCCCTGTGTCCTGTCCAATATTTATCCCTCAACCAACATAGCAAAACCCGATGATCTGGTCATTATCACATTGCTGTTGCTGTTGGTTGGAGCTTGCTGTTTGCCAAATTGGCTGCTGCCATTACAACAGCGACTACACTTCAAAGAGTACTTTTAGCAAAATACTGAGGATGCTGGAAATCTGAAATAACAACAGAAAATGCTGGAAACACTCAGCAGGTCAGGCAGCATCGAGGAGAGAGAAACAGAGTTAACGGTTTCGAGTCGGGGACCCTTCGTCTGAACTGGACAAGGTTAGAGAAGAGAGATGTTTAAGCAGGGGCAGGACCCCAAACACCCCTTCCAGGTGAAACAGCGATTTACTTGTACTTCTTGCAATTTAGTATACTGTATTCGCTGCTCACGATGCGGTCTCCTCTACATTGGGGAGACCAAACGCAGATTGGGTGACCGCTTTGCGGAACGCCTCCGTTCAGTCCGCAAGGGGGACCCCGAGCTTCCGGTCGCTGTCACTTTAATTCTCCGCTCCACTCCCACTCTGACCTCTCCGTCCTCGGCCTCTTACACTGTTCCAATGAAGCTCAACGTAAGCTCGAGGAACAGCACCTCATCTTTCGATTAGGCACTTTACAGCCTTCTGGACTCAACATCGAGTTCAACAATTTCAGACTATAACCTCAGCCCCTGTATTTCTTTATATATTTTTTTCTCTTGTTTTCTCACAGGGTAGCTGTTAATGTTGCTGCCATCATCATTCACACCTCATCTAGAGTCATCTTTGTTTCTTAACTTGTCCCATTACCATCTCCTTTTGCCTCGCACCATCATCCCTTTTGTCTCTTAATCTCTCCTGCCTTCCATCCTATCACAGACCTTCCCTTTTGTTCTTTCCTCCCCTCCTCCCCTCCCCTGCTTAAAAATCTCTCTTCTCTAACCTTTTCCAGTTCTGACGAAGGGTCCCCGACCTGTAACGTTAACTCTGTTTCTCTCTCCGCGGATGCTGCCTAGCCTGCTGAGTGTCTCCAGCATTTTCTGTCGTTACTTCGAAAGTACTTCATTGGCTGCAAAGCGCTTTGGGACATTGTCAGGTCGTGAAAGGCGCCATATAAATGCAAGTCTTTCTTTTTTTTCCCGAAGTGATTGGTGTCATGTTGACATCGTGGCGGCCATTGTACCACCTCACAAACAGCAGCGAGGTGAATGACCCAGTTAATGGTCGAGGGAGGAATGTTGGCCAAGATATGGGGGGGGGGAGCTCGCTACTTTCCTTTGATCTTCTACACCCAGCTAAAACAGGCAAACAGAGCCTCAGTTCAACCTCTCATCCAAAGGGACGGCACCTCCAACAATGCAGCCCTCCCTCAGTACCGCACTGAAGGGGTTGGCCCAGATTAGGTGGCAATCCTTACTGGTTGCTCGTGCGAAGTCCAACAAGACCACAGAAGCTCCAATACCTTGGATTCACATTGGGTTCGGTAAACAGGTCAAAATTCTTTAGTCTTAACAAAAAAACTTTGATGAACCAATCATTTCTCTTGTGTCTTTGAGTTGAGTAGGTTGGGTAGGTTGGGCCTCTACTCATTGGAATACAGAAGAATGAGAGGCGATCTTATCGAAACATATAAGATTGTGAGGGGGCTTGATCGGGTGGATGCGGGGAGGATGTTTCCACTGATGGGTGAGACTAGAACTAGGGGGCATAATCTTAGAATAAGGGGCTGCCGTTTCAAAACTGAGATGAGGAGAAACTTCTTCACTCAGAGGGTAGTAAATCTATGGAATTTGCTACCTCAGAGAGCTGTGGAAGCTGCGACATTAAATAAATTTAAAACGGAGATAGACAGTTTCCTAGCTGATAAGGGAATGAAGGGTTATGGGGAGCGGGCAGGGAAGTGGACGTGAGTCTAGGTTCGGATCAGCCATGATCCTATTGAATGGTGGAGCAGGTCCGAGGGGTCGTATGGCCTACTCCTGCTCCTACTTCTTATGTTCTTATGTTCTTATTTCCTTCCCTAAAGGACAGTAGTGAACCAGATGGGTCTCTACAACAATCTGATAGTTTCCTGGTCACCATTACTGATAATAGCTTTTGCATTCCAGATTTATTTAATTGACTGAATTTAAATTCCCCAGCTGTCCGTGGTGGGATTTGAACTCATTGTCTCGCGGATTACGTAACCACTATGCTCCTGTACCCCAATCATCATAAGCACCTCAATCAGAGCAGTCTTCATGTGTGCGCCTAGGCATTGAGTTATTCGTCCATTATAGCGATCCTGACCAAATCAAGAGTTGTCTTCAACTGACAAATGCAGACAAGAAATTGCATTTCTATAGCGCCTTTCACAACCTCAGGACATCTCAAAGCGCTTCACAGCCAGTGAAGTACTTTTGAAATAGAGTCACTGTTGCAACTTGCGCACAGCAAGGTCCCACAAGCAGCAATGAGATAAAAATGCAATTTTCTAATTGGAGGGGAGTGGGAAGCCTGGTTCGCTCTCTCCTTGTTTAGCCCAGGAACAGTAAGTGTTTTTGGAACTTCAAAAAAGTGCTTCATTGGCTGTACAGAAAGTCTTGAATTTCTATAGCGCCTTTCACGACCACCGGGCGTCTCAAAGCGCTTTACAGCCAATGAAGTACTTTTTTTTGAAGTGTAGTCACTGTTGTGATGTAGGAAACGCAGCAGCCAATTTGCGCACAGCAAGCTCCCACAAACAGCAATGTGAAAATGACCAGATAATCTGTTTTTAGTGATGTTGATTGAGGGATAAATATTGGCCCCAGGACACCGAGGGAGCACTCCCCCCCCCCTGCTCTTCTTCGAAATAGTGGCCGTTGGATCTTTTACATCCACCTGAGAGAGCAGACGGGGGCCTCGGTTTAGCATCTCATCTGAAAGACGGCACCTCCGACAGTGCGGCACTCCCTCAGCACTGCACTGGGAGTGTAGGCCTAGATTTTTGGTGCTCAAGTCTCATGGAGTGGGTTCTTGAACCGCACAAAACCTCATGAACTCAGAGGCGAGAGAGAGAGAGAGAGAGTGCTACCCACTGAGCCACGGCTGACACTAAAGCACTCTGCGACATCCTGAGGTGGTTATTCAGGCTCGTCAATATCCTGAGTCAGATCAGCTGGCTAAGCAATGATCTAAACCTGGGGCCTTCCTGAGTTACAGGCTTCAGTACCTCAGCCTTGAAGCACATTTACTCTCTGAGCCTTCAATCAGGCTGCTTCTTCTTCCTAATCAAGGCCAAAATGGCGGAGCAGGCCCGATAGGCCTGGGGCCTACTACTACTCCTGTTCCAAGTCTCCTCAACCGGTTAAGTCCTCTGAGAAAGGTACAAGCTCCAAAAAATAAGGAACGAAACTTTCTCCCTGATCCACAAAGGTAATTGAGTGAAAACCACAGGTTATCAGTTCAACATTGCAACCTCCATAAATCAAACCTAATTCCACAGCTGACATTTCCATGTTCCCATGGTATTGAAGGGGAGCGGGGGGGCGGGGGTGGGGGAAGGGAAAGAGCGCACCTGCAGTTTCCTGCTTTGCCGATGGCGCGATCTTATCAGCTGCGAAGTGAGGTTTAAAACTGCTGAAAGAGATGTTTAGAGAACGGTCACAGGCAGAACACAACAAGGAACAAGTATTGCTCACATGCCGACAGGGCCTGATTGTGCAGCGTGAGATATTCCAGCGGGTGTTTGTTCCGCCCCGACCCCCCCCCCCCCAGGCGCCATTTCAATTCGGGTCCCGAAGTCCGCGAGCTAGCTACCCGGCTTGCAGGCCGCCAAAACAAATACCAGCTCGTTTAACGGCCTCGCTTGAAACAAAAGGTTTAGCAGGTTAGCCACTTGGCAGGGGGGGGAGGTGAGGGAGCCAGATAGAGCTGGGCTAAACCTCAGCAGCCAGCACAGTCGCCAGAATTGGATCGGAAAGGGCACGGAATGTTTTGTTTTCGTTGTCCTGTGGATGTGGGCAAGACTGGCGAGACCGCATTCCTAGGTGCCCTGAGGAGATAGCGTGCAGCCACCACTTTGCCTTGTCGTGACCGCTCCTGCGCCGCTATTAAAGCATCCAGACACATCGCGTGAGACTGATTCCCTTGCAGGTCAGATCAGCAAGGAGTGCTGGGTCATCTTCCCTGAAGGACTTCAATAAAAAAAGGAAAGAAAGAATTTGCAATTTCTACCGCGCCTGTCACGACCTCAGGACGTCCCAAAGCCCCCTTTACAGCCAATGAAGTACGTTACGAAGCGTCGCCACTGTTCTAATGGCGGAAACGCGACGGCCAATTTGTGCACAGCAAGCTCCCACAAACAGCGACGTGACAGTGACCGGATCATCTGGTTTTTTTTAGTGACGTTGATCGCTGGGATAAATATCGGCCCCAGGACACCGAGGAGAACTCCCCCCCCCCCCCTGCTCTTCTTCGAAATAGTGCCAATTTGCGCACAGCAAGCTCCCAACAACCCTGAAAGCTGCCGGATTGTGGCAAAAAAAAAAGCCCCCAGTTGGGATTCTGCCCTCTCGGGTAGACGCGACGGATGTGCCACGGCACCATTTCGGGGAAGAGCGAGGGGAGCTCTCCTCGGTGTTTGTGGGAGCTTGCTGTGCGGAAATTGGCTGCCGCGTGGCCTACATTCCAGCAGCGACTGCGCGACAAAAGTACTTCATGGGCTGTAAAGCGCTGCGGGACATCCTGAGGTGGTGAAAGGCGCCATAAAAATGCAACTTTTTTCTTTTTACTCCCTCGACTGAGCAGTTCATCGTCAGTGCTTAATCGGCACTGGATGTGGAATCTCCCGGTAATTAACTCCGTATTATTTTTTCATGAAGAGGAATGATATTGCAATCATTAATCGCCTTGAGTCAACATCCTGACCACTTGCCACAGTTGTGTCCCCGTTGACCAGCGTCACACTCAGCCTTGACACTTTCGGGGGTGGGAGGAACATTGCGATACCCGGCGGTCCAGAGCCAGAGGCCGGGGCTCACAGCCCCACCCCACTCCACCCCCCCACCCCCCCCCCACACACATGGGCCATAGAGCATAAGAACACAAGAAACAGGAGCAGGAATAGGCCAATCGGCCCCTCGAACATGCTCCGCCATTCAATAAGATCATGGCTGATCCAATCTTGGCCTCAACGCCACTTGCCCGCTCTCTCCCCATACCCCTTGACTCCCTTGTAGTTCAAATGTCTGTCAATCTCCGCCTTGAATATATTCAAGTAGGGGGGTTGCCAACCCTCCAGGATTGCCCTGGAGTCTCCAGGAATTGAAGATTAATCTCCAGGACACCGCTGGGAGCAAAACCCAGGAGTGTACGCTTTTCATTTTCCTTTCATTTATTAGTTATAAAATTATTGGAGATATCGGGAGGTGTTTGAGCAGGTTGGAAGCCAGACATCATGAGATGAAACCTCCAAGAATATGTCTGACCAGAGTTGGCAACCCTACAGCCAAGTGGAGTCCAGCCACTTCCCCCATAGACTTGGAAGCCAAGTCACTGCATATATTTAAGAAGGAGATAGATAGATTTCTAGATACAAAAGGCATCAAGGGGTATGGGGAGAGAGCGGGAATATGGTATTGAGATAGAGGATCAGCCATGATCATATTGAATGGCGGAGCAGGCTCGAGGGGCCGAATGGCCTACTCCTGCTCCTATTTTTCTATGTTTCTATGTTTCAAAATGTGATTAGAGGATTTGATAGGATAGAGAGAGGAAAACTACTTCCTCTGGTGGGGGGATGCCCAGAACAAGGCTGCATATCCTTAAAATTAGAGCCAAGCCGTTCAGGGGTGATGTCAGGAAGCACTTCTTCACACAAAGGGTGGTGGAAATCTGGAACTCTCTCCCCCAAAACGCTGTTGAGGGTGGGGGGCCAATTGAAAATTTCACAACTGAGATCGATAGATTTTTGTTAGGCGAGGGTGTTAAGGGTTACGGAACCAAGGCAAGGGAATTTCCTACATTACAACAGCGACTACACTTCAAAGTTGCCCCCGATTGCTACAGTGTGTTCCATCTACAAGATGCACTGCAGCAACTCGCCAAGGCTTCTTCGGCAGCACCTCCCAAACCCGCGACCTCCACCACCTAGAAGGACAAGGGCAGCAGGTGCGGGGGAACACCACCACCTCCAAGTTGCCCTCCGAGTCACACACCGCCCTGCCTTGGAATATATCGGCCGTTCCTTCATCGTCGCTGGGTCAAAATCCTGGAACTCCCTCCTGAACAGCACTGTGGGAGTACCTTCACCACACGGACTGCAGCGGTTCAAGAAGGCGGCTCACCACCACCTTCTCAGAGGGCAACTAGGGATGGGCAATAAATGCCGGCCTTGCCAGAGATGCCCACATTCCAGAAATGAATTTTTACAAAAGTACTTGGCTGTAAAGGGCTTTGGGACGTTCTGAGAATGTGAAAGGCGCTATAGAAATGCAAATTATTTTCTTTTTCTTTCTTGTGACTCACTGGGCTGTGCACTGACTCGCTGTAGGGGTAGCCTAGAGAACCATCTTATCTTTCGTTTTATTTCTTTTATCACATCGAACATCTCGATCAAATCTCCTCTCAGTTTGGGTGAATACAGTCCCAGGAGTTCTCTCCTTCCCTTGTAACTCAGTCCCCTCATCCCTGGTGCCCTTTTGATAAATCTGGGGTACACTTTCTCCAGAACTATTAGAAAGACAGAGGCAGCTGGGTCCGCGGCTCCAGGCCTGCGGATTGGGGAGTTCGGGGGGTCAGGGCCGGGAGATTGGGGCTCGGGGGTTGCGGGTCAGGGCTGGGAGATTAGAGGTGGGGCTGAGGATCAGGGGTCAGGGCTGGCAAGTCGGGGGGTCATGCCGGGAGATCGGGGGTCAGGGCTGGGAGATCGGGGTTCGGGACTGGGAGGTCAGGGGTCAGGGCCAGGAGATTGGGGGTCAGGGGGGGTCAGGGCTGGGAGATCGGGGGTCAGGGCTGGGAGGTCGGGGTTCGGAACTGGGAGGTCAGTGGTCAGGGCCGGGAGATCGGGGGTCGGGGGGGGTCAGGGCTGGGAGATCGGGGGTCAGGGCTGGGAGGTCGGGGTTCGGGACTGGGAGGTCAGTGGTCAGGGCCGGGAGATCGGAGGTCGGGGGTCAGGGCTGGGAGATAGGGGTTCGGGGCGACAATCGGTTCCTTTAATCGGGGGGAACACTCCTGCTTCTCTTGGGTTCCGCATTCAGGGAAGTTAGTCCCCTTCTTGTTTGGCAGGCGATCCATAGGACTGGTTTGCCCAAGTATAGCCACGGTGGTGCTGGCTGTCTCATGGCAAACCAATCTTGGAGGTGGGGGCCTCAAGTCTGCGTTAGGCCTCTTATTCGCAGATGCAAAGGGTCTAGTGCCTGCTTCAGGTGTGGGTAAAGGACACAGCTGGTTTGTCCTTACCCAATATGGCGGGCGGCCCACTTCATGCTGGAAATGTGCGCATACTTCCCACCCGCCATATTGGGGCCTTAGTAATCCAAGTAGCGCCCGAAAAACTGTCAATTTTGACCAATTTCTAAGCCTATGTGCTCAGGTCTCTGGAGTGGGACTAGATAGATTTTTGGACTCGAGGGGAATCGAGGGATATGGAGATGGGGCGGGAATGTGGAGTTGAGGTCGAAGATCAGCCATGATCTTATTGAATGGTGGAGCAGGCTCGAGGGGCCGAATGGCCAACTCCTGCTCTTAATTCTTATGTTCTTATGTTCTTAAAGCCCATGGGCAAGAGTGCTACCAACTGAGCCAAGACTGGAACCTGAACAGATCCCCTGTGTTTGTGAGGAGCCCCAAAACTGCGCACAGCAGTCCAACTGCGGTTTAGCCATTCTGTTGCTGTGACCTCTCGTGTTCTAATTTAAATGGGCCCTTTTCTACCCCGCGCTGTGGGCGCTGGGACAACCTGGCCTCCTAACACCATCCCTCCGTCTGCGAGGAAAGGAGAGGGCTCAGCGACGAACCCCAGCTATCGTGGGCCACAGGCCAAGGCAAGACAGGCCCCAAAATGGACCCCGAGCTGCATTCGGACCGTCTATTGGCACCAAACTGCATCCGCAGCTTAATTAACCGCAAAAATGAATTGCATGAATTACGATAGAGATAGCGAGGAGTGATTACAAGATTGTAATCTAATCTTGGAGCCCAGGATTGTTATTAAGCACTATTCCGGTTTGTCACAGAACACTCTGTTAGATAACTCTCCTGATGAGAAACGCAAAAAAACGCAGGAGGCCCGGAGGGATGGGGGGGGGGGGGGGGGGCAAAGGTCATTCAGTCCGTTGAAGCCTTTTCTTCCACAGGGAAACACTTGACCAATCATAATCTCTACTCAACGTGCTTGGGCCACCCAACTCACCTCGGTTAATCCTCCCCAGTCCTCAGCTGGTACTTAGGGCAGGAAGGAAGGGGCACAGTAGCCCCGATTTTAACTCCGGGGTGAGGGGTCAGAGGTGCGAAGGTCGAAATGACGGGGGGGGGGAGAGGTTAAACCTTCTGCCCCCCTCCACCCCCCCTCCTCCAGAGTGTTAAAAATGACTGACTAAGATTACACAATATTGTTAAGTAAGGAGAAATGTTTGAGCCTGACCGTTCATTCGAAGTGGAAGATATGTCATGTCATAATGCAGTAATCGCCAAGCTATGGAGTCAGCCGCGACTCAGTGGATAGCACTCATGTCTCTAGAGTCAGAAGGTCATGGGCTCAAGTCCCACTCTGAACACAAAATCCAGGCCAACACTTCAGTGCAGTACTGAGGGAGTCTTCTCTTCTTAGGCAGTCCCTCGGAACCGAGGATGACTTGCTTCCACATTAAAAATGAGTTCTCCGGTGACTGATGAGTCCAATGCGGGACCTGCAGTCTCTGTCACAGGTGGGGCAGACGGTGGTTGAAGGGGACGGGTGGGTGGGGTGCTTGGGTTGGCCTCCGCTTGCTCCTGGCGAAGAGACTCGAGGTGTTCGGCGCCTTCCCGGATGCTTCTCTTCCACTTTGTGCGGTCTTGGGCCAGGGATTCCCAGGTGTCGGTGGGGATGTTGCACTTTTTCCAAGGAGGCTTTGAGGGTGTCCTTGAAGCGTTTCCTCTGCCCACCTGGGGCTCTCTTGCCGTGTCGGAGCTCCGAGTAGAGCGTTTGCTTTGGGAGTCTCGTATCGGGCATGCGGACAATGTGGCCTGTCCATTGGAGCTAATCGA
The DNA here is from genome assembly GCA_030390025.1 of Squalus acanthias. Taxonomy (NCBI): domain Eukaryota; kingdom Metazoa; phylum Chordata; class Chondrichthyes; order Squaliformes; family Squalidae; genus Squalus; species Squalus acanthias. The sequence goes on along the minus strand of CM059451.1, from coordinate 12,446,527 downwards.
GCGTGGTCAGAGCTTCGATGCTGGGGATGTTGGCCTGAGCGAGAACACTGACATTGGTGCGCCTATCCTGCCAACGGATTTGCAGGATCTTGCGGAGTGCTACACTGTTGGAGGCGCCTTCTTTTGATCAGCCATGATCTAATTGAATGGCGGAGCAGGGCCGAATGGCCTACTCCTGCTCCTATTTCTTATGTTCTTGTGTAAATATTACGAAACAGGCTGTGATCCGTATAAAGAATCGGTGAGACCTCGCTTGGAATATTGTGTGCCTAGATGTTCCCAACTGTGCTGACGGAATGAGAGGTGTTGGAGGGGATTCTGAGATGACCAGGTCAGATTGTCAGTGGTCACATATCCTCTCCATCACCAAGATCGCCTATTTCCACCTCCATAACATCGCCCGTCTCCGCCCCTTGCCTCACCTCATCTGCTGCTGAAACCCTCATCCATGCCTTTGTTACCTCTAGACTTGACTATTCCAACGCACTCCTGGCTGGCCTCCCACATTCCACCCTACATAAACTTGAGGTCATCCAAAACTCTGCTGCCCCCGTGTCCTAACTCGCACCAAGTCCCGTTCGCCCATCACCCCCCTGTGCTCGCTGACCTACATCAACGCCTCGATTTTAATATTATCATCCTTGTTTTTCAAATCCCTCCAAGGCCTCGCTCTCCCTATCTCTGCAATCTCCTCCAGCCCCACAACCCACCCGAGATCTTTTACTACATTAAAGGCGCTGTATAAATGTAAACATGGGAGATTCCCAGACCACCCGCTGCCCAGATTACCCGGAGCGGGGAGAAGTAATATCTGGAGCTGGACTCCACTGGGTGGGGTCTGGAAAAAACCCAAATAGATCCAGATTAATTCCATATCGGAGTCAGGACCAGCTTCTCAGCTCACTCTGAGTCACATGTCAAGACAGAGGATCAAACACTATAAAGACGCAAGTGCTATTTCATCAAGAAAGTATTTTGTTTGGATTTCTGTATATTGTAGATAATAATAGCTTTCAACATTTGACCCACAGCTTGTTCAATCACTTAGTCTGTGATTTAGCTTGAGTAGACGTAGCTTGCCAAACAACCGCCTCCAGAACGACATTGTTAAACCTACTGACACTGTTAAACCTCTCCGCCTCGCTACCTCTCTCTCCTCCTTTAAGACGCTCCTTAAAACCTACCTCTTTGACCAAGCTTTTGGTCACCTTTCTTTTTTGTTATTCGTTTATGGGATGTGAGCGTCGCTGGCAAGGCCAGCATTTATTGCCCATCCCTAATTGCCCTTGAGAAGGTGCTGGTAAGCCGCCTTCTTGAACCGCTGCAGTCCGTGTGGTGAAGGTGCTCCCACAGCGCTGTTAGGTAGGGATTTTGACCCAGCGACGATGAAGGAACGGCTGATATACTTCTAAGTCAGGGTGGTGTGTGACTTGGAGGGCAACTTGGAGCTGGTGGTCTTCCCATGCGCCTGCTGCCCTTGTCCTTCTAGGTGGAAGAGGTCGCGGGTTTGGGAGGTGCTGCCGAAGAAGCCTTGGCGAGTTGCTGCAGTGCATCTTGTAGATGGTACACACTGCAGCCACGGTGCGCCGGTGGTGGAGGGAGTGAATGTTTAAGGTGGTGGATGGGGGGCCGATCAAGCGGGGGCTGCTTTGTCCTGGATGGTGTCGAGCTTCTTGAGTGTTGTTGGAGCTGCACTCATCCAGGCAAGTGGAGAGTATTCCACCACACTCCTGACTTGTGCCTTGTCGATGGTAGAAAGGCTTTGGGGAGTCAGGAGGTGAGACACTCGCCGCAGAATACCCGGCCTCTGACCTGCTCTTGTTGCCACGGTATTTATGTGACTGGTCCAGTTAAGTTTCTGGTCAATGGTGACCCCCAGGATGTTGATGGTGGGGGATTCGGCGATGGTAATGCCGTTGAAAGTCAAGGGGAGGCGGTTAGACTCTTGGTGGTGGAAGAGGTGCCAATCAAGCGGGCTGCTTTGTCCTGGATGGTGTCGAGCTTCTTGAGTGTTGTTGGAGCCGCACTCATCCAGGCAACCTGTTCTATTAGCTCCTTATGTGGCTAATACTCCTGCGAAACGCCTTGGGGCTTCTTACTATGTTAAAGGCGCTAGATAAATGCAAGTGCTTGTTGTTAAGGAAGCTCCCAGGTTCGTACGTCGCTCCATGCTGAGTTCCCTGGCTCTCAGCTGGAATGACAATGGGGATCTCAGCGGCCTCCCTGGTCCAGGGTCCCCGATCCCGAGCGGGGGGGAAGGGTGAGGGAAAAAGTCTAACTCACGGGGCGCGCTCCAGAAATTTCTGAGCCAAAAGCTTGGTCAAAGAAGTAGGTTTTAAGGAGCGCCTTAAAGGAGGAAAGAGAGGTGGAGAGGCGGAGAGGTTTAGGGAGGGAATCCCAGAGCGCAGGGTCTAGGCAACTGAAGGCACGGCCGCCAATGGTGGAGCGAAGGAAATTGGGGATGCTCAATATACGTGTGAAGTGTGGTCACTGTTTTAATGTAGGAAACGCAGCAGCCAATTTGCGCACAGCAAGGTCCCACAAATAGCAATGAGATAGTGACCAGACCATCTGTTTTAGTGATGTTGGGTTGAGGAATAAATATTAGGCCCCAGGACACCGGAGAGAACTCCCACTGCTCTTCTTCGAAGAGTGGCCATGGGGATCTTTTACATCCGCACCCGCACAGACGCGCCCACATGTACATCTTTCTCAATCCAACCCTTCCCTTGTACAAGTCTTGTAAACATTGGCACACCGTCGAGATGAGAGTTCCGAGCATTGCAGCCTGGCGAGGCCATCCATTCACACATTGCAAAGCCTGTAACCGAGAGAGTAACAAGGGCTCTCACAGTGCTAGTGAGCTGATTCAACAAAGGGACTGACCCTAATTAGATTCAAGGGTTCACTGACCGGGAGAATGTTCTCAACGCTGTGATTGCCATTCGTGGCATGCATCGAATAATGGCCGGGGATCGTTCTGTACGGGACAGTGTGGGAAAGTCACTCTGTTCTGCTGCAAGGGAAGATAGAGTGCTCGGGCCATTCACAGTCAGGATGTATGGTCAAAAATGAGAAGTCGCACAACACCAGGTTATAGTCCAACAGTTTTATTTGAAATTACGAGCTTTCGGAGCGCTGCTCCTTCGTCAGGTACAGTGAGGGAATACAAATCAGTTACAAAGCATATATAGACAGAGAACAATGTGTCTGCAGAGATACAATCCGTCAGGGAGGCATTACATCAAAGACACAGCAGAGTACAGCTAAGACAATGAGGTGGGGTCACAGGGGGTCCAACGTGTCAAATGCTGCAGTCTGCAGTTAAGCTTTTTACTTTTTTTTAAAACTGGAAATCACACCTGTGAACCAGACAACGACGACTCTTGTCTGGACTCTCGTCACGTCCTGTAGCGTGACATGAAACTGAGATCCCGGTGCGGAACTTGGCTATCAGTTTCTGCTCGATGATTTTGCGTTGTCATGTGTCTTGAAGGCCGCCTTGGAGAACGCTAACCCGCTAACCGATGTATGGTGGCAAGTGGCATGACTCGTCTTGTTCTGTTGGCAGCACTGCTTGAGGTGGTACTTGTGCTATCAGATGTATTACAGCATTCGCTTCCATTCTATGAACCCAACCCCCCCTCCCATTCACTCCCACCACATTGAATTCAAACGGACCCAACCCCCACTCCCATTCACTCCCACCACATTGAATTCAAACGGACCCAACCCCCCCTCCCATTCTTCGCTGTGGCTCAGTGAGCAGCACTCTCCGCTCTGACTGTCCAGAAGGTTGTGGGTTCAAGGCCCACTCTCAGAGCACAAGATCCAGGCCGACACTCCCAGTGGCAGTGCTGAGGGAGCGCTGCACAGTCGGAGGTGCCGTCTTTCGGATGAGACGTTAAACCGAGGCCCCCGTCTGCCCTCTCGGGTGGACGTAAAAGATCCCACGGCCACTATCGGAAGAAGAGCAGGGGAGTCCTGGGCCAATATTAATCCTGCAACCAAGATCACTAAAAACCGATTATCTGGTCATTATCTCATGGCTGTTTTGCGACCTTCCTGCGTGCAAATTGGCTGCTGTATTTCCAACATTACAAAAGTATTTCACTGGCTGTAAAGCACTTTGGGATGTCCAGAGCGAGGAGGGAGTTGTAGAGGTTACGACCTAGAGAGCAGAAAGCTAGGATCACTGGGATGGGGGCACACAGAAGAGACCAGAGTCAGAGGACTATGGCGCACGGGTATGGATGTCGGGCTAGAAGATGTAGAGGTAGGATGAGCGAGAGCATGGGGTGGGGTGCGGACTTTTGCGAATAAGGCCAAGGATTTTGAATTGGGGGACAGGAGGGAAAGAAAAGCTTGCATTTCTATAGCGCCTTTCACGACCTCGGGATGTCCCACAGTGCTTTACAGCCAATGAAGTACTTCTGATGCGCGCTGACTGTTGTAATGTAGGAGAAGATGGAGGTTGTCAAGGGTTGGGGTTGATGAGCGAGCGGGACACTGTGGGGCAGTAAACGGTAAATCCCTTGTGCCTGTCATATGGACACATAAAAACATAGAAACATAGAAGATAGGAGCAGGAGTAGGCCATTCGGCCCCTCGAGCCTGCTCCGCCATTTAATGAGATCATGGCTGATCATCCAAATTCAGTACCCTGTCCCTGCTTTCTCCCCATATCCCTTGATCCCTTTAGCCTTAAGAAATATATCTAACTCCTTCTTGAATATATTTAATGAGTTGGCCTCAACTGCCTTCTGTAGTAGAGAATTCCACAGGTTCACCACTCTTTGGGTGAAGAAATTCCTCCTCATCTCAGTCCTAAATGGCTTACCCCTTATCCTTAGACTGTGACCCCTGGTTCTGGACTCCCCCGCCATCGGGAACATCCTTCCTGCATCTAGTTTGTCCTGTCCTGTTAGAATTTTATAAGTTTCAATGAGATCCCCTCTCATTCTTCTAAACTCGAGCGAATATAAGCCCAATCGACCCAATCTCTCCTCATACGTCATTCCTGTCATCCCAGGTATCAGTCTGGTGAATCTTCGCTGCACTCCCTCCATGGCAAGAACATCCTTCCTCAGATAAGGCGACCAAAACTGCACACAATACTCAAGGTGTGGAGCACAGAAGGAGGCCATTCGGCCCATCGTGCCTGTGCCGGCTCTTTGAAAGAGCTCTCCAATTAGTCCCGCTCCCCCTGTTCTTTCCCCACAGCCATATTCTCCCCTTCAAGTATTTCTCCGATTCCCTTCTGAAAGTTACTATTGAATCTTGTAAGGGGTTTTCTCCGATACTGGTCCCCCGTTACACACAGTTCTTGGGCTTCAGGATTTATAAGAACAAAATACACACGGCACAGGGTTTTAGCTCAACCTTTGATTTGTTCGTTTATTGAACACACACACACAATTACCTCCCCAGTATAAACTCCTACGATTTATATTAGACTAACAACTCCAAAATACAAACCCCTACGCAAGGGTCATTTGCATCGACACAATATGACACAGTTAAACCCGTCCGCGATTTGACTGTTACAAATAAAGTTACCCAGACTCGATCACAAAAGCCCCCTCTATGATTTGACTGAAACATCCAATCACCACTCCCGATCGTCTGTCTCCTGGAGTTGATTGTAGGCCCGAATCCTTCTGCTCGCTGTTCTTGCGTAAGCTCCCCACGCCGTCTCTCTTCGAAGTGGCTTTTTTTATACCCAAAACCAACTTGCAATAGAAGCATAGAAGCAGGAGTAGGCCATTCGGCCCCTTGAGCCTGCTCCGCCATTTAATGAGATCATGGCTGATCGTCCAAATTCAGTACCCTGTCCCTGCTTTCTCCCCATATCCCTTGATCCCTTTAGCCTTAAGAAATATATCTATCTCCTTCTTGAATATATTTAATGAATTGGCCTCAACTGCCTTCTGTAGTAGACAATTCCACAGGTTCACCACTCTCTGGGTGAAGAAATTCCTCCTCATCTCAGTCCTAAATGGCTTACCCCTTATCCTTAGACTGTGACCTCTGGTTCTGGACTCCCCCGCCATCAGGAACATCCTTCCTGCATCTAGTCTGTCTAGTCCTGTTAGAATTTTATAAGTTTCAATGAGATCCCCTCTCATTCTTCTAAACTCTAGCGAATATAAGCCTAATCGACCCAATCTCTCTTCATACATCATTCCTGCCATCCCAGGTATCAGCCTGGTGAATCTTCGCTGCACTCCCTCCATGGCAAGAACATCCTTCCTCAGATAAGGCGACCAAAACTGCACACAATCTCTTGAAACACATTTCCTGTCCCCTCCTGTGCACATGATGGCCGTATCAAAATGTGCGAATGTCTGTAGCAGAGAACTCTTGATGGCTAATTGTCCCTCGTATTGTCCATTGATCACTTGGGCACTGACTATCTGCGTTGAGGTCCTTTCTGACAATGCAACCTTCCCAAGGTGACTGCATATGCTAATTGTTGGGTTCTGTTAGCATTCGTATTCAAATGGTTCAGGGCCCGGCCCATTGCCTAGGCCTGCCCTGATACCAGCTTTTCTGGAGCCATGGTCCAAGATGCGCTTCTTTAACAATGTAACCCCTTAAGGTAAATGAACATGCGAATGTCCTTGTATCTTCCCTCGACAGAAAACCTTCTTATAGCAATTCGGCCGCAATGTCTAAATTAACCCTTTATTGCCCAGCTCTTTTTGCGGCCCCTGCAGTTCTGGGTTTTTATATTTCATAGTCTAATTTTTACCGTTGGTGGGGTGGCGGGGGGGACACGGGGTGGGGGGAAGAACGGATCCTACAATCTGCTTCCACCACCCTTTCAGGCCGTGAATTCCAGATCGTGACAACATGCACCAACCGGAGCAATTACCACCAGACGAGCGAAGTATCTGCTTTTTTTCCCTCCTCCATTCACGCACTCACTCTGTTGTAATCACAGAATCGTAGAATAGTACAGCACAGAAGGAGGCCATTCGGCCCGTCGAGTCTTTGCCGGCTCTTTCGAAGAGCAATCCAGTTAGTCCCACTCCCCCGCTCTTTCCAATATCCCTGCAATTTTTTCTCCTTCAAGTATTTATCCAATTCCCTCTCCTTTAAGTACCATTACGTCTCAGCCAGTGGCTCAGTTGGTCGCATTCCTCTTGCCTCTGAGTCAGAAGGTTGTGGGTTCGAGTCCCACTCCAGAGACTTGAGCACATAAAGCTAGGCTGAAGCTCCCAGTGGAGTGCTGAGGGAGTGCGGCACTGTCAGAGGTGCCGTCTTTCGGATGAGATGTTAAACCGAGGCCCAGTCTGCCCTCTCAGGTGGACGTAAAAGATCCCACGGCCACTATTTCGAAGAAGAGCAGGGGGAGTTCTCCCCTGGTGTCCTGGGGCCAATATTTATCCCTCAACCAACATAACAAAAACAGATTATCTGGTCATTTTCACATTGCTGTTTGTGGGAGCTTGCTGTGCGCAAATTGGCTGCTGCGTTTCCTACATTACAACAGTGACTACGCTTCAAAAAGTATTTCATTGGCTGTAAAGCGCTTTGGGATGTCTGGTGGTTGTGAAAGGCGCTATAGAAATGCAAGTATTTATCCAATTCCCTCTCACCCTCCCTCTCTAAAACACCGTGCAAAGGCATGGGAATACTTTGCAAAATTCTCGACCAGAGTCAACTACCGATGTAAATGAGAAGTACACCAGGACGTCGGGTATATATATATAGATCTAAAAATAGCTTTGTCTTGGTGAGGGCGATATCTAATAGGCCAGCACCTCAGACAGTGTCCTTGACTATGATCTGCCGTATGTCCCCAGTTAGCCCTGTGCATGCTCGGACCGCTGCCTCCCACTATTCAGTCAGCGAGTAACAGCTATGAAGAAATGTCAACTACCATTGAGAACCCATTAAAATGAAATCTAATTGTGAATCCCGTCTTGGAGTGATGGTGAACCACTTTGCGAAATTAACATTTGGTGATGCTGTGGGTTACAGATTTACCTTTCACTCCTGGGACCTCTATCAACATGATGTGATGAAGCCGCCTCAATCTGCTGTCTGTGAGGGTCCAATGTCAAATGGGCTTGAGCTGTCTCAGTCCTCTTCCAACTAGACATGGCTCCGCATCAGTTGACAATCTGAGAGACCGGCCTCGTGTGGACCATGGAGAAATATCACGCTGGTGCAGTAGGGGGGCACTCTTCTGAGGTTGGGGCTGAGGCACATTATTGGGCTTTGCAGAGGGAGCTTTACTCTGTGTCTAACCCGTGCTGTACCTACCCTGGGAGAGTTTGATGGGACAGTGTAGAGGGAGCTTTACTCTGTATCTAACCCGTGCTGTACCTGCCCTGGGAGAGTTTGATGGGACAGTGTAGAGGGAGCTTTACTCTGTATCTAACCCGTGCTGTTCCTGCCCTGGGAGTGTTTGATGGGACGGTGTAGAGGGAGCTTTACTCTGTATCTAACCCGTGCTGTACCTGCCCTGGGAGTGTTTGATGGGACAGTGTAGAGGGAGCTTTACTCTGTATCTAACCAGTGTTTGATGGGACCGTGTAGAGGGAGCTTTACTCTGTATCTAACCCGTGCTGTACCTGCCCTGGGAGTGTTTGATGGGACAGTGTAGAGGGAGCTTTACTCTGTATCTAACCCGTGCTCTACCTAACCTGGGAGTGCTCGATTCTGACACTGGGGCACAAAGTGGAAAACTGCTTCTGGCAAATTTTTCAACGCCACAAGGAAAGACGCTGGTCTGATCATTTTTGAAGGTCAAGCCACTAAATCCCCAGGAATACGTCCAACCAGAGTTGGGCAACCTGAGGGTCGATAGGGTCAGTGGACATGAAGGTACATCTCGTGAGACGATGGTCTTATCTCCATCGCTGGATTCGATGAGAAGGTCAGAGCCTCCCCTATTGATATCACCGCGGTGCCACGGCAGCCCGTGAATTCTAACGCAATGCCATCAAGATGAAGAGAGAAAGATTAGCTTTTGTTGCGAGCAGAATCACCGTCACCATGGTAACAGCTAGACTGCTGGGAAATTGGTGCCGCTTTCCTAGTGCCTGAATGTATACCAGGCAGAGGGGCTGGCGAGAGAGAAGACAGACGCCCATGGCACGAGTGGGTAAGTCTGAAAGCTCTTTTGATTCTGGCTTGTATTCGCTCGAGTATAGAAGATTAAGGGGTGATCTAATTGAGGTGTTTAAGACGATTAAAGGATTTTATAGGGGAGGTAGAGAGAGAAACTATTTCCTCCGCTGGGGGGAGTTCAGAACAAGGGGGCACCACCTTAAAATTAGAGCCAGGGGTGACATCAGGAAGCACTTCTTCACACTAAGAGTTAGTGGAAATCTGTCACTCTGTCCCCCCAAAAAAGCTGTTGAGGCTGGGGGGGGGGATCAGTTGAAAATTTCAACACTGCGATTGATTTTTGTTGAGTAAGGCTGTTGAGGGTTACCTGAACCAAGGCGGGCAAATGGAGTTTGAGGTACAGATCTGCCGCGATCTGATTGAATGGCAGAACGGGCTGGAGGGGCTGAATGGCCTCCTCCTGTCCCTCTGTTCCTCCGCTTTTGTGCTTGTTGTTGCTTCCCGACCAGTTTGCTGTCCGGTGTTTGACGTGAGAAGCAACGGTGTTCACGCAGCCTCACGCGCGCACGTATCGACACGGGCACAGTGGGGGGTGAGGTACGTGGCATCGGAGCGGCCTTGATGCAGATGGGGGGGATCAGCTGGAGCGAGTGAGACGAGAAAGACCTTACCAGGCGAAGGAGAAGCGATTGATTGCACAGGCTTTCCATCATTTCAATTTTAATCCCCTCGTCACCATAGCAACGCTGGAGGCCTGGAAGGAGCATTGCTGCTGTGGCACAGTTGATTGGAAATGTGGTGGGTGGGAGGTTCCAGCTGTGGATCAGTGGGAAGCTCCCTCGCATCTGAGATCAAGAAGGTCGTGGGTTCAGGACCCGCTCCAGAGACTTGAGTGCAAAACCCAGACTGACACTCCCAGTGCAGTGCTGAGGGAGTGCCGCACTGTCGGAGGTGCCGTCTTTCGGATGAGACGTTAAACCGAGGGCCCCGTCTGCTCTCTCAGGTGGACGTAAAAGATCCCACGGCCACTATTTCGAAGAAGAGCAGGGGGTAGTTCTGTCCTGGGGCCAATATTTATCCCTCAACCAACATCACTAAAAACAGATGATCTGGTCTTTATCACATTGCTGTTTGTGGGAGCTTGCTGTGCGTAAATTGGCTGCCGCATTTCCTACATTACAACAGTGACCACACACTTCAAAAAGTACTTCATTGACTGTAAAGTTCTTTCTTTCCTTTTGGAGAGAGGGGACGATCACCCCATCAGTCTGATCTGGATTTAAACACGGGTATCAGAAAGAAAGGACTCGCATTTCTATAGCGCCTTTTCACAACCTCAGGATGTCCCAAGGCACTTTACAGTCAATGAAGTACTTTTTGAAGTGCGCTCACTGTTGTAATGTGGGAAACGCGGCAGCCAATTTGCGCACAGCAAGCTCCCACAAACAGCAACGTCATAATGACCAGATCATCTGTTTTTTTTTTTGGTGATGATGGTTGAGGGATAAATATTGGCCTGAGAGAGGGCAGACGGGGGCCTCGGTTTAAATTCTCATCCGAAAGACGGCACCTCCGACAGTGCGGCACTGCCTCAGTACTGCACTGGGAGTGTCAGCCTAGATTCTGTGCTCGAGTCACTGGAGTGGGACTCGAACCCACAATCTTCTGGCTCAGAGACGAGAGAGCGCTACCAAGTGAGCCGTATTAGTGAAAGGATAGCGTGTCAGGTCACTGATTCTGACGTCCCCCCCACCCCACACACTCACGGAACAGCAGGGCTCCAACAATGTGACTGGTATCGATGGTGTAACTCGACCTCTCCATTTCACGCTTGGCCAGAGAGGTAGAATGAACCTTTGGCAGTCACGACATGCACTGTGGTTCCATTGACGTATCTCGTAACGCTTCACCTTTGGCATATGTCAGCAGAATATCCTCACACCCTGAGTCAGCGAAGAAGGTGGCGGGAAAACACTGGCATAAAGGTTGTCTGCGGGATGAAGCAATCCGTCGTGAACTGGGCTGGAGCTTAAAATAAGATGTGTCCCCCTTCTGTGGGAGAGTTCAAAACCAGGGGCCATCAATATAAGATGGTCACTAATAAACCCAACAGGGAATTCAGGAGAAACTTCTTTACCCAGAGAGTGGTGAGAATGTGGAACCCGCTACCACAGGGAGTGGTTGAGGTGAAGAGCACAGATGCATTTAAGGGGAAGCTCGATAAGTACAAGAACCAGAGGGGGAGATGAGGAGAATATTTTTACGCAGCGAGTTGTTGTGATCTGGAATGCGCTGCCTGAAAGGGCGGTGGAAGCAGATTCAGTAATAACTTTCAAAAGGGAATTGGATAAATACTTGAAGGAAAAAAATTATAGGGCTATGGGGAAAGAGCAGGGGGGAGTGGGATTAATTGGAGAGCTCTTTCAAAGAGCCGGCACAGGCACAATTGGCAAATGGCCTCCTTCTGTGCTGTATCATTCTATGATTCTATAACAGAGGCTGGGTATTCTGCGGCGAGTGTCTCACCTCCTGACTCCCCAAAGCCTTTCCACCATCTACAAGGCACAAGTCAGGAGTGTGATGGAATGCTCTCCGCTTGCCTGGATGAGTATAGCTCCAACAACACTCAAGAAGCTCGACACAATCCAGGACAAAGCAGCCCGCTTGACTGGCACCCCATCCACCACCTTAAACATTCACTCCCTCCACCACCGGCGCACCGTGGCTGCAGTGTGTACCATCTACAAGATGCACTGCAGCAACTCGCCAAGGCTTCTTCGGCAGCACCTCCCAAACCCGCGACCTCTACCACCTAGAAGGACAAGGGCAGCAGGCGCATGGGAACACTACCACCTCCAAGTTCCCCTCCAAGTCACACACACCATCCTGTCTTAGAAATATATCGCCGATCCTTCATCGTCGCTGGGTCGAAATCCCGGAACTCCCTCCCTAACAGCACTGTGGGAGCACCTTCACCACACGGACTGCAGCAGTTCAAGAAGGTGGCTCACCACCACCTTCTCGAGGGGCAATTAGGGGATGGGTAATAAATGCTGGCCTTGCCAGCGACACCCACATCCCATGAATGAATAAAAAAAAGAAAACAACAACAAGAACAACAACAACTTGTATTTATATAGCGCCTTTAACGTAGTAAAACGTCCCAAGGCGCTTGACAGGAATATTTTAAGACAAAAATTTGACACCGAGCCACATAAGAAGAAATTAGGGCAGGTGACCAAAAGCTTGGTCAAAGAGGTAGGTTTTAAGGAGCGTCTTAAAGGAGGAGAGAGAGGTAGCGAGGCGGAGAGGTTTAGGCAAAGAATTCCAGAGCTTAGGGCCCAGGCAACAGAAGGCACGGCCACCAATGGTGGAGCGATTATAAATCAGGGATCCTCAAGAGGGCAGAATTAGAGGAGCGCAGATATCTCAGGAGGTTGTGGAGCTGGAGGAGATTACAGAGATAAGCATAGAAGATAGGAGCAGGAGTAGGCCATTCGGCCCTCGAGCCTGCTCCGCCATTCAATGCGATCATGGCTGATCATCAAAATTCAGTACCCTGTCCCTGCTTTCTCCCCATATCCCTTGATCCCTTTAGCCCTAAGAAATATATCTATCTCCTTCTTGAATATATTTAATGAATTGGCCTCAACCGCCTTCTGTGGTAGAGAATTCCACAGGTTCACCACTCTCTGGCTGAAGATAGGGAGGGGGCGAGGCCATGGAGGGATTTGAGAACGAGGATAATTTTGAAAATCGAGATGTTGCTTAACCGGGAGCCAATGTAGGTGAGCGAGCACAGGGGGTGATTGGGCGAACGGGAGTTGGTGCGAGTTCGGAAATAAATTGCAGGGCTATGTGTAAAGAGCAGGGGGGGAGTGGGGACTAATTGGAGAGCTCTTTCAAAGAGCCGGCACAGGCACGATGGGCCGAATAGCCTCCATCTGTGCTGTGTCATTGTATGATTTTATGATAATGCCTTTTCAGGTCTCTCAGATTCATGATTAAACAGGGCCCCGGAGTCAGAGAATACATACAGGAATCTGGAAGGCTTGTAAACATCCCCGTTTATCAGGATATTATAGCAAGCTATGTCAAACAAAGCAAAGATGGACGGGCTGTTAATACCGTCACAGGTTTCCTCAAGGATCCTCTCAGCACCGAGAGACTCAGCTCCTGGCACGAACCTGCAACAGGGAGGATCCCACAGCTCCGGAAACTCCAGCACCCTCATCCCGCCTCGGAAAGGCCCTCGACGGCCTTCAAAACAGACATTGTGTAAGCAGCCTCGCCCCTGAGCCCGAAGGTCGTGGGTTCGAGTCCCACTCCGGAGACTTGAGCACCAAAAAAGAAAATAAAAAATCTAGGCTGACGCTCCCAGCGCAGTGCTGAGGGAGTGCCGCACTGCCGTCTTCCGGATGAGACCTTAAACCGAGGCCCCCTCTGCCCTCTCTCAGGTGGACGTAAAGACCCCACGGGCCACTATTTGGATGCCCAACCAGAAACAGGGGTGGCTGCAGAACCCGGAGTCTCTATTAAAAGGGAAGTTGGTAAAAAAATTTATAGAAGAAATTTTTTTAAAGGGTGTGGGGGGCGGTGGGGCGCGGGGAAAGAGCAGGGATGGTCGGGACTAATTGGATGGCTGTTTCCATGGGGCCCGATGGGCCGAATGGCCTCCTTTGCGCTGTACAATTCTATGGCCCGGGGCTTTCTCACGTAAACGGGCGTTTTAGCCGCGCTTCCGGTGAACGTACGGCGGCAGATCGGGAGCAGTTCCGCAGAAACTCCCGGCCTATGATTGTTTACGGGCGGTGGGGGGTGGGCGGGGGGAGGGGGTCGAAACCTTCTGCTAAAATGGAGGGGAGCGAGTGTCATCGTTCACTTGTTAATAAATCCCTCCCCCCCCCCCCCCCCCCCACAACATGCCAAGAACAAAACTCAAGCCGTGCCGTTTATGGCTCAGACATTTCTGGAGCCTGCCCCGTGAGTTAGGCTTTTCCTCCTCGCCCTTCCCTCCGCTCGAATATAAGCTGGGCCGCAACTCGCTGGGAAGTGCGAGCTGGTAACGGCGCGGCGAGTACAACAGGGCATCTGGGACCTCGGTCAACGCCGGGACCAACAGTCTGTCTCCTTAACCCATGAGATTTAAGGATAAAGAAACTGAGGAACGACGGAGAAGGAATTAGAGTCAAATCAGGTGCAGAAAGAGAAATAAAGAGATGGAAAGATAGAATTGGATTAAGAGCGAAAGAGAAAAGAGACAGAAAGGAAAAGTAAGAAAGAAGAAATTAATTTTAAAGACCTCGAGGAACAATTTACTACCTGTAGGAGTGAGATTCCACCATTTCAATTATTCCCTTTTCTGGGCTGGAGAGGTTGAGTGGCATTGCAGGAACATAAACCTCCTCAATAAAAAGGTACTTACGCCGTTAAGTACCGGCCCTAACTTTCTGCGGCGCGTTTAATTCGTATTTACGGCGCAAATTTCACGAAACTCACAGGCGCGGCTGCGGGCGAGCTGGGCGTTTCATCGCGAGGCTAACGGCGGAGCGACGCCGATCGCCCAGACACTTGCGCCGATTGGCAACTCACGCCTCTTCCTCTTCCTCGCCACAGGTGGCTGGGCGATTTGCGCACTGCTAACGGCGACCGCGCCATTAAACTCGCCGTTACTTTCTCAGCAGGTTCCGGCCCGATGCCTCTGTAACCCCTCAAATCCCTCTCCTCAACAGCTTGGCTGCTTATATAGGTGTCAACTGACCCTCGATTGACCGCATTCTCCTCGAGCCTGTTCTAACTGCTTTGTTATCCTATCATTTATTTTTTTTCTATTTATGGAACATCATCCATCTCGGGAAAGAGATATTTTGGAATGATTCACTTTCCTGAGCTTCCTCTTCGCCTGCTCCGTGACTCTGCGCCCAGCCAGCACCATATATTGTTATACTATTTGGTTTAGCTTGTAAATCTATCCTCTCCTCGCTGGCCACCTGCCTTTATTGAGATGAACGGCTTCGTAATCTTGCCATGGTCGACACACAACAGTGCGTGTGTGAATCGGGGCGGGCGGGGGGAGTGGGGCGGGCTGGGGGTGTGGGGGGGCAGCGAGGGGGACGAAACAGCCCGGAAGCCAATTCAACGCAGTTCGGTGCTTGCAACTCATTAACCCTTTAAATGCAGCTGCTCATATGGGAACGGTAGCATAGTGGCTATGCCACTGGACTAGTAATCCAGAAGGCCCTGAACTAATGATCAGTGAGACATGAGTTCAAATCCCACCACGTGCAACTGGGGAATTTAAATTCAGTTAGTCAAATAAATCTGGAACAAAAAGCTAGTGTCAGGCATGTCGTAAAAACCCATCATGATGCCCTTTAGGGAAGGAAATCTGCCGTCCTTACCCGGTCTGGCCTATATGTGACTCCAGACCCACAGCAATGTGGTTGACTCTTAACTGCCCTCCGAAATGGCCCAGCGTGTACAAGGCGGCTCACCACCACCTTCTCAAGGGCAATTAGGGACGGGCAATAAATGCTGGCCTTGCCAGCGATGCCCACATCCTGTGAATAAATAAACAAAAGATAGGGCAGATAGAAAAAAACGATTTCCGCTGGTGAGGGGAGCCCAGAACGAGGGGGCATAACCTTCAAATTAGATCTAGGCTGTTCGGGGGTGGCATCAGGATAGCACTTCTGCACAATAAGGGTGGTGGAAATGTGGAGCTCTCTCACCTAAAAGGTCAATTAAAAATTTCAGACCTGAGATGGATAGGTTTTTGGCTCGGTAAGGCTTGCGAAATCAAGGCTGGTGGTTGAAGTTAAGATACAGATCAGCCGTGACCTAATTGAAGGGCGGAGCAGACGACAATTCAAAAGTACTTCACTGGTTGTGAAGCGCTTTGGGATGTCTGGCCTATGTGTGACTCCAGACCCACAGCAATGTGGTTGTCTCTTAAGGGCCCAACAAGCCACTCAGTTGGATTCAAGGAGGCAGCTCACCGCCACCTTCTCCAGGGCAATTAGGGACGGGCAATAAATGTTGGGCCTTGCCGGCAACACCCACATCCCATGAATGAATAAAAATAAAATGAGGTGAGGGGACATTGTTAGGACTTACAGCCGGTGAGGTTCCCCCGCTGCACCCCCCACCCACCACCCCCCTCCACCCACACCTGGCTCTGTGCTGAGATTGCTGGCCTCTGCCACACCGTTAGTGGTGCTACATTAACCTCAGCACCCCCTGGGTCAGAGAGAGTGCAGAAAAAAAAAACACACAGCCCGGGTCCCTGCCCTCAATCACGAGCAACTGGAGGCGTCAACTGCGCGAACAGGACTTCTCCCCACTGCTCAATGTTTCGCATACAGAGAACAGACATCTCCCATATATAAACACATCCCAGTGCCATGGTTTATCATCTGCACTCGTGCACTTTGGAACCATTTAGGATATCGTACAAGACAACATAAGAACTAGGAGCAGGAGTCGGCCATTTGGCCCCTCGAGCCTGCTCCGCCATTCAATAAGATCATGGCTGATCTTCGACCGCATCTCCACTTTCCCTGCGCTAGCCCCATATCCCTTGATTCCCTTAATATCCAAAAATCTATCGATCACTGTTCTTGTCAATCAGATGTGTTCAGGAGATTCCCTCCTTCATCCGAGCTGGGAAACTTCCTGCAACACTTGCTTATCTTTGCTCCCAATTGGGGGCCACTCAGGATTCAATGTATAACATGCTCAATGAATGAAAGAAAGACTTGCATTTCTATAGCGCCTTTCACCACCTCAGGACATCCCAAAGCGCTTTACAGCCAATGAAGTACTTTTTGAAGTGCGGTCGCTGTTGTAATGTAGGAAACGCAGCAGCCAATTAGCGCACAGCAAGCTCCCACAAACAGCAATGTGATAACGACCAGATCATCAGTTTTTTGTTTACAGTGATGTTGGTCGAGGGACAAACGTTGGCCAGCTCTTCTTTGGAAATAGCGGCCGTGGGATCTTTTACGTCCACCTGAGAGAGCAGACGGGGGCCTCGGTTTAACGTCTCATCTGAAAGACGGCACCTCCGACAGTGCGGCACTCCCTCAGCACTGGCACTGGGAGCGTCAGCTTAGATTATGTGTTCGAGGCTCCGGAGTGGGGACTTGAACCCACGACCCTCTGACTCTAATTATGAGAAGAGCCTCCATCACGACCCATGGGTAACTAACTGCCCTTTGACCCTCTTTCACAATTTGCCCTCTGACCCCTCACCTTTGGTCGTATTATGGCGCGTGGCATTCCCTGACCAGGGGCCTCACGTGGACCAGTCCAACACCACTCGCCCTTTCCCCGATCGTAGACAGACAGACAGACACAACCACAACACCAAGGCAGCTTGTCACGACACATTGGAGAAGGATTGGATGAGTTTGAAAAGAAACCTGGCTGAAATGCCAAATCTGCGTGCCAATCTAGCACAGGATGTTGATAGCTGAATAAATAGGTTCCCACAGAGAGAGGAAGCTGTGTATTTCTGATCGGTTTGGGGGCGGGGGGTGTTTTAAGCTATTTTTAAAGGCTACGTGAGCTGCATACAGGCTACTCACAGCAGATGTGGGCTGGCAAAGTAAATTCAGCAAAACAAGAACACAGTGGGATCAGGGTGGCACAGTCAGATTGATGATTGCCATCTTAGCCCAGGGGCCTGAGCTCAGCTCCAGCCTGGGACCTCAGCTCAGCTCCAGCCTGGGACCTCAGCTCAGCTCCAGCCTGGGACCTCAGCTCAGCTCCAGCCTGGGACCTCAGCTCAGCTCCAGCTCAGGGCCCTCAGTTCAGCTCCACCCTGGGCCCTCAGCTCAGCTCCAGCTCAGGGCCCTCAGCTCAGCTCCAGCCCAGGGCCCTCAGTTCAGCTCCAGCCCAGGGCCCTCAGCTCAGCTCCACCCTGGGACCTCAGCTCAGCTCCAGCCTGTGACCTCAGTTCAGCTCCAGCTCAGGGCCCTCAGCTCATCTTAGCCCAGGGGCCTCAGCTCAGCTCCAGCCCAGGGACCTCAGCTCAGCTCCAGCCCAGGGTTCTCAGCTCAGCTCCACCCTGGGCCCTCAGCTCAGCTCCAGCTCAGGGCCCTCAGCTCAGCTCCAGCCCAGGGCCCTCAGCTCATCTCCACCCTGGGATCTGAGCTCAGCTCCAGCCCAGGGACCAGAGCTCAGCTCCAGCTCAGGGTCTTATACCTACAGCCCAGGGCGATGGGATGAAAGTATCTCTTCAGTCCTATGGGCCAAAATGGAAGGAGCTTTGGGCAGTGGGAAGGGGTGGAGCAACGCCACAGAAAAACCGCCCTACTAATTGGCACAATTTGCAAAATCTTTCTCAGCCAGTTCATAAGGATGGCTAGTGTGGGAGAGGGCAGTGTTAGTACAGTAGGAGGTGCTCTGTTTAAATTAAAATGAAGGTAAATTGATGGGACAGTGTAGAGGGAGCTTTACTCTGTATCTAACCCGTGCTGTACCTGCCCTGGGAGTGTTTGATGGGACAGTGTAGAGGGAGCTTTACTCTGTATCTAACCCGTGCTGTACCTGCCCTGGGAGTGTTTGATGGGACAGTGTAGAGGGAGCTTTACTCTGTATCTAACCCGTGCTGTACCTGCCCTGGGAGTGTTTGATGGGACAGTTTAGAGAGAGCTTTACTCTGTATCTAACCTGTGCTGTACCTGCCCTGGGA
Organism: Squalus acanthias; assembly: GCA_030390025.1. Lineage (NCBI taxonomy): Eukaryota > Metazoa > Chordata > Chondrichthyes > Squaliformes > Squalidae > Squalus > Squalus acanthias. Next base: position 12,427,746 of record CM059451.1, on the reverse strand, counting down.
GTGTTTGATGGGACAGTGTAGAGGGAACTTTACTCTGTATCTAACCCGTGCTGTACCTGCCCTGGGAGTGTTTGATGGGACAGTGTAGAGGGAGCTTTACTCTGTATCTAACCCGTGCTGTACCTGCCCTGGGAGTGTTTGATGGGACAGTTTAGAGAGAGCTTTACTCTGTATCTAACCCGTGCTGTACCTGCCCTGGGAGTGTTTGATGCCCATACCAAGAGGAAACAGCATTTTCAATGTTTTTCCTTAAGGCGATAGCTTGCATACTCTCATCCCCTGCACCTGACTTTATGTATAAATAATGATGAGAAGTCGCACAACACCAGGTTATAGTCCAACAGATTTATTTAAAACTACAAGCTTTCGGAGCTATCCTGCCCCTTTCTTCAGGTAGAGTTACTGTGAGAGAATATACCAGAATTCACAGAATATAAACACAGAGAAAATGCAGAGATTCAATCTTACCCTACATCAAAGTCCCTGGGACACATCTCATTGTCTTGGCTGTGCTCTTAGTGTGTCTTTGATGTAGGGTAAGGTTGAATCTCTGCATTTTCTCTGTGTTTATATTCTGTGAATTCTGGTATATTCTCTCACAGTAACTCTACCTGAAGAAGGGGCAGGATAGCTCCGAAAGCTTGTAGTTTTAAATAAATCTGTTGGACTATAACCTGGTGTTGTGCGACTTCTCATTTTTGTCCACCCCAGTCCAACGCCGGCATCTCCGCATCATGACCACTATAAATAATGAGGCAGTGATCAGGGAACAACAATTAAAATAGGGCCATTTAAAAGAAGCTTCAATTTCAAGGCAAAACGTTTCTCATTTGTTTATAAACATGTGACGCGATGTCACATATTCGCAGCATAACACAGACCGCCTACTTCCACCTCCGTAACGTCGCCCGTCTCCGCCCTTCCCTCAGCTCATCCGCTGCTGAAACCCTCATCCGTGCCTTTGTTACCTCTAGACTTGACTATTCCAACGCACTCCTGGCCGGCCTCCCGCATTCCACCCTACGTAAACTTGAGGTCATCCAAAACTCGGCTGCCCCCGTGTCCTAACTCGCACCAAGTCCCGTTCGCCCATCACCCCCTGTGCTCGCTGACCTACATTGGCTCCCCGGTTAAGCAACGCCTCGATTTCAAAATTCTCATCCTTGTTTTCAAATCCCTCCATGGCCTCCTCGCCCCCTCCCTATCTCTGTAACCTCCTCCAGCCCCACAACTCTCCGAGATATCTGCGCTCCTCTAATTCTGCCCTCTTGAGCATCCCTGATTATAATCGCTCAATCATTGGTGGCCGTGCCTTCTGTTGCCTAGGCCCTAAGCTCTGGAATTCCCTCCCTAAACCTCTCCGCCTCGCTACCTCTCTCTCCTCCTTTAAGACGCTCCTTAAAACCTACCTCTTTGACCAAGCTTTTGGTCACCTGCCCTAATTTCTCCTTATGTGGCTCAGTGTCCAATTTTTTGTTTTTTAATACTCCTGTGAAGCGCCTTGGGACATTTTACTACGTTAAAGGCGCTCTATAAATGCAAGTTGTTGTTGTTGTCTTGGCGCCTATTATGTGTTAATGCTTCAGCCTCCTCACTCTCCTTGAACTAGGGTCACCAACCCTCCAGGACTGTCCAGGAGTCTCCAGGAATTGATGATTAATCCCCAGAACACTGGTCAAGGCAGCGTTGATGCTCCACCTGAAACTCCTCCCACCCCTCTTCATCTAACCTGATCAGCTGTGGGTCAGTGTGTCGCACACTTGCCCCAAGGCAGCAAGTTGTGGGTTCAAGTCCCACTCCAGACCCTTGAGCCCATAATCTAGGCCGACACTCCCAGTGCCAGTGCTGAGGGAGCGCCGCACTGTCGGAGGTGCCGTCTCTCGGATGAGACGTTAAACCGAGGCCCCCGTCTGCTCCCAAAGGAGGACGTAAAAGATCACACGGCCACTATTTCGAAGAAGAGCAGGGGTGGAGTTCTCCCCGGTGTCCTGGGGCCAATATTTATCCCTCAATCAACATCACTAAAAAACAGATTATCTGGACATTATCACCTTGCTGTTTGTGGGAGCTTGCTGTGCGCAAATTGGCTGCCGCGTTTCCTGCATCACAACAGCGACTACACTTCAAAAAGTACCTCATTGGCTGTAAAGCGCTCTGGGTCGTCCTGAGGTCGTGCAATGCGCTGTAGAAATGTAATTCTTTTTGCGCTCAAGTCTCAGGAGTGGGACTTGAACCCGTGACCTTCTGACTCAGAGGGGAACGGTATTCAGTGGCATTGAAGTCGGTCGAGCTGACTATCGGACGAGGCGTAGAACGGGCGGCCGCTGCGATACTGCCCGTTTTGCGCTGCCGCCCCCGGTCGAATTTCCACCCGAATGTGCCCAATGAAGGAAAAGCAAAGCTGCGGCGTAGAAAACTTGTGGGGGGGGGGGGGGGGGGGGAGGGGATGTGTTGGGTTTGGGTGGGTGGGGTGGGGGTGGAAAAAGCTTCAAAGTCTTGCTCTGTTGTTACAATGCACTGTGAAAGAACCTGGGAAGGAGAGAGTTAATACTTCCCTCCGACTGGTGAAAGTCAGCAGCTTTGAGAACAAGCTTACTGGGCGCCCCGAGCTTCTTTCAAGCCACTTCCTGTTTCTCAGTGTCTATTGATGCAAGTTGGCAGTACTCTTTCAAGCACAGCACAACAGGTTGGGCACCCAGACCTGTCTCTCTCGCCGGGCTGCGATTGTCTCCCTTGGCTTTCAAGCGAGCGCACACAGAGAGAGAGAGAGAGAGAGAATGAGAGAGGGAAGCTGAGAGAGACTGAAAGGAAAAGAGAGAGCATGTGAGAGAGAGAGAGAGAGAGAGAGAGAGAGAAAGGAGAAGCAAGAGAAAAAGAGACCCAGTCTGGCACCTGTTCAATTCACACAAGACAGACTTCATACGGAGACTTCATACGGACTTTGGAGAGCAAGTGACTGCTTGTGAAGGAGAAATTGAATTCGAACGCACAGCATGATGGATCAAGACATAATTACTTGGCTGAGAAATATCAAGCTTGACTCAGGGGCTTAGAACCATTTTTGCAAAAGAGACAAATTTGAATTCGTTGACAGCGGGGCGATTTTATTCCCAAATTGAGTTTGTTTGGTGCTGCTAGATCAGGCCACTCGAGCATCCGATCGGCGCAGACGGCCAGTGGACCGGAGAGCGTATGCCAGGATACCAGCAATTCAGGAGACGGGAATCACCGGGGATTTCGACTGGCGATCGCATCTGGAATCACTCCTGTTCGAATGGGACATGCCAAACGCAAGTCTGCTTTGAAGGTTTTTGCTTTTAAATGTTTTTTTTTGTTTAAATGTAAAGGGACTGTTCGGGAAGGAGGGGGAGCAGCTGGAGAAGGAAAGCGAAAAGGGACTGACCGCATTAATCTGTTACGGTTACTTGTCGCTAAAGCCAGTTGGGTTTTAGCACCTTGTAGCTCTATGTAAGAGATTTCTAGTTAGCTGTTGGGGTTAAGATTTCTCTCCCTCTCTCTCTCTCACACACACACATACAACCTTTCGATTAAGCAGCAGGTCACTTTCCCCGTGTGAGACTGGACTAACTGAAAGAAGGGTGCGCCTTCGGTCACCTAGGTGCCAGGCTCTTGAACCCACTCCGTCTTTCCGCCTCCTTCTTCTCGTTTAAAACCCATCCTTACAGCCCACCTCTTTGACCAGCCGTCTCCTGATCTCTTTGGAATTCTCTAGCCCCAGAGGGCTGGGGATGCTCAGTCGTTGAGTACACGCAAGACCGAGATCCATATGGGCACCAAGGGAATCAAGGGATATGGGGATTCTGACCTCTTGAGCATCCCCGATTTTAATCGCTCCACCATTGGCGGCCGTGCCTTCTGTTGCCTGGGCCCCAAGCTCTGGAATTCCCTCCCTAAACCTCTCCGCCTCTCTCTCCTCCTTTAAGACGCTCCTTAAAACCGACCTCTTTGACCAAGCTTTTGGTCACCTGCCCTAATATCACCTTATGTGGCTCGGTGTTAAATTTTGTTTGATAATCGCTCCTGTGAAGCTCAATGTTGTTGTTGAAAGTGGAGTGGTGGTGGAAGATCAGCCATGATCTTATTGAATGGCAGAGCGGACTCGAGGGGCCGAATGGCCTCCTCCTGCTCCGAATTCTTAAGTTCGCTTTCTTGGGCTTGGGGACTATTTTCTTCTCTCTGATTACACCTCTGAAGTGCCGTGACATGATACGATGGAGCTGGACAGGTTATGATGGAGCTGTACAAAACGCTAGTTAGGCCACAGCTGGAATACTGTGTGCAGTTCTGGTCGCCACACTATAGGAAGGATGTGATTGCATTGGAGAGGGTGCAGAGGAGATTCACCAGGATGTTACCTGGGCTGCAGCGCTTCAGCTATGAAGAGAGACTGGACAGGCTGGGGTTGTTTTCCTTAGAGCAGAGAAGGCTGAGGGGGGACCTGATTGAGGTGTACACAATTATGAGGGGCATAGATAGGGTAGATAGAAAGGAACTTTTCCCCTTAGTAGAGGGGTCAATAACCAGGGGGCATAGTTTCAAGGTAAGGGGCAGGAGGTTGAGAGGGGATTTGAGGAAAAACTTTTTCACCCAGAGGGTGGTTGGAATCTGGAACTCACTGCCTGAAAGGGTGGTAGAGGCAGGAACCCTCACAACGTTCAAGAAGCATTTAGATGAGCACATGAAACGCCATAGCATACAAGGCTACGGACCAAGTGCTGGAAAATGGGATTAGAATAGACCGGGCTTGATGGCCGGCGTGGACACGATGGGCCGAAGGGCCTCTTTCTGTGCTGTATAACTCTATGACACATCTTTTCTACATTAACGGTGAAAAAAGAAAGAAAGACTTACATTTCTATAGCGCCTTTCACGACCACCGGACGTCTCAAAGCGCTTTACAGCCAATGAAGTACGCTATATAAGCTAGTGCTATAGACAAAAGTCTCGCCTCCTACAAGACACTCAGGAAGCTCTTGGTAACGACAATATTTTCAAGAGACTTTGGGGGAAAAATTCAGTTGGTTGCGCCTCCCGTTAGCGCCTTAAGAGGGCACTAATGGGGCGCAAAGCAGCTAGCGCCCGGGCGCCGCGATGTTTGCGCCGCTCGCGAACTTAACTAGACATTTTGCGGCGGCGCTAAACACTACCGCCACGATCTCCTGCGCCAGCAGATCGTGACGTCAGTCGAGTGTGCAACGCCCCGGTATTGCCCCGGAGCGGATATTGAGTGGCGCCCCCTGCCTTACCGCCTGACGCTAGCAACGACAGGTTGAGGGCAGCGTTCTGCAGTCATGAAGGGAAAGGGGGAGCGCTATTTAAAGGCGACCGCTTCCTGCCTTTTATTGTTGGTGCCATTTTTGAACTACGCATTCTGAGAGAGAGAGAGAGAGAGAGAGACATCTGGAGAGATTCAACGCTCTGTGAAGGAGTTTTGGGTACTGAGCAGCACTTTGCAGGTTCATTTTGATTTGCCATTCCTTGTATCGATTTAGAAGAGACTGTTGGGGCTGCACTCTAAGCTCTTTCCCTGGTACTCTCCATTGTTCTTTCCAGCAGATTTGATGTGCAGGTCTCTCCAGGCCGGGATTCAAGGCTGCAATGAGCAGGATGTGGATGGAAAGCAAGATCAACCATCCCCTTTAAGAACTGGCCGGCGCCAATGTGTGTGTGTTCCATTGCTGACTAACATCACATGAGCTTCGCCAGCGCTCTGAGTTAGCGCCTCGCTCTCGGCCTTTGCGCCTTAAGGCAGGTGTGAAGCGTCTGATTTAGCGCTCCAATCACCTCAGGGGTCGATAAAAGTGAAGTTTCCAGTCAGTGGCGATAATTAGCGCCAGGCGCTAATTTTTGCGCCCGGACGATATTTGCGCCCCAAACGGGGTGCGACTGAATTTTTCCCCCTTTATATCGTTCATGTTTGTTCTTTGGGGAGTAGAGGGGTGGGCGGGGGGAGTCCTGTCGTTGAGATGAAAATGGTTGTCAGATAAGTTTGCCTGGACTGTTTACCGTGTTGCCAAACACACGGTGAAAAGGTTGCCGGGGTCATTTGCCGCCCAGTGGAAACCTGACTGCCCTGCACCCAGCCTGACGGAGGCCATCTCGGCCACTTCTTCCAACAATAGAACCAGCCTGGTGTCCGGCATCTCCTAGCTCACCATTCAAGGACTCACCGCAGGCAGACACCAGGCACCACGTCTACCAGGTGTGAGCAGGTTGGGCCTGTACTCGTTGGAGTTTAGAAGAATGAGAGGCGATCTTACTGAAACGTATAAGATTCTGAGGGGGGTTGACAGGGTAGATGCAGGGAGGATGTTTCCCCTCGTGGGGGAATCTAGAACTCGGGGGCAAACTCTCAGGATAAGGGGTCGCCCGTTTAAAACGGAGATGAGGAGGAATTTCTTCTCTCAGAGGGTTGTGAATCTGTGGAATTCTCTACCCCAGAGAGCTGTGGAGGCTGGGTCATTGAATATATTTAAGGTGGAGATAGACAGATTTTTGAACGATAAGGGAGTCAAGGGTTATGGGGAGCGGGCAGGGAAGTGGAGTTGAGGCCATGACCAGATCAGCCATGATCTTATTGAATGGCGGAGCAGGCTCGAGGGGCCGAATGGCCGACTCCTGCTCCTACGTCTTATGTTCTTATGTTCCACCCCCGACCCAAAAATAGCAATTGGTAGACGGAAAAAGACCAAGGTCCCTCTAGTTCGCCTTCTACCATCCTTGGCAGTGGCATGAGACAACCATAATGGGGTTGTTGACTGATTGTGGCAGAGAAACATCGGAACAGGAGGGGGCCATTCAGCCCCTCGAGCCTGTTCCGCCATTCAATGGGATCATGGCTGATCTGCGACCTAACTCCATATACCCGCCTTTGCCCCATTTCCCTTAATACCTTTGGTTAACAAAAATCTATCAATCTCAGATTTAAAATTAACAATTGACCCAGCATCAATTGCCGTTTGCGGAAGAGAGTTCCAAACTTCTCCCACCCTTTGTGTGTAGAAGTGTTTCCTAACTTCACTCCTGAAAGGCTCGGCTCTAACTCTAATGGCGATCAATCTCTATCAAGGGGACATGGGGATCGGGCAAGGAAGTGGAGTTGAAGTCGAAGATCAGCCTTGATCTCATTGAATGGCGGAGCAGGCTCGAGGGGCCGTATGGCGCACTCCTGCGCCTCCTTCTTATGTTGTATCAATTGGTCCATGTGATCTCCTGGACTGGTTTCAGGGAGGGTCGGAAAGGAACTTTACTGAGAGTACTTTTTCCCTCATTGGCCCTGGGTTTTTACGGTTTTTGCCTCTCCCGGGATATGACATGGCTGCAGGGAGTGGGTGCAAAGTGGGGTAGGGGTGGGGGAGATCAGGGGAGAGAAGGAGTGTTTAGCCATGATGGACCGACCATCATGGTGTGGGGCAGGCTTGATGGACCAGCTTGTCTTTTTATGCCCTTCGATTTTGTATGTTTGTAATTAGTGAGGTGAGGAAAACCCCCAGTGGTGGAGAGTTTTAGGAACCAGGGCCAAAGTCACCAACACCTCCCAACCACACGTCACCAGCTCAAATGACTCATATATAATTTTCCTGAAAGAAACTATGTGAATGAATCACTACTAACTGTTTCCACCATCTCCCCGGGGAGCCTGTTCCATCTCTTGGAAGCACGCAACGGATCACTCTTAAAGTGCAGCAACTTAAAGTGGGCAACACGGTGGCATAGTGGTTAGCACTGTTGCCTCACAGCGCCAGGGACCCGGGTTCGAATCCGGCCTCGGGTGACTGTCTGTGTGGAGTTTGCACATTCTCCCCGTGTCTGCGTGGGTTTCCTCCGGGTGCTCCGGTTTCCTCCCACAGTCCAAAGAATGTGCGGGTTAGGTTGATTTGGCTATGATAAATTGACCCTTAGTGTTAGGGGGGATTAAATACGTGGGGATAGGGTGGGATATGTGTCGGTGCAGGCTCGATGGGCCGAAATGGCCTCTATCTGCACTGTGGGGATTCTGTGAACTGTTGTTATGTAGGCAACTGTAATGGCCATATTGTGCATGGCAAGATCCCACAAAACGAGCACCGTTGGCCGAGGGAGGAATGTTGGCCAGGACAGCAGGAGAACTCCACTCCACCCCCCCCCCCTGCTCTCCTTCAATCTTGACGCCTCATCCGAAGGACGGGACCGGCCGGCAAAGGCAGCGCGCCCCTCGCATGAAGTGCCAGCCTGGATGGCATGCTCGAGTCCTTGACGCGCGCGGGGCTCGAACCTCACAACCTTCTGACCCATAGGCCAGAGCGCGACCAACGGAACCTCAGCCGACGCCTTAACCTTGTAGAGTGCGAAACAGAAACGACTGTACGCGCGGGCAATCGAAGCTTCCACACAACTACATTGACGATGGCACATTAGAAATAGGAGCAGGAGTCGGCCGTACGGCCCCTCGAGCCTGCTCCGCCATTCAATAAGATCATGGCCGATCATCGACCTCAACTCCACTTTTCCGCCCGATCCCCATATCCCTTGATTCCCCTAGAGTCCAAAAATCTATCGATCTCAGCCTTGAATATACTCAACGACTGAGCCTCCACAACCCTCTGGGGCAGAGAATTCCAAAGATTCACCACCCTCTGAGTGAAGAAATTTCTCCTCATCTCAGTCCTAAATGGCCGAGCCCTTATTCTGAGACTGTGACCCCCTGGTTCTAGACTCCCCAGCCAGGGGGAAACGTCCTCCCAGCATCTGCCCTGTAAGAATTCTATCCGATTCAATGAGATCACCTCTCATTCTTCTAAACTCCAGAGAATATAGGCCTAGTCTACTCAATCTCTCCCTCTCATCCCATGAATCAGTCTAGTGAACCTTTGTTGCACTCCCTCTAACCCTTCACATTGTGCCTGTGCACACCACTGGGCTCTGGTGCGCTGACTGAAAGATGCCCATTATGAAAAGTTTTTTTTATAAAGCAGGGCGGATTAAAAGTAAAGCCTAATATAATCCTTCACATCTACGCAGACTCCTGCAGTGTGTCAGCATTTGGACTGGAGTCATTGGCTCGTAGAGTGTGCGTGTGCGTGTGTGTGTGTGTGTGTGTTTGTACTAGTGCACACGGGTAACTTCGACAAGGGGAAAGTAAACGCTCGTTATTAAGACGACAGCTCGGCCGGGACCCGATTTGGTGAGGACTTTTTACCCCCCCCCCCCCCCCCCTGTGCTGCCTTATTTAGATCGGGTCACTTTGAAGCCACGGATTGACTCAATCTTTCTTTTTTTTTGACTAATTCTCCTGTGTTTGAGTAACGCGCTGGCTGAGGGCAGCTTAAAAGGAAGAATTTTCAACAAAACCGCCTGCTGTGTTTACTCTGGAGTGGGGAGTCCGAGTTTTTGTCGTTCAGGGTGGGCCACATTTACAAACTTTCAATCCCCCTTCTCATTAATTCCCGTCTATCTCAAGTTGCTGACGTTAACAAACCCTTGGGGGTAATTTCGACTTTGCGCGACAGGCTGATAGCGAATCGACAGCCCAGTTTAACATCTCTCCCCACCTTTATTTCCATTGACCTCCGTTCCTTTAGGTTTCCAACTCTCTCTGGCCCTTTTTACACGACAGCGCAAGGTTGAAATTACCTCCACCTTGGTGCTCTGATTTAGGTTTTATCTACCATTGCGGGAATAGTGCCCTTTCCAATCCTCCAGACCCACAAAATGGGAGCAAGACAAAACCAGCGAGTTATTTCCTACATTACAACAGTGACTACGCTTCAAAATAGTACTTCATTGGCTGTAAAGGGCTTTGAGACAGCAAGCAGTTAGGAAGGCAAATGGTATGTTGGCCTTCATTGCAAGAGGATTTGAGTACAGGAGCAAGGATGTCTTACTACAGTTATACAGGGCCTTGGTGAGACCACACCTGGAGTACTGTGTGCAGTTTTGGTCTCCTTACCTAAGAAAGGATATACTTGCCATAGAGGGAGTGCAGCGAAGGTTCCTGGGATGGCAGGACAGTCGTATGAGGAGAGATTGGGTCGACTAGGCCTGTATTCACTAGAGTTTAGAAGAATGAGAGGGGATCTCGTTGAAACGTATAAAATTCTGACAAGGCTAGACAGACTGGATGCAGAGAGGATGTTTCCCCTGGCTGGGGGGGTCTAGAACGAGGGGTCACAGTCTCAGGATATGGGGTAGGACATTTAGGACTGAGATGAGGAGAAATTTCTTCACTCAGAGGGTGGTGAACCTGTGGAATTCTCTACCACAGAAGGCTGTGGAGGCCAAGTCACTGAATATATTTAAGAAGGAGATAGATAGATTTCTAGACACAAGAGGCGTCAAGGTGTATGGGGAGAGAGCGGGAATATGGTATTGAGATAGAGGATCAGCCATGATCATATTGAATGGCGGAGCAGGCTCGAAGGGCCGAATGGCCTACTCCTGCTCCTATTTTTCTATGTTTCTATGAGATGTCCTGAGGTGGTGAAAGATGCTATAGAAAAGCAAGTCTTTCTTTCTTTATAAGTATAAGGGCAAATAGGACTGAGCTTTAAGAGCCCGGTTGCCTGGGTTTGGAGGGAGACGGGACAGTGTGCGGGGTGCATGTGGTACAAAGGCCGCAATTTTGACATCTCTGCTCAGTTTAATTGACTTCCAAGGAATACAAACCCATTGAGCAGGTTGGGCCTATACTCATTGGAGTTTAGAAGAATGAGAGGTGATCTTATTAAAACATACAAGATACTGAGGGGGCTCGACAAGGTAGATGCAGAGAGGATGTTTCCCCTCGTGGGGAAATCTAGAACTCGGGGGCACAGTCTCAGAATAAAGGGTCGCCCTTTTAGAACTGAGATGAGAAGGAATTTCTTCTCTCAGAGGGTCGTAAATCTGTGGAATTCTCTGCCCCAGAGAGCCGTGGAGGCTGGGTCATTAAATACATTTAAGGTGGAGATAGACAGATTTTTGCAAGATAAGGGAGTGAAGGGTTATGGGGAGCGGGCAGGGAAGTGGTGTTGAGCCCAAGGTCAGCCATGATCTTATTGAATAGCGGAGCAGGCTCGAGGGGCCAAGTGGCCTATTCCTGCTCCTATTTCTTATGTTCTGATGTACCTCCATCCTATACCCTCCCCCTTCTAGTCTCTTTAGCGGAATTGGAAAAAACTACAGTCTGGTCCCACTAAAACCAACACCTCCTAATCGCCGACTCCCTCCAATATCTGTCCCAATTCGCCCATTAGTTTCCCGCCAGTGCAAAAATCCGCAATAGCCGTCAGATTTAAACAGTTTGACGGGCGTTCCCTCTCCTAAGATTGGGCCCTCGCGGCCTGGTACGAGAGCTTGTGGCAATCTGCGATGAACCCTGATTTTATCGCTGGGTGGGTGGCGGGCTGAGTGCCCAATGCACCCGCTGTGTGGCGCAAAAACTACCGCCGCAGATCAGTTGGGCTGAATGGCCTGTAAAAAAAAAAAGACTTGCATTTCTATAGCGCCTTTCACCACCTCAGGACGTCCCAAAGCGCTTTACAGCCAATGGGGTACTTTTTGAAGTGTGGTCACTGTTGTAATGTAGGAAACGCGGCAGCCAATTATCGCACAGCAAGCTCCCACAAACAGCAATGTAATAATGACCGGATCATCTGCCTTTTTTTTGGCGATGTTGATTGAGGGATAAATATTGGCCCCAGGACACCGGGGAGAACTCCGCCCACCCCACCGACCCCCGGCTCTTCTTTGAAATAGTGGCCGCGGGATCTCTTACACCCACCCGAGAGGGCAGACGGGGGCCTCGGTTTAACGTCTCAGCAGAAAGACGGCCCCTCCGACAGTGACTACTCGTGTACAGATATTTCCCGAGACTGTACCCGAGATTAATCAGCTATTGACATGAATCTTGTATGAAGTAATACTGGGCGGCCTGCTGGTGGCGCTGTCCAGGGAGAGTATAAATACTCGGGCATGGGCCCAGCTTGCTTAGGACATTCCTCAACAGGAACTAGTGAAGGACACAACTAGATCTCCATGTTGGAAAACAGTTGATTAAAGCTTTGTTTAACGCTTAGACCAAGTGCCTAGTAGTTTTCTTACGTCAGCTATCATCTGTGGCAATCAGCGGTCTTTATTTGCTTGCTTCAGCTGGGATCAGACACTGGGAAATTCCAGAACTATTTGTTAACCTCAGGGATCAAAGGAGCAGTAACAATTTTTGATGCCATAAAATAAAAGCAACCAGATGTAATGGACAGGCAGTAAAGAATTGTTATACATTTTTTTTTCTCAGTCTTACTGTCTCCACCCCCCCCCCCCCCACCCCCAAAGACAGCCACTCGGTCTGCATTATGGTTGCTAGGCAACCCAGCGCCCCTCCCAAGCAGCCACACTGCTTGTCTGACCATAGACGCGGCGTTGGCGGGCTGTTCGACCAAAGGGGGCATCACAGCCGAGCCGTTGCACTGTCCTCACGCACACGCCTCACTCTTACAGTGAACAGCGAGGAGGAGAGCGATAGACTTCAAGAGGACATAGACAGGCTGGTGGAATGGGCGGACACGTGGCAGATGAAGTTTAACGCAGAAAAGTGCGACGGGATACATTTTGGTAGAAAGAATGAGGAGAGGAAATATAAACTAAGGGGTACAATCCTAAAGGGGGTGTATGAACAGAGAGACCTGGGGGTATGTGTGCACAAATCGGTGAAGGTGGCAGGGCAGGTTGAGAAAGCCGTTAAAAAAGCTTACTGGATCCTGGGCTTCATGAATCGAGGTATAGAGTACAAAAACCTGGAAATTATGATGAAACTGTATAAAACACTGGTTCGGCCTCAACTGGAGTACTGTGTCCAATTCTGGGCACCGCACTTTAGGAAGGATGTGAAGGCCTCAGAGAGGGTGCAGAAAAGATTTGCGAGGGGTCACAGTCTCAGGATACAGGGTAGGACATTTAGGACTGAGATGAGGAGAAATTTCTTCACTCAGAGGGTGGTGAACCTGTGGAATTCTCTACCACAGAAGGCTGTGGAGGCCAAGTCACTGAATATATTAAGAAGAAGATAGATAGATTTCTAGACGCAAAAGGCGTCAAGGAGTATGGGGAGAGAGCGGGAATATGGTATTGAGATAGAGGATCAGCCATGATCATATTGAATGGCAGAGCAGGCTCGAAGGGCCGAAGGGCCGATTCCTGTTTCTATTTTTCTATGTTTCTATGTTTCTAAACCTGGCAGTCAGGAGCTGGACAGAAGATTGTGCGGAGGGGGATGGGGGCACTGCCCGGATATCTGATCGGATCCTCCACTGTGCAAAGCTCAGCGCTACAAACCCCCGCCACCCCCCCCCCCCCCCCCCCCCCCCGCCGCCCGCAAATTCATGAAGTCTACCCACACATGAATTTGCTTATAATGAGAAAAAAATATCTCCATGGTGGAAGATTTTCCAGCTCGGTAGAACTGGACATGGTGCCTTCTACTAATTCAACACGAGCACTGTTACCAACAAAATAACTCAGTTCCAGAGAAATCAACCAAAGTTGGCTGTGAACCCACTTTTTTTTCCACTGTGTTACTTCCGTTCCTATCTCATTTTTATTTCCTGTTGGAGATTCCCCTAAAATGTGCTAAAATTTCAGTTTTCCCACTTTGGGCGGACTTCCCCAGCGAGCGTCACTGATATATCACCTGCAGAAAATAGTAAATTCCGTCACTCGATCTTTTTTTTAATCTCCTGTATCCTTCTTCCGAAGTTCCTGACTCAGGCTGTGATGGTGGCAGCTTTTAAACGGGCAGCAATCTGTGAAATGGCTGTGAAAGAGGCAGCCTCCCTCACGCCTCTCTCTCTCTCTGACACTGATTTTATTAGGCCTCAGGGAGGTGCCAATGCTGGCAGTTCTGAGCACTGAGACATGAGACTAGCAGCACTAACATCTCTCTAAAACAGCTGCACTTTCCTGTAAGTAATCTGCTTTTCCTCGTGTTCAAATCCCTCCACGGCCTCGCCCCCCTCCCTATCTCTGTAACCTCCTCCAGCCCCTACAACCCCCCCGAGATCTCTGCGCTCCTCCAATTCCGGCCTCTTGCGCATCCCCGATTTCCTTCGCTCCACCATTGGTGGCCGTGCCTTCAGCTGCCTGGGCCCTAAGCTCTGGAATTCCCTCCCTAAACCTCTCCGCCTCGCTCTCCTCCTTTAAGACATTCCTTAAAACCGACCTCTTTGACCAAGTTATTGGTCACCTGTCCGAATATCTCCTTATTTTTTTTATTCATTCATGTGATTTGGGCGTCGCTGGCAAGGCCGGCATTTATTGCCCATCCCTAATTGCACCTTGAGAAGGTGGTGGTGAGCCGCCTTCTTGAACCGCTGCAGTCCGTGTGGTGAAGGTGCTCCCACAGCGCTGTTAGGGAGGGAGTTCCAGGATTTTGACCCAGCGACGATGAAGGAACAGCCGATATATTCCCAAGTCGGGATGGTGTGTGACTTTGGAGGGGGGGAACATGGTGTTCCCATGTGCCTGCGGCCCTTGTTCTTCTAGATTGGCTAGCTCAGCGCAGAGCTGGAATTAATTTTGGCATTTATTCACTAGATTTAATCTCACATAGAGCGTGACGTGGTTGACTGCATCTGAGCTGCACTTCCGAGCAAGTCCCCTCTAATGTTTCTATTGGTGCGCGGTCCCTTTAAATTAACTGCGCGGTATCTTTCCCAGCCGCAGCAGCCGGTGAGCGGCCCGCGTGGGACGTCCTGATTGGCCGCGCAACTTAGGGGGAAACATTGCTCCTGAGTGTAACAGGTCTTTCGGGAAAGGGGTTTGTAATGGCATATCAGGAGGACTTGCAATGGCAGGTTTGTAGTGCTGGGCTTAGAATGGCACGGTTTGTAGTGGCAGTGTGTGTAACAATGCAGCCGTATATGGAACAGTCCAGCACTTTGCTGATTCAATTGCAGAATATTTTGGTTTTAAGAAACAACACCCTTTCCTGACACAAACACCCATCGAAACACATGGCATTCCACCATTAATCCAAAACCTGTTTTGTGTCCAATATATTTCTTTTGTTCCATAAAGTGACTAATGTCAGCCTTAAGGAGTGGAACAATTTTCCACTTTATGCACTAGTATCAGTGCCCAGCACTCCCAGGGCAGGTACAGCACGGGTTAGATACAGAGTAAAGCTTCCTGGGGAAGGCCGAGTAAACAAAGGCAAGAAACACAAAGGGCCATACTAAATCATAAGTCTAAAAGGACAAAGGATGTTAATAAAACAAGCCTAAAGGCTCTGTGTCTTAATGCAAGGAGTATCCGTAATAAGGTGGATGAATTGACTGTGCAAATAGATGTTAACGGATACGATGTGATTGGGATTACAGAGACGTGGCTCCAGAACAATCAAGGCTGGGAACTGAACATCCAGGGGTATTCAACATTCAGAAAGGATAGAATAAAAGGAAAAGGGGGTGGGGTAGCATTGCTGGTTAAAGAGGAGATTAATGCAATAGCTAGGAAGGACATCAGCTTGGAGGATGTGGAATCAATATGGGTTGAGCTGCAGAACACCAAAGGGCAGAAAACGTTAGTGGGAGTTGTGTACAGACCTCCAAACAGCAGTAGTGAGGTGGGGGAGGGTATGAAACAGGAAATCAGAGGTGCGTGCAAAAAAGGCACGGCAGTTATCATGGGTGACTTTAATATGCATATAGATTGGGCTACTCAAACTGGAAGCAATACGGTGGAGGAGGATTTCCTGGAGTGTTTAAGGGATGGTTTCCTAAACCAATATGTTGAGGAACCAACTCGAGGAGAGGCCATCCTGGACTGGGTGTTGTGTAATGAGGAGGGACTAATCAGCAATCTTGTGGTACGAGGCCCCCTGGGGAAGAGTGACCATAGTATGGTGGAGTTCTACATTAGGATGGAGAAGGAAACAGTTAAGTCAGAGACCATGGTCCAGAACTTAAATAAGGGCAACTTTGAGGGTATGAGGCGTGAATTGGCGAGGTTAAATTGGCAAGCGATATTTAAGGGGCTATCAGTGGAAGGGCAATGGCAGACATTTAGAGATCGCATGGATGAACTACAACAATTGTACATCCCGGTCTGGCATAAAAATAAAAAAGGGAAGGTGGCTCAACCATGGCTAACAAGGGAAATCAGGGATAGTATTAAAACCAAGGAAGTTGCATACAAATTGGCCAGAAGTAGCAGCAAACCCGGGGACTGGGAGAACTTCAAAACTCAGCAGAGGAGGACGAAGGGTTTGATTAGGGCAGGGAAAATAAAATATGAAAGGAAGCTTGCAGAGAACATTAAAATGGACTGCAAAAGCTTCTATAAATATGTAAAAAGAAAGAGGTTAGTAAAAACAAACGTAGGTCCCCTGCAGTCGGAAACAGGGGAAGTCGTAATGGGGAACAAGGAAATGGCAGATCAATTGAACAAGTACTTTGGTTCGGTGTTTACTGTGGAGGACACACACAACCTGCCGGAAATAAAAGGGGTCAGAGGATCTGGTAAGAGGGAGGAGCTGAGGGAAATCCTTATTAGTCGGGAAAAGGTATTGGGGAAATTGATGGGACTGAAGGCTGAAAAATCCCCGGGGCCTGATGGTCTGCATTCCAGAGTACTTAAGGAGGTGGCCTTGGAAATAGTGGATGCATTGACGATCATTTTCCAACATTCCTTAGACTCTGGATCAGTTCCGATGGAGTGGAGGGTGGCCAATGTAACCCCTCTTTTTAAAAAAGGAGGGAGGGAGAAAGCAGGGAATTATAGACCGGTCAGCCTGACATCGGTCGTGGGTAAAATGATGGAAGCAATTATTAAAGATGTCATAACAGACCATTTGGAAAGTGGCGACATGATAGGTCCAAGTCAGCATGGATTTGTGAAAGGGAAATCATGCTTGACAAATCTTCTGGAATTTTTTGAGGATGTTTCCAATAGGGTGGACAGGGGGGAACCAGTAGATGTGGTGTATTTGGACTTTCAGAAGGCCTTCGACAAGGTCCCACACAAGAGATTGGTGAGCAAAGTTAAAGCACATGGGATTGGGGGTAATGTGTTGACGTGGATTGAGAACTGGTTGGCACACAGGAAACAAAGAGTAGGAGTAAATGGGTACTTTTCAGAATGGCAGGCAGTGACCAGCGGGGTACCGCAGGGTTCGGTGCTGGGACCCCAGCTGTTTACATTATATATTAATGATTTGGACGAAGGGATTAAATGTAATATCTCCAAATTTGCGGATGACACTAAATTGGGAGGCAGTGTGAACAATGAGGAGGATGCTAGGAGGCTACAGAGTGACTTGGACAGGTTGGGTGAATGGGCAAATGTATGGCAGATGAAGTACAATGTGGATAAATGTGAGGTTATCCACTTTGGTGGTAAAAATAGAGAGGCGGACTATTACCTGAATGGTGGCAGATTAGGGAAAGGGGACGTGCAACGAGACCTGGGCGTCATGGTACATCAGTCACTGAAGGTGGGAATGCAAGTGCAGCAGGCAGTCAAGAAAGCAAACGGAATGATGGCCTTCATAGCAAGGGGATTTGAGTACAGGAGTAGGGAGGTGATGCTACAGTTGTACAGGGCCTTGGTGAGGCCACACCTGGAGTATTGTGCGCAGTTTTGGTCTCCTAACTTAAGGAAGGACATTCTTGCTATTGAGGGAGTGCAGCGAAGGTTCACTAGATTGATTCCTGGGATGGCCGGACTGACATATCAAGAAAGATTGGGTCAACTGAACTTGTATCCTCTGGAGTTCAGAAGAATGAGGGGGGATCTTATAGAGACATTTAAAATCCTGACTGGTTTAGACAAATTAGATGCGGGCAGAATGTTCCCAATGGTAGGGAAAACTAGAACCAGGGGTCACAGTCTAAGGATTAAGGGGAAGCCATTTAGGACTGAGCTGAGGAGGAACTTCTTCACCCAGAGAGTGGTGAATCTATGGAATTCTCTTCCACAGAAGGTTGTTGAGGCCAGTTCGCTAAATATATTCAAAAGGGAGTTAGATATAACACTCACAACTAAGGGGATCAAGGGGTATGGCGAGAAAGCAGGAATGGGGTACTGAGGTAGCATGTTCAGCCATGAACGCATTGAATGGCGGTGCAGGCTCGAAGGACCGAATGGTCTACTCCTGTACCTATTTTCTATGTTTCTATGTTTCTATGTTTCCTCTACACTGTCCCATCAAACACTCCCAGGGCAGGTACAGCACGGGTTAGATACAGAATAAAGCTCCCTCTACACTGTCGCATCAAACACTCCCAGGGCAGGTACAGCACAGGGTTAGACACAAAGTAAAGCTCCCTCTACACTGTCCCATCAAACACTCCCAGGGCAGGTACAGCACGGGTTAGATACAGAATAAAGCTCCCTCTACACTGTCCCATCAAACACTCCCAGGGCAGGTACAGCATGGGTTAGATACAGAGTAAAGCTCACTCTACACTGTCCCATCAAACACTCCCGGGGCAGGTACAGCACGGGTTAGATACAGAGTAAAGCTCCCTCTACACTGTCCCATCAAACACTCCCAGGGCAGGTACAGCACGGGTTAGATACAGAGTAAAGCTCCCTCTACACTGTCCCCATCAAACACTCCCAGTGCAGGTACAGCACGGGTTAGATACAGGGTAAAGCTCCTTCTACAGCAGTGTTGTTCAAAACAATTCCCTGACAAGCCACAGGCGTGGCTACGGTGGCACTGTTTTAACCACGCACCCTAACTTTAGTTGAAAACGCCTTACATACACTCAAACAGTACAGGTAAACGTACTTCGCATGTGTATATTTACTTAACAAACATCTACCACCAGTCATAAACCAAGGACGTAAAGCACTCACAGCGATCACTCACTCACTCTGCTTCTCGTCTTACCCTTTTCCCAACCAACGCACAAAGAGGTTAAAGTTCACATTCTTATGCTGTGCCAATATGAATATCGGGATCACATGGCCAACAACGGTCCGTATTAACCTGTGTGAGATTTTTCCAAACATCTCTGGATGAGATGGCCGATGTACCAACTGTTACAGTTATCAATAGATAGTAAATCATTCTGTGCTTCAATCCAAGTTTAAAAAGTAATGAAAAGTATACTCAATAGTTTGAAGGCAGCATGACCAGGGCAGGACCAAGATAAGATTGGTGCACTGTGTGTCACTCCCTCTGTGTTCAAACCTGGTTGAGGTTGGGTTCAGCTCCTTCCTCCTTCGGTACTAAGTCCACATCTCTCTATTCCGCCAGAGCTTCAGTACAATATCCTACCGATTCGCCCCCTGTACCGTGGTGCACCCTCGCCTCTGAGTCAGCAGGTTGTGGGTTCAAGTCCCACTCCAGAGACTTGAGCGCAAAAATCTAGGCTGACACTCCCAGTGCAGTGCTGAGGGAGTGCCGCGCTGTCAGAGGTGCCGTCTTTCGGATGAAACGTTAAACCGAGGCCCCGTCTGCTCTCTCAGGTGGACATAAAAGATCCCACGGCCACTATTTCGAAGAAGAGCAGGTGAGTTATCCCCGGTGTCCTGGGGCTAATATTTATCCCTCAATCAACATCACTGAAATGGATTATCTGGTCATTATCACTTTTGCTGTTTGTGGGAGCTTGCTGTGCGCAAATTGGCTGCCGCGTTTCCTACATTACAACAGTGACCACACTTCAAAAAGTATTTCATTGGCTGTAAAGCGGTTTGGGATGTCCCGAGATTTCTTTTTTCGCCCCAATTCACTGTAACCGTACAGAGTCGCTGTTTATTCAGCAGGGTAAGGATCACTCACTGTGTAACTGTACAGAGTCGCTGTTTATTCAGCAGGGTAAGGGTCACTCACTAATTGTACAGAGTCGCTGTTTATTCAGCAGGGTAAGGGTCACTCGCTAACTGTACAGAGTCGCTGTTTATTCAGCAGGGTAAGGGTCACTCGCTAACTGTACAGGGTCGCTGTTTATTCAGCAGGGTAAGGGTCACTCGCTGTGTAACTGTACAGAGTCGCTGTTTATTCAGCAGGGTAAGGGTCACTCGCTGTGTAACTGTACAGAGTCGCTGTTTATTCAGCAGGGTAAGGGTCACTCGCTAACTGTACAGAGTCGCTGTTTATTCAGCAGGGTAAGGGTTACTCACTGTGTAACTGTATAGAGTCACTGTTTATTCAGCAGGGTAAGGATCACTCACTGTGTAACTGTACAGAGTTGCTGTTTATTCAGCAGGGTAAGGGTCGCTCACTGTGTAACTGTACAGAGTCACTGTTTATTCAGCAGGGTAAGGGTCGCTCACTGTGTAACTGTACAGAGTCGCTGTTTATTCAGCAGGGTAAGGGTCGCTCACTGTGTAACTGTACAGAGTCACTGTTTATTCAGCAGGGTAAGGGTCACTCACTGTGTAACTGTACAGAGTCACTGTTTATTCAGCAGGGTAAGGGTCACTCACTGTGTAACTGTACAGAGTCACTGTTTATTCAGCAGGGTAAGGGTCACTCACTATGTAACTGTGCAGAGTTACTTTTATTTAGCAGCGTAAGGGTTAAAATAATTGCCATTCAAAAAATCCTGAATCTTATATCCTTTTATCAAATTATTATATACCTCGCTGCTCCTGACCACCCTGCACCTCAAAACAATGTCCTGAGGCTCCCAGGGGAGTAATCAAAGTGTCAGTGCTGTGTGATTTGCATGGACTGTATCTGAGTGCACAGCAATGGTGATACGATCAGAGCATTGGGACAGGATGAAACTGCGAAAGCAATCTTGGCTCGTTGCTGCTTTATTGTCCCGGGACTGGAAGAAAAGTGAGAGAGCCCCAAGGCACTTTGTGGTAATAACAGGGCTCCGCCATCAGAAGGCGTTTGGCCGATGGTTGCTCGGGTGCGCAGGATGAATGACGCGTCGAGCTGACCGATGGCGAAAAAGGAAAAAAATAGAAAGGCAGCAAGTGCCGGAAATACTCAGCGGGTCCGGCAGCATCTGTGGAGAGAGAAACAGAGTTAACGTTTCAGATCGATGACCCTTCGCCAGAACTGAATGTTTCCAGCATTTTATGTTTTTATTTCAGATTTCCAGCATCCGCAGTATTTTGCTCGTGTACTTGCATTTATTTAGCGCCTTTCATGACCACTGGACATCCCAAAGCGCTTTAAAGTGAATGAAGTACTTTTCAAAGCGTAGTTACTGTTGTAATTTAATGTGACGCACTCTGTGACCACCCCCCCCCACCCACCTCCCCACCAACAAACTAAAGGAAAATTGGCAGATGCGTGCAGAGTTTATTCCCTCCCCTCCCCCAACCTCATCTCCCCTTCTTTCCCCGAAGGCCCTGCTTCTGATTAGGGCGCCTACCAGCATTTCCCAGGGCTCTTCTTCATCAGTGAGCCCGTTCTTTCAGCGCAGCGCTGAGGGAGTGCTGCACGGCCGTCTTTCGGATGAGACGTTCAACCGAGGTCCCGTCTGCTCTCTCAGGTGGACGGGAAAAGATCCCACGGCCACTATTTCGAAGAAGAGCAGGGGGGAGTTCTCCCCCGGTGTCCTGGGGCCAATATTTATCCCTCAATCAACATCGCTAAATAAAAAACAGATGATGGGGTCATTATCACAGTGCTGTTTTGTGGGAGCTTGCTGTGCGCAAATTGGCTGCCGCGTTTCCTACATTACAACAGTGACCACACTTCAAAAAGTACTTCATTGGCTGTGAAGCGCTTTTGGGACGTTCTGAAGTCGTGAAAGGCGCTGTAGAAATGCAAGTTCTTTCTTAAAGTATTGACACAGAGAACAGGATCAAATGGAGTTTAAAATACACAGAGCATAGACTTACGGCCATTTCAACTGGGAATACTGAAGTCCATCAGCCTCCTTCTGTGCTGTGTCCATGCTATGAATCCAGCCTTATCCCCGTCTCTCTTGATTCCAGTAGTGAAGTGACATTATTGCAGTTTTCTATCGTGGGGTCAGGAATTGCTATCGACCAACAAGTACATTCCTGAAACTCGCTTATGTGCTGTGGGCTCAAAAGGAAATGTGGTTTTCCTCTCAGCGTTCTGCTGTGCTTCTTAAACGTTTAGCCAGCTGGTGCTTTCCGGAGCCAAAGCCGAAAAATGTGCCCCGTTAGACTGAAACTTGGCTCGTGGGGAGATGACTGCTGATGCTCCAAGGTGACTTTGGCTGCGCAGGTGCAGGGCGTGTTAACAAGGAGGAGCAATGACGGTTCTATCAGAGCTATGTCAAGGCTCATAGGAACAGGAGCAGGAGCAAGGCCATTCAGCCCCTCGAACCTGTTCCGCCGTTCAGTTAGATCATGGCTGATCCGTACCTCAACTCCATTTGCCCAGCTTTGGGTCCATATTTCTTGATGCCTTTACCGAATACAGGTCTGACCATCTCAGTCTTGAGAATTTCAATTGTGCCCCAGCGTCTACAGCCTTTTTGGGGAAGAGAATTCCACGTTTCCATTGCCCCCTTTGTGCGACGAACTGAACTGCTCCCTGAGTTTCACTCCTGAACGGCCTTGCCCTAATTTTAAGTTTGTGCCCCCCACCCCCTCGTTCCGGACCGCTCCCCACCAGAGGAAATAACTCATCCGTATCTATTCTATCAGATCCTTTTTTATCATTTTCAGCATGTTAATCAGATCGCCACTCAGCCCTCCGAGCTCAAGGAATGCAAGCCAGGCTTATGAAACCTGTCAGAATTTAACCCTTTAAGCCCTCGCATCATATCCTCCACCGACCCTCCCACCGCCCAGTCTCCAAGGCCAACGTATCTTTCCTGGGGTGTGCGACCCAAAACTGAGCTTTGTGTGCTCCAGATTAGTCCCTAGAGATAACGACCAACATTCCATTAGCCAAACATTCCATGGACTCTCATCTTTGCTAATAAACTCTTGTGTGGAACCTTATCAAATGCCTTCTGGAAGTCCAATTTAGACCTCATCCATAGACCCTCCCTTTTACACCGTGTTAGTGATGGGGATAATATTTGGGTTATAGTTTGTTAACCTCTCCCCCACCCCCACCCCCACCCCCCCACCATGAGTCAGTATGTAAAGGTCACAGGCCAATTGTAGTACCTTTCCTGCCATCACAGTTTAGATCAACACAGATTAGTCATCAGCACTGGGACCTTCTTAGCTTGTGTCTGGCAGCAATATAAATAATAATGGCCCAGAAATTCGCCTCTCCGGCTTGCCGCGGGGGTAAGGATCGCGCGCGCACTTACCTACCGCGTCTGCCGTTCTGCTTCTGGCCCACGGGGACTTCAGCTCCTGGGCCTGCTCCAACTGCCGGCGCGCAGTGCTTGCCTGTCCCAGGGGCGTAGTTAGTGCGATGCGTCCCCTGGGATCATGTGGGCCATGGAGAGCCAATGGCAGCAGACCATCTTTCATTCATAAATTTGACAGGAAGACCTGTCAAATCTGTGAATTGAAATCGGCCCCAAAACAACAGCTAAACTTCAAATAAATTTTTAAAAAAACGATCACATTTTTAAAATAACTATAAGTTAAATAAATTAACTACTTTAAACAAAAATTTTTGAAAAAATTAAAATACTTTTTAACAGTGCTAAAAATAAACTTACCTTTCTTTAAAGTATCTAAAAAAGATAAACCTGTTGAAAAAAAAATTAAATTATAATTAATTAACCACTTACCTTGTTGAAAACGGGTCCTGCGACTTCTCATTTTTGTCCACCCCAGTCCAACGCCGGCATCTCCACATCATGTCCTTTTTAAAAGCGCAGCTTCTTCAATACTTACCCTCCCGGAGAAACCTGAAAAAAACCCTAAGTTTGCTGCGTGCGCGCAGCCTCTACCGCGCACGCGGTTCACCTCTGAACCGCTCCCTTCACCAGACCGGAAGTTCCGGTTTCCCGCGCATGCGCAGTGCATGCAGGAAACCGGCACTTCAGGAGGCCTTACGGGTGAGTACACAGCGCGTACTCACCCAGCAAGGGCCGAATTTTTGGCCCATAATATTAGCGAGGGTATCTAAGCTTGATTTGTTTGACTAGAAATACTATTTAACATAACAGATTGGAATATCTGTAGCTGAATTTTTATTTTCTCGCATTAATATTATATTATTTATATTGCTGCCTTTAAAAGCCATGCTTTCGGTCTCTGCTCCTAAGTCTTATATTACTTTTCAGTGTCCTTTCCTGGTTCAGCCTTCAGGCGTTCTGTTCGGTTACAGGCGCTATATAAATGTACATTGTTGTTGTCGGTGCATCACTCTGTCCCACGCCACCAGATCCTTATAACCAGCAAATAGAGTAGGCTCTTCGCCACCTTGGAACTCAAGTCCTAGATGTGAAAGGACCGCACGCTAACCGGCTCGCATCGTCCAGCTGCTGGACAGGAACGTAGAATTATATAGGAAACAGGCCATTCGGCCCATCTGGTCCATGCCGGTGTTTATGCTCCACACCAGCCTCCTCCCACCCCCTTTTCATCTCACCCCATCGTCATAACCTTCTATTCCTTTCTCCCTCATCTGTTTGTCTAGCATTCCCCCAGACCACACCTTGAGTATTGTGTGCAGTTTTGGTCGCCTTATCTGAGGAAGGATGTTCTTGCCATGGAGGGAGTGCAGCGAAGATTCACAAGGCTGATACCTGGGATGGCAGGAATGACATATGAGGAGAGATTGGGTCGATTGGGCTTATACTCGCTGGAGTATAGAAGAATGAGAGGAGATCTCATCGAAACATATAAAATTCTGACAGGTCTGGACAGACTAGATGCAGGAAGAATGTTCCCGATGGTCGGAGAGTCCAGAACCAGGGGTCATAATCTAAGGATAAGGGGTAAGCCATTTATGACAGAAATGAGGGGGAATTTCTTCACCCAGAGAGTGGTGAACCTGTGGAATTCTCTACCACAGAAGGCAGTAGAGGCCAATTCATTAAATATATTCAAGAATGAGTTAGATATATTTCTTAAAGCTAAAGGTATCAAGGGATATGGGGAGAAGGCAGGGACAGGGTACGGAGTTTGGATGATCAGCCATGATCTCATCGAATGGCGGAGCAGGCTCGAGGGGCCGAATGGCCGACTCCTGCTCCTATCTTCTATGTTTCTATGTTTCTAAATGCATCTATGCTATGAACATAAACAGGAAATGCGTTGGAAATTCGAAATAATTCCGCGTTTGCCCGAAGGTGAATCTTTCCTGATAATCTCCTCAAGCTGAAGGCCAAGAGTTGGACAAAGGAGCCGCCTCTACTGTGTCATTTCCCTTCAGATAATTGGCTCAGTGGGTTAGTGAGAGTTGAGGGCCGCAGATTGATTGCGTGCGGTCACCCAGGGCAAGAGACTTGAACGGAGCTGGCTCGAGTCAGGCTGGTCACACGGAAGCCGTCAGGACTGGAAAATCAGGCTAGCAAAGCAGCGATCATCGTGATGGATAGGTTGCTAGTGACGGCGATGGGCCTTTAGCCCCGTCACCTTGCGCTTAAAGGAGCAGCAGGGACGCGGCACAGCAGGAGAGAGTGCGTGTGGAGCCACGGCAGGACTGAGCTTCCCGTCATCACCCAGGATTGTCCTGGAGTCTCTAGGGATTGAAAATTAAGCTCCAGGACACCACCGGGAGCAACACCCAGGAGCGAAAAATCATAGGGGGATTAAAATGTAAAAAATCACTCTCTAATTCAACATTTTGGTCTATTGTTGGAGTTGGAAAAGAAAAGGCTGTTTGACCGACAGACAATCGGGTAATGAGGAGTCTGTTCACTTCCCAATGTTTTTTTTATTCGCTCCTTGTCGCTATCAAGGCCGGCGTTTATTGCCCATCCCTAATTACCCTCGAGAAGGTGGTGGTGAGCCGCCTTCTTGAACTGCTGCAGTCCGTGTGGTGAAGGTGCTCCCACAGTGCTGTTAGGGAGGGAGTTCCAGGATTTTGACCCAGCGACGATGAAGGAACAGCCGATATATTTCCAAGTCAGGATAGTGTGTGACTTGGAGGGGAACTTGGAGGCGGTGGTGTTCCCATGCGCCTGCTGCCCTTGTCCTTCTAGGTGGAAGAGGTCGCGGGTTTGGGAGTTGCTGCCGAAGAAGCCTTGGCGAGTTGCTGCAGTGCATCTTGTAGATGGTACACACTGCAGCCACGGTGCGCCGGTGGTGGAGGGAGTCAATGTTTAAGGTGACGGATGGGGCTGCCAATTGACTGTGGGAAGGCGGGTCGCCGCGAGAGCGGACGTGTCGGGCGACCAATGGCGGGAGCGCGA
The DNA here is from genome assembly GCA_030390025.1 of Squalus acanthias. Lineage (NCBI taxonomy): Eukaryota > Metazoa > Chordata > Chondrichthyes > Squaliformes > Squalidae > Squalus > Squalus acanthias. The sequence continues at coordinate 12,401,548 of CM059451.1, read as the reverse complement.
GGGGCGGGGCAGTTGGAGGCAGGAGGTCACGTGATGAAACCTCCAGGAATATGCCCAACCCGAGTTGGCAACTCCACCACACGGGATTGCGTACACCAGCCAAAGTGTCATGGCGGTCGACGCTTCCGTGGAACGCCGGCCGCCCACAGTACAGGCGGTTTACAGGAAGGCCCACTGGGCACCAGGGATGTGGGGGAGCGCTGCAGGTAGCTCGTTCTCCCAAGACCTGCGGTGCAAGGTAAAAACAGCTTTGGCATCTTTTGGCACGGGCCTACAGATTTATCAAGTCGCCCAGAATCCGAACTGAAATAGGCTTGATCTAAAAGCAGCTTTTGAAAGCAAACTGGTTGGAAGGGCAGAGGGGCGAGTGAAGGAAAGGGTTGGTTCTTTCTTCTGGGCATTTTTCAGTCCTCTCGCCCTCAATACCAAACTGCAACTGCAGATTTTTTTTCTGTCAACCTCGGTTTTCCCGCTGGGTTGACCCGTTGGGTGTCAGTCCCAAGGACAGGTTCCAATAACGAAGGCCATTGTCCCATTTGGTGTTTTTCCTTCCCAAATCCCAACCCTCCCCTATCCCCATTACAGCATCCAGCTCTTCTTCAAATAAGTCCGGTGTCTCACCCACCCTTCCAGGCCCCCTTTCCAGCTGTTGGCCATCCTCTGTTTAAAGAAGCACTTCCTCCCATCTGTCCCAAACATGCCCTTCACGACTCTTCACATCTTCCCTTCCGTTTTGGCTGAACTCGCCTTTCTCCTCCAGTCTGATATTCTTAACACGATGCGGCATTTCGTGAATAAAATCAATTTAATGGCAAAATTACCGGCAGCGATTAAAGGTTTAACTGGGACAAGGCCCGACAGCGAGGCTTATTCACAACTACAAGGAAGCAAGATAGAGGCCTGCTTTTATATAGCGAAGCCTGCCACGACCTCAGGGCGAGCCCAAAACGCTTTACATCTACTGAATGGCTTTCGCGGTGGAGTCGCTGTTGTAATGAGGACGGAGTACCAGGCCGTCCTCCACCTCCCTCGCTGAGAGCAGTGTGCACAAGTGGAAGAGGTTCTGAGGGCCACAACTCAACGATGGAGCGTCCTGTGTCCGTAACCCAGCCCCATAAAGCACTGGGTGGCTGTCAGAGGAACATAAGAAACAGGAGCAGGAATAGGCCACTTGGCCCCTCGAGCCTGCTCCGCCATTTTTTGATTCATTTATGGGATGTGGGCGTCGCTGGCAAGGCCGGCATTTATTGCCCATCCCTAGTTGCCCTCGAGAAGGTGGTGGTGAGCCGCCTTCTTGAACCGCAGCAGTCCGTGTGGTGAAGGTGCTCCCACAGTGCTGTTAGGGAGCGAGTTCCAGGATTTTGACCCAGCGACGATGAAGGAACGGCCGATATATTTCCAAGTCAGGATGGTGTGTGACTTGGAGGGGAACTTGGAGGTGGTGGTGTTCCCGTGCGCCTGCTGCCCTTGTCCTTCTAGGTGGTAGAGGTCGCGGGTTTGGGAGGTGCTGCCGAAGAAGCCTTGGCGAGTTGCTGCAGTGCATCTTGTAGACGGTACACACTGCAGCCACGGTGCGCCGGTGGTGGAGGGAGTGAATGTTTAAGGTGGTGGAAGGGGTGCCAATCAAGCGGGCTTCAATAAGATCATGGCTGATCTTGGGCACAAAGCCACTTCCCTGCCCGCTCCCCATAACCCTTCACTCCCTTATCTTGCAAAAACCTGTCTATCTCCACCTTAAATGTATTTAATGACCCAGCCTCCACGGCTCTCTGGGGCAGAGAATTCCACAGATTTACGACCCTCTGAGAGAAGAAATTCCTCCTCATCTCAGTTCTAAAAGGGCAACCCTTTATTCTGAAACTATGCCCCCGAGTTCTAGATTCCCCCACGAGGGGAAACATCCTCTCTGCATCTACCTTGTCGAGCCCCCTCAGTATCTTATATGTTTCAATAAGATCACCTCTCATTCTTCTAAATTCCAATGAGTATCGGCCCAACCTGCTCAACCAGTGATAGGGCACTGACCGCCTCACAGGGCTCAAAGGTGGACTCGCGTTTCTATCTTGCCTTGTTCACAATCCAAAGCACTTGGCACAGATTTATTTCTGAGTTGCGATCACTGTTGTTACGTAGATAAACGTAGCAAGCAACTTGTGCACAGCAAGGTCCCGCATGGAGGGTTATTCTGGGGGGGCGGGGGGGGGGGTTTGTTTGGCGGTTGAGGGAAGAATGTTGGCTGGGACACCGGGCGAACTCCCTGCTCTTCCTCAAAAAACGTGCCACGGGATCTTTCTTTGTCACCGGAAGGGTCGGGTCGCCAACTCTGGTCGGACGCATTCCTGGAGGCTTCATCGCGTGACCTCCAGCCCCCGCGCTCCTGCCATTGGTCGCCCAGCACGCCCATCATCGCGGCGCCCCGCCGTCCCACGGCCAATCAGAAAGTGAAAAGACTCTTGGTGACCCGATTGGAGGAACTCTTGACTGTTGGTCAAACAGCCCTTTTCCCGTCGCCAATATTTTTACAATTAATAAACGGAAGCGTTCAAAGAAAATAAAAACAACCACACAATTCTTTTTTGACGCCCCTGTGATTTTTCTCCCCGGGTTTTTGCTCCCAGCGGGGTCCTGGATATCAATCTTCAATTGCTGGAGACTCCAGGCTAACCCTGGAGGGTTGGCGACCGCTACGGAACAGGCAGAGGGGCATTGGGTTAACATCTCCAAAGGACAGCACCTGGAAGAATGCAGCGTTGCCAACTCTGGTCGGACCCATTCCCTGGAGGCTTCATTACATGACCTCCTGACTCCAACCGCCCTGCCCCCCCCCACGCTCTCCCGCCATTGGTCGCCCGACACGTCCGTCATTGGGTTGCCCCGCCTTCCCACGTACAGCTCTGAAATTCTATCGATTTACGAGTAAAATAGCCTAGAAAGGGCTGTTGCCGACAACCGCAGAGAAACAGTTAACGTCATTGCATAGCATTCCTCCGACCTCTGTTGTAATGGAGGCCGTACCCAGTGGGCTAAAATAGCAAAGAGAGGAATACTGTAACAACACATTAAAGAAAGACTTGCATTGATATAGCGCCTTTCACGACCACCGGACGTGCCAAAGCGCTTCACAGACAATGAAGTACTATTTTGAAGTAGAGTCACTGTCGTAATGTGGGAAACGCGGCAGCCAATTTGCGCACAGCAAGCTCCCACAAACAGCAACGTGATAACAACCAGGTCATCTGTTTGTTGGTTGAGGGATAAATATTGGCCCCAGGACATCGGGATAACTCCCCTGCTCTTCTTCGAAATAGTGCCCTGGAATCTTTTACGTCCACCTGAGAGGGCAGATGGGGCTTCAGTTTAACATCTCATCCAAAAGACGGCACCTCTGACAATGCAGCGCTCCCTCAGTACTGGCACTGGGAGCGTCAGCCTAGATTTATGTGCTCAAGTCCCTGGAGTGGGACTTGAACCCACAACCTTCTAACAGCAGGTAGGCGAGAGTGCTACCCACTGTGCCACAGCTGACACTTAATATCACCGACATTCATTCCAGATCAGCCGTGGCTCAGTGGGTAGAGTCATAAGGTCGTGGGTTCAAGTCCCACTCCATGAGATTTGAGCACAAAATCCAGGCTGACACTCCCAGCGCAGTACTTAGGGAGCGCCGCACTGTCGGAGGTGCCGTCTTTCGGATTAGACGTTAAACCGAGGCCCTGTCTGCCCTCTCAGGTGGATGTAAAAGATCGCCATGGCTCTATTCGAAGAAGAGCAGGGGGGGAGTTCTCCCCGGTGTCCTGGGGGCCAATATTAATCCCTCAACCCAACACCTAAAAACAGACGATCCGGTCATTATCGCGTTGCTGTTCGTGGGGGCTTGCTGTGCACAAATTGGATGACCCACATTACGACAGCGACTAAAATGTAGCTCTGACGCACTGCGACCGTGGAGCAGAGGCACGGTGGCTGCCAACTGCGCCAAGCAAACGCTTTACGATGCACCTCTCAGCGGGACATGTGAGCGGTGGCACTGCCGAGGCTGTGGGTAGAGCGCGACAGACCAGTAACTCCGGGGCGACGCGGCCAGCGTTTCGCTTCATCAGCTTCCGTTGGCCAAGGGAAAAAATGTCACAAAGCTGCGCCTACATGGAAAATTTACATGCCATTACGCAAATGAATTGGCAAATTATCCGTTGCATGCTGAGTGGAGAGGGCGTATCAGCCTGGATAGCCCTTGATTGTTCTATATTTGCTTATGTGTGACCTTTGCAGCACCCCCGATGACCCCTCAGAACATTATCACGTTGCGAGTCCACCGAACAACTGGTGGGAGCTTAGAAATCGCACCCAAGGTCAACCAGGTTGCATCTTATCCTTGGCTTTAAATCCCTTCATGGCCTCATCCCTCCCTATCTCTCCAATATTTAGCCCTCAAACAACATCACCAAAAAAACAGATCACCCCTTAATACCCATACCCAACAAAAATCGACCCATCTCAGTCTAGATGGCTCCAATCGTCCCAGCATCCACAGCCTTTCGCAGGGAGAGAAGTTTAGATTTCTACGACCTACTTAATGCTGTCCCGGGGCCCAATATTTATCTCTCAATCAACAATCACTAAAAGCAGATTATTATCCGGTCATTATCACGTTGCCGTTTGTGGGATCTTGCTGTGCGCAAATTGGCTGCCGCCTTTTCTACATTACAACAGCGACCACACTTCAAAAAGTACTTCATTGGCTGTAAAGCGCTTTGGGAACGACCTGAGGTCGCTGTAGCCTCTTCCAGCCCGGCAACACGCTGAAAAGAAGGCCTCTAACTCCGGCCTCTTGTGCATTTCTCCTCCCTTGGCGCCATCATTTGCAGCCGTGCCTTCAGCTGCATAGGCCCTCCACCTCTCCATCGCCCTCTCCTGTTAGCTGTGGCTCAGTGGGCAGCACATCCACCTCTCTGACTTCATGGAGGTAGTGGGTTCTGAATCCCACGCTAGTGGGACTTGTAGCACATAAATCTAGGCTGACACTCCAGGGGAGCGCCGCACTGTCGGAGGTGCCGTCTTTCGGATGAGACGTTAAACCGAGGCCCCCGTCTGCTCTCTCAGGTGGATGCAAAAGATCCCACGGCCACTATTTCGAAGAAGAGCAGGGGGGGAGTTCTCCCCGGTGTCCTGGGGCCAATATTTATCCCTCAATCAACATAACAAAAACAGATGATCTGGTCATTATCGCATTGCTGTTTGTGGGAGCTTGCTGTGCGCAAATTGGCTGCCGCGTTTCCTACATTACAACAGTGACTACACTTCGAAAAGTACTTCATTGGCTGTAAAGCGCTTTGAGATGTCCGGTGGTCGTGAAAGGCGCTGTAGAAATGCGAGTCTGTCTTTCTTTCCCTCCTTGACACCCACCTCCTCAACCAAGCTCTTGGTCCGAATATTTCCTTCTTTGGTCCGTCATCTGATTTTTCCACACGCCTCTGTCAAACGTCTTGGAACATTTCTCGACATGAAAAACACCAGCCGTTCTTTATCGGAGGCCAGTTTTCACCCAAGGGGTCTTGACGTGGGGGCTCCCTTTTTTAAAAGGGACTCTGACGGAGACGTGCCCTCTTCAGAAAGGGTCCTCGTGCGAGACTCTTCAGCAGGGATTCCGCTGATTAGGCTCTCTCTTTGAAAGGGGTTCTGATGGCGAGACTCCCTGTTTAACAGGGATCTCTTTGGTGGGAAGAATGTTCCAGAATGAGCTGTCGTCAGCAGCAGATACCCTTATTTTAGTTTTGAGTGCATCGAGTTCCTCCATTAGTCCTTCGCTGAAATAATGTTCCAAAACAATAAACTGATCTAACGGAGATTATCAGAAGTCTCGATCTAGTGTGCCAGAGGGGCCAGAACCCTGTGTGCAATGAGCTATAGGCAGAACGTGGGACTGACAGGGCTAGGAAACTTTTCGTCCTTTGTGCCGCCCTTTAGCGCCTCCCAAGGGCGGGGCGATAACGGGGCGCTAACGACTTACCGCCCGGGCGTGGCGATGTTACCGCCACCCGGGAAATTCACCTGCCGGTTGGCGGCGGCGGTGACCCCCCTAGCGCCACGCTCTCCTGCGCCCGGAGATCGTGACGTCATCCGGCTGCGCAGCGCCCCGGTAGCGCGCCCCGGTAGCACCCGAAATTCGGTTCCACCCCCCATAACACCGGCAGCTGCAGGAGGCCGTTGTCCGGGAGGCCGGGAGCGCTAGTTAAAGGTAAGGCCGCTGGTCTTTGGTGCCAATGCGTTTCCTTCCTTCGGGGCGCGTTGTGAACATTTTTTAATGGCGCGGTTGGTCAGCCCTGCACCCTGTTAGAGTGCGAGGGGCTGATCGTCCAGGATCCCGGTTGCCGTCGGCCACGAGGGAGATCGTTCAAATGCAGAGCCTGCAGCGACGGCCCTTCCCTTTAAGGGAGGGAAGGATCCCGGCAGCGCTGCGCGGGACATGCGCAGCGCTGCAACTCTCCCCCCCCCCCCCCCACCTCGTGTGGTTTAGCGCTCCACAAGGGAAGTGGTAGCGCTTGATTTCGCGCTCCAATTCCTTCCTGGAACGCTAACACTGAATTTACTGAAAGCTGGGAATGATCAGCGCCTGGCGATAATTGTTCCAGCTTTCAAAATTTACTGCCCCAGATGGGCCGATACCGAACTTCTCCCCCAGGGTGTTCTCATTGAAGAACTCCCTCACACACCTCCACATGCTCCCCCTCTCTCCCCCAAGCTGGTTTGCGATGCTTTCACAGTGACGCGCCCTGACTCCCCACCCACCTCAGAGGGATCGTTGTGTTTCAGCTAAGCTGCCTTCTTGGTGAGATCGTTGGCCAGTCTTGGGTATGTCTCAGAGTCTTGAGGCGTCAGCTCGTCGTCTTATTGACAATTCTCGCGCCAGCCAGTGGTTAAGACCGTGAGGAGGGCTTTTCATTTCCCGAGAGATTCGTTCTGAAGAAATAGTCCTGATCCCGAAAAGTTATCGAGTGAAGCTCCAGGATATTCATCCACCCTCAGAGTCCACGTTCTTCACCCTTGGCCTGCTGACCACCAGGGACAACATGGCCTCCACGGTACCAGCAGCACAGGAACCATTATTTACCGAGAAGTGACAAATTCTTGGCCTTATATATACCTTCAGTGTAGAAAAACAGTTCTGCGAGCTTCACGGAAAGGTAATCAGTCAAACATCGACACCAAGGCAAAGAAGGAGATGTTAGGAGATTGGTCAAAGAGGTTTTGAGGAGGTTCTTGAAGAAGGAGAGGGCAGTAGAGAAGCGGAGAGGTTTAGGGAGGGAATTCCAGAGCTTACGGCCTGGATGGGTGAAGGCGCGGCCGCCAATGAGGGGAGGGGGTGAAGGGAGTTGGGGGACGGGCAAGAGGCCGGAATTGGAGGAGCGCAGAGATCTGGGAGGGTTGTAGGGCTGGAGGAGGTTACATATTAAGGGAGGGGGGGGGGCGAGGCCACGGAGGGATTTGAACACAAGGATGGGAATTTTAAAATCGAGGCGTTGGCGCAGGGGTGCGGGTTAGGATCCGGGCAGCAGAGTTTTTTGGATGAGCTGAAGTTTATGGCGGGTAGAGAACTGGATGCCGGCCAGGAGAGCGCTGGAATAGCCGAGTCTGGAAGTGGGAAAGGCATGAATGAGGGTTTCAACAGCAAATGTGCTGAGGCAGCTTGGAGGCGGGCGATGTTACAGAGGTGGAAGAAGGCAGGGGGGGTGGTGGGTGGGGGTGAAGTTGGTCTTTGGTGATAACACAAAATGGGCGATAGAGAATCGGCTGACCCTGTCACACCCCACCCAATTTTCTTTTACATTGAACTCAAATGAATCGAAAATCAGGCCGAGTGCAAAATAGGCTGACGATTCATGATTACCTGTTTTGCGTTAACAACAAAGATCAACTTCACCCCCGACAGTCCTTGCGATCAAATGAACAAACCTGCATCTCTATAGCGCCTTTCACGACCACCGGACGTCCCAAAGCGCTTCACAGCCAATGAAGTACTTTTTGAAGTGTAGTCACTGTTGTAATGTAGGAAACGCGGCAGCCAATTTGCGCACAGCAAGCTCCCACAAACAGCAATGTGATAGTGACCAGATAATCCGTTTAGTAAATATTGGCCCCAGGACACTGGGGATAACTCCCCCCCCCCCCTGCTCTTCTTCGAAATAGTGGCCGTGGGATCTTTTACGTCCACATGAGAGAGAGCAGACGGGCCCTCGGTTTAACGCCTCATCCGAAAGACGGCACCTCCGACGGCGCAGCGCTCCCTCAGCGCTGCACTGGGAGTGTGAATCTAGTCTCCGGGGTGGGACTCGAACCCACGATCTTCTGATCCAAGAGGAGAGGGTGCTGCCCACTGAGCTGCGATGAGGCCGGAAGCTCAGCTCAAGGTCACATAGGAAGGGCGAGGTTGCGAACAACCTGGTTGAATCTGAGACAGTGGCTGGGGATGAGTCTTTGGCAGCAGCTGTCTGCAATGGCAGTGATAACATTGCTCGCCTCGAAGGACATCTAAAAGGAGTTTCATCCATTGGGTAGCTACACATTGAGAGTAAAGGGAAAGTGGTTTAGTCCATCGAAATTCTATACAGTGGAAGTGAATGGGAAGGGGTTTAATTCGTTGGAATGCTATACAATGGGAGTGAATAGGAAGGGGTTTGGTCCTTTGAATTCTTGTGCTGGAGTGAGATCGCACTTCGCTGGCGATAATTGTCGTCAGAGTGTTAGCCGTGTCCCTGTTTCACCTTGTACCTGTCCCCGGTGCGAGTTATCAACAGAAGCTGTCGGCACTTCCCTATTATATAAAGTTTCATTTTATTTGCTGTCCCTTTGCCAAGACAGTAATACGGTCCTTTTCAATGATCAGATATTTAATCTACTGCTCCGCGAGAAGTAGAGGCAGTTTATACTGAGGACCTGTCTGGCGTACAGTGCTGACAGTTCAAAGTGGGCAATAACACTCTCTGAGCAGTTTAAAGTATTTCCAGCATAAGTTCCCTCACTTAGTGACATGAATCTTGTTATTCATGTGGAAATTACTTATGAAATAATACTGGGCGGCCTGTTGGTGGCGCTATCCAGGGAGAGTATAAATACTCGGGCATGGGCCCAGCTTGCGCGGGACATACTTAACAGGAACTAGTGAAGGACACAACTAGACCTCCATGTTGTAAAACAGTTGATTAAAGCTTTGTTTAACGCTTAGACCAAGTGCCTAGTAGTTTTCTTACGTCACTTAGTATCTGGAACCAGCCTTAATCCTGTCCTGGCCTTTCTCGGGATGGTGCTGACTCGCCCCCAAGGCTGTTGTTCATGTGTGAGCAGAGCCAGAAGAGGTTCAAGTGTGTGATACCCACCCCCCCCCCACATCACCTTGGGTACACCCGGCAAGGACAGGGAAATCGCAGGCTCGCAAAATTTCTCCCAGGGAGTCAGCAATCTATTCGACCATGGGACATGGCAGCCGAGACCACTCCTGTCCCTGCCTAACATCCGTGAGCACGCGTCAGTCAGCCGTGGCTCAGTGGGCAGCACCCTCGCCTCTCTGAGTCAGAAGGTCGTGGGTTCGGGTCCCACTCCAATCTAGGCCGACCTCTCCCAGTGCAGTACTGAGGGAGTGCCGCACTGTCGGAGGTGCCGTCTTCTGGATGAGACGTTAAACCGAGGCCCCGTCCGCTCTCTCAGGTGGACGTAAAAGATCCCACGGCAATTGACGTAATAAAGACTCACTATGCACTTGAACATAAAGCAAGGCTTTAATCAACTTGTAACAAAACATGGAGGTCTAGTTAGCAGTCACTAGCTTCCTGTTTCCAGATTGTCTCTGCCCAAGGTGGGCCCATGCCTGAGTATTTATACTCCCTGGACGGCGCCCCAGCTGGCCACCCAGTAGTACTTCCTGAGTTGTTACTTGCGATTTATGACAGCCACTATTTCGAAGAGGAGCAGGGGGAGTTCTCCCCGGTGTCCTTGGGCCAATATTTATACCTCAATCAACATCGCGAAAAACAGATGATCTGGTCATTATCGCATTGCTGTTTGTGGGAGCTTGCTGTGCGCAAATGAGGTGCTGTTCCTCGAGCTTACGTTGAGCTTCATTGGAACAGTACTTTGGCGTAACTCAGTACCTATGGAACTGTACCCAATGTGTGGCGGCACCCATGGAACTGTACCCCAGTGAGAATTAGTGCCTGTGGATATGTACCCCAGCAAGGGTTGGCACTTGGGGAACTGTACCCAGCAAAAGTCAGCACCCATGGAACTGTAGCACTGATTCATGCTTTGATACGGGTTCCATGGGCACTGACTCGTGCTGGGATACGGGTTCCATGGATACTGACTCGTGCTGGGATACGGGTTCCATGGGCACTGACTCGTGCTGGGATTCGGGTTCCATGGGCACTGACTCATGCTGGGATTCGGGTTCCACGGGCACTGACTCATGCTGGGATTCGGGTTCCATGGGCACTGACTCGTGCTGGGATACGGGTTCCACAGGCACTGACTCGTGCTGGGATATGGGTACCATGGCCGCTGACTCTTCCTGTGGTACAGGTTCCAGAGGCGCTGACCCGCGCTGGCGTACGGGTTCTGCAGATGCTGTGCCTCCCCAGACAGTAAGCGAGAACTGTGGTGGGCGTCACAGCGAAATGCAACCCTGGCCGCACCCTGATGTCCACCCACGGACTTTCCAGCGAGGGGCAACCCACAATGACCAAGAGCGATTCCACAGTCCACTCCGCGCCCCCTCCCTTCCCCGCTCTCCAGCCCAGTGGCATTGCCACCATTCTGGCTGACGTCAGCTAAGTCAGAGTCAACCTGAGATGGAAACCAGTCCAGTAGCACAGAAAGCCCTGGGGTTACCGACCCATCCAGTTAGGTGGCGAGGCTGGGGGCCATGACGTTCGATTCTGTACAGGAACAGTTTTGAGAACGATACTCTTCTCTCTCGCCCTGTCTCTCTCGCTCTCTCTCTCTCTGTCAGCTGTGGCTCAGTGGGCAGCACCCTCACCTCTAGAGTCAGAAGATCGTGGGTTCGTAGTCCCACTTCAGGGCACCGTAGAGCACAAAAATCAAGACTGATACTCCCAGTGCAGTGCTGAGGGAGCGCTGCACTGTCAGAGGTGCCGTCTTTCGGATGAGACGTTAAACCGAGGCCCCGTCTGCTCTCTCGGGTGGATGTAAAAGATCCCACGGCCACTATTTTGAAGAAGAGCAGGGGGGAGTTCTCCCTGGCGAAATAACAACAGAAAATGCTGGAAACACTCAGCAGGCCAGGCAGCATCCGTGGAGAGAGAAACAGAGTTAACGTTTCAGGTCGAAGACCTTTCGTCAGAACTGGAAAAAAGCAGGAAATGAAATAGATTTTAAAGCAAGGATAAAGCTGGGAAAAGGGGGAGGGGATGAAAGGACAAAAGGGAAGGTCAGTTATCCCCGGTGTCCTGGGGCCAATATTTATCCCTCAATCAACATCACTAAAAAACAGATGATCTGATTATTATCACATTGCTGTTTGTGGGAGCTTGCTGTGTGCAAATTGGCTGCCGCGTTTCCTACATTACAACAGTGACGACACTTCCAAAAAGTACTTCATTGGCTGTAAAGCACATTGGGACGTCCTGAGGATGTGAAAGGCGCTATAGAAATGCACGTCCTTCTTTCTTTCTGTCTCTGTCTGGGTTTTATCTGCGCAGCGATGAAGCCTCTTTAAGGACAGCTACACTCTTGCCGGTTAGTGAAGCGGGTCGAGCACAAGCTGTTAATCTGCAGCATTAATAATCAAGCCATCGGTGTAACCACCTGGGCCAGACAGGAGAGGCGGAATGTGGCCAGGCAGCTTCAGATCGACCGATACACTGCTCGAAGTGGAATGACTAAAGCGAAACGATTCGGATCAGTCCAGTCCAGTTAAAAAAAAAAACCCACAACGCACTGGGCATAATCCCAGCAACCGTGGGAGTTACCTAATTATGACATCGGACTGTGAGACTGCACTGCGTTCCTGCAGATATAGCAGCGTCTGGGACTCGAACACTTCAATAGGATATGTGAGCATTGTTTGATTTTTTTTTCTTCTCCCTATCGTTTTATTAAGTCGATTGAAATCTAATCTGTACGGGGAATGTTTTCCACCGTCCGGGGAGACTCCAGCGTCTCCCAATTCTGATTCAGTGGGTTGTACTTAGGGGACAGGAGAGCGCGGACCCTCTCCTCATGTGACTGGTGCAAATCCTGCCTTAAGTACCGGACCAAGTGCGGCATGCGGGCCGAGAGACCTCTTGGAAGCTGTTACTAGGGCAGTGCACGTTGGGCGGACATCATAGCCTACAGGGAGAAAGTTGAAAGGGTTTCTCAAGGTGACCTGAACCCCAGGAACTGTTACTGCCCTGGAGCCTGCCCGTAGATGATTTGTTAGCCGTTATGGGATCTTATAAACATGTTGAAGTGTCTAAAAAAGATGATTTTTGTTTTTAGTTTGATGAGTGAGTGGTTAAGCTTAAATACAATTTAGATTTCGGTTGTTCCTTGGTCGGTTGAGAGAGAAAAAAAATATCGTAACTGAGAGAAACCTGAAGGAAATTGAGAGAAACTGTTGCAAAAGGATAGGTACAAATGGCATAAGATAGTGAATTATCCAGCCCGTTACTCCAAGGGATCCAATAATGCATTGATTAACGGGCGGGTCGCTGGGGGTTGTAAGCATGGATTGGTTCAAGTGAGTGTCTCTCAAGGGTGTAAGAATGGATTGGCTAATGGGAGTGTCACTTGGAGTGTCACTCAGGGATGTATTAATAGATTGGCCAAGGCAGGTGTTACTCATAAGAAACATAAGAAATAAGAGCAGCAGTCGGCCACACGGCCCCTCGAGCCTGCTCCGCCATTCAATGAGATCATGGCTGCTCTTCGACCTCAACTCCACTTCCCCGCCCGATCCCCATATCCCTTAGTGCCCCAAACTCTATCGCTCTCAGGGAGGTAACAGGCTGGTTTAGTAGGCATGCATAAATGGATTGGTCAGATGGAGCCTCAGGCAATTCGGAAGAAGGAGGTTCCCTAAATTGGAACCTGCTCGCCCTTGAATGGCTGATTTAAGGGGGATGCTCAGGAGAGGACATTTCTCGCCCGTTGTATCCTGGGTGTTGCGAAACTCCCGACGATGTCGCCAAAACGGACCTTTCGACAGATGTCGAACCAGCTGTTCCCCAGAGACAACCATCCAAAAACAATGGGCCTTGTAACTGGGCTCAGAAGTAAGGGATCACAATGTTTTTTGACCTCAAGTATTCTTGGCAATGTTTCTGAATCAGGTATGCCATTGAAACACTCGGCCAATTCCCGATTGCTACGGTCTCTGAATGAAAAGGAGAGGGGGTCTCTCCATCCGTAACAATTCCTTGCCGGGCTCAGGAGGTTAATATGAATCCATCTGTATATTATTAGAAATGTTATGCCTGTAAGATTATAGGACTGTAGGGTCCTAGTAGCAAATCTGATTCTGATCAATCAGATCCGAAGAATCAGTTAGAATCGTAGAATAGTACAGCACTGAAGGAGGCCATTCGGCCCATCGAGTCTGTGCCGGCTCTTTCGAAGACCAATCCGGTTAGTCCCATTATCCCGCTCTTTCCCCATATCCCTGCCATTGTTTCTCCTTCAAGTATTTATCCAATTTCCTTTTGAAGGCTACTATTGAATCTGCATCCACCGCCCGATCAGGCAGCGCGTTCCAAACCCTAACCTCTTGTTGCGTAAAAATGTTTTTCCTCGTGTCGCCTCTGGTTCTTTTGCCAATAGTCATCGAGAAAAACACAACACCGCCAAACCCTGATGCAAAAAGCAAAATTACCGCGGATGTTGGAGATCGGAAATAAAAAACAGAAAACGCTGGGAACTCTCAGCGGGTCAGGCGAGCATCTGCGGAGAGAGAAACAGAGTCAACGTCTCAGGTCGGGGACCTTTGGTCAGAACTGGGCGAAGGGTCCTCGACCTGAGACCTTAACTCTTGTTTCTCTCGCGCCACAGATGCTGCCTGACCTGCTGAGTGTTTCCAGCATTTTCTGTTTTTACAACAAAACCCTTCTCTGCTCTCCAGCCTGCCTTCGTCCCAAGGTCCCTTCTCCCCCCCGCCCCCACCCCCCACCCATCCTAAGTGCTCTCACACCCAACAACAATTTACATTATATATAGAGCCTTTAGTGTAATAAAACATCCCAAATACCCAGCTCAAACGCTGCATTCACAGAAGCTCCATCATGCTTATTATTATCTGGCTTCCTTTGATCCTTGTCAAGACTGAAAAAGCTAATGATAGTCGGCCATGCTACTGTGCATTACCGACTTGATTACCGCGCCCTTTACGACCTCCCCCCCCCCCGCCCCCGCCCCCAGCCGCGACCATTTCTGATTCATTTTAATATCCCTTCGATTTAAAAAATATATATATTTCTGTCTTTTTTTGCAAAATAGTTGCGTGCCGATCAAAAGAGCTGGCAGTGAGCAATTACTGTCTGTGACAAATCAGAGCGAGGGAGCTGGATTAACAGAAGGACAAGCTGATCGAGGCACTGCGGGGTAACGGCTCTCGGCTGATGTCAGTCCAGTTCCCTTGCAGCGTCACGCTCACTGGCTTTTTCTTCCCAGGCCAGTTTTTCCAGTGAGTTTGCCTCGGCCCGCTGTTTAAATAAAAAGTCAACAGAAATTGACGGGAAGTCAAACAACTGGACGTTAAAAGTTATTAATAATTATTCCAAGTGTTTAGCCTATTCAAAGAGGCTCGCTAAAGGACAGACCCACTCTTTAGCAGGAATGCAGACAATTGCTCCTGCCTTATAGAGCTCTTGTTGCCAGGATCTCCCGATCGGACTCCGTATCATAAAATCACAGAGGTTTACGGCACAGAAGGAGGCCATTCGGCCCATCGTGTCCGTGCCGGACGAAAATGAGCCACCCAGCCTAATCCCACTTTCCAGCTCTTGGTCCGTAGCCCTGTGGGTTACGGCACCTCAAGCGCACATCCGAGTACTTTTTAAATGCGATGAGGGTTTCTGCCTCTACCACCCTTTCAGGCAGTGAGTTCCAGACCCCCCACCACCCTCTGGCTGAAGAAAGTTCTCCTCAACTCCCCTCTAATCCTTCTCCCAATTACTTTAAATCTATGCCCCCTTCGAAAAATCGGCCGGAACCCCTATTTTGAAAAGATATAATTCCCGGGAGTCTGTGGCGAGACCGGCGTTTATTGGGTTCAGTGGCGTCAGTCGCTCCTGCAAGTGATCTGAACATTTTGCTTGTATGGGAGTTGACTCCCACTGCTCTGTATCGACTTGAATGGTAGCAGGACCCGGGTGTGTTACAGTGAACTTCTTTGTGACCTAAAATGGATACTCGTGTCTTTCTACACATCTCTCCATCTCTCCTAAAGCAAGCCAATTTACCGCTAGATGAGATGGGACTTGGTTCAAGCTGCTTTATTCCGTGGGGTGAATGTTTTTTTCTCATTCATTCACGGGATGTGGGCGTCGCTGGCAAGGCCGGCATTTATTGTCCATCCCTAATTGCCCCTCGAGAAGGTGGTGGTGGTGAGCCGCCTTCTTGAACCGCTGCAGTCCCGTGTGGTGAAGGTGCTCCCACAGTGCTGTTTGGGAGGGAGTTCCAGGATTTTGACCCAGCGACGATGAAGGAACGGCCGATATACTTCCAAGTCAGGATGGTGTGTGTGACTCGGAGGGGAGCTTGGAGCTGGCGGTGTCCCCACGCGCCTGCTGCCCCTTGTCCTTCTAGGTGGCGGAGGTCGTGGGTTTGGGAGGTGTTGCCGAAGATGTCAATGTACGGAGCAATAGTTATTATCAGATTCACATGTTCAGTTGACACAACTTGATCATTTAAAATAATGAATACGATACACTGGCCCACATCAGTGGGTTGTCTTACTGAACTTAAATCAGAATAAGCCCCTCTGCATTCAATCCTACAGTCCAGGGCAGGATCTTCTCTCTGTCAAAAGGCTGGTGTCTCTTCTACAAACCCGCAGCCCCACCGAGACAGGTAGAGATCCAAGGGTTTTTCAACACAACAGGTGAGAGGATTTTCCAGTTACCCAGATAAGCTCAAAAATTATTTAATCTTTTTAATCTCTTGAAAAAACAAGTTCCAGTGAGCATATTAACCGCCTGGCTTCAGCTGCATAGTCCAAATGGGATTGTCCGGGAGAAACTAACCCCATTCCAGCAATCTGACCTCGGGTGACTGTCTGTGTGGAGTTTGCACATTCTCCCCGTGTTTGCGTGGGTTTCCTCCGGGTGCTCCGGTTTCCTCCCACAGTCCAAAAATGTGTGGGTTAGGTTGATTTGGCTATGATAAATTGACCCTTAGTGTTAGGGGGGATTAAATATGTGGGGTTATGGGGATAGGATGGGATATGTTAGGGGGAATTAAATACGTGGGGTTACGGGGGTAGGGTGGGATATGTGTACTGTGGGGATTAAAGCAGGGACAGGGTACTGGATTTGGATGATCAGCCATGATCGTATTGAATGGCGGAGCAGGCTCGACGGGCCGAATGGCCTACTCCTGCTCCTAGATTCTATGTTTCCATGTTTCTATGTAAGCTTCAACTTAAAACGCACATTAAAAAAAAGTCGTATCCGGACGCGTTCTGTGGATAAGTTATTGAATGGCGGAGCAGGCTCGAGGGGGCGTATGGCCTACTCCTGCTCCGAATTCTTATGTTCTGATGTTCTTATTAAAACGGTCAAAAAAATCCTGAAACGCAGCATCCTCTTTGGGGTCTTAGAACGTATAAGAACATAAGATATAGGAGCAGGAGTCGGCCATTTGGCCCCTCGAGCCTGCTCCGCCATTCAATAAGATCATGGCTGATCTTCGACCTCATCTCCACTTTCCTGCACTATCCCCATATCCCTTGATTCCCTTAATATTCAAAAATCTATCGATCTCTGTCTTGAATATACTCAACGACTGAGCCTCCACAGCCCTCTGGGGTAGAGAATTCCAAAGATTCACCACCCTCTGAGTGAAGAAATTCCTCCTCATCTCAGTCCTAAATGGCCGACTCCTTATTCTGAGACTGTGACCCCTGGTTCTAGACTCTCCAGCCAGGGGAAACATCCTCCCTGCATCTACCCTGTCAAGCCCTGTAAGAATTTTGTATGTTTCAATGAGATCACCTCTCATTCTTCTAAACTCTAGAGAATATAGGCCTAGTCTACTCAATCTCTCCTCATAGGACAATCCCCCCATCCCAGGAATCAGTCTGGTGAACCTTTGTTGCACTCCCTCTATGACAATTATATCCTTCCTTGGGAAAGGAAGCCAAAACTGTTCACAATACTTCAGGTGTGGTCTCACCAGGGCCCTATATAATTGCAGTAAGACATCTTTACTCTTATACTCAAATCCTCTTGTAATAAAGGCCAACATACCATTTGCTTTCCTAATTGCTTGCTGTACCTACATGTTAACTTTCAGTGATTTGTGTACAAGGACACCCAGGTCCCTCTGACCGCCAACAAATGGAAAAGGAGGAGGGGTCTTGAAGGTGACATTCCCTTTTTAAAAGGGATTTTGATGGTGATGCTGCATTCTTTGAATGTTGATACCCTCTCTTTGAGAGAGCCCGGGAGGTGAGACTCTCTTTAACGTAGAGTTGTGTTGGCGAGACTCTTATATTAGGCCCAGCCTTTGCTTTCCCCCGCCAGTCACTTCACAGTTTGGCAGCTTCCAGTTATCCATCACTTTCTAAATAGCGTTTGGCTCATTTGATAGATAAGGAGGTTCAGCTTTTATCGGAGAACTCCTGATGTAAATGGACGAGCCTGAGCGATGATGGTGTCTCAGTTTTCAGCACACCGCAACATCAAGAGAGCAAAGGGAAGGATTGAGTGCCATCTGCAGTTACCCGAGTGACTGCAATTATCTGTGATTCTCAAACAGCAGTGTCCATTCTCCTGGAACCCTTTATAAATGACATGAAGGGTTGTGGTGCTGGCTGAGCCTTAAAGGGACATTCTCTTCCTGAAAATTCGCTTGCAAGCCTTTTTCCGTTGTTGGAAGAAGTCAAAGGTATCTCGAACTTCCGTGTTTCAGTGCGATTTGTCTCCTTGTGCTCAGTTAGAGATTAGGTTGCAGGTGAGACCTGTGTTTGATTGATAAGTCAATGCATAATTTGCCAATATAAATACGGAACCGGTATCTTGTTGAAGAGTGGGAGCTGAAACACTCGCCATGCAGGGTAAGAAAGACTTGCATTTCTACAGCGCCTTTCACGACCTCAGGACGTCCCAAAGCGCTTTACAGCCAATGAAGCACTTTTTGAAGTGTAGTCACTGTTGTAATGTAGGAAACGCGGCAGCCAATTTGCGCACAGCAAGCTCCCGCAAACAGCAATGTGATAATGACCAGATCATCTGTTTAAGGAATGTTGATTGAGGGATAAATATTGGCCCCAGGACACCGGGGGAGAACTCCCCCCCTGCTCTTCTTCGAAATAGTGGCTGTGGGATCTTATACGTCCACCTGAGAGGGCAGACGGGGCCTCGGTTTAACGTCTCATCCGAAAGACGGCACCTCTGAATGTGCGGCACTCCCTCAGCACTGACACTGGGAGCGTCGGCCTAGATTTTTGTGCTCAAGTTCCTGGAGGGGGACTCGAACCCACGACCTGCTGACTCACGAGGTGAGAGTGTGCGACCCACTGAACCACAGAATGCGTAAAATAATCTTAATGATAAGAATCTTTGTTTCTCTTTCCTACATTTATACCTGTTCGGGCCTGTTCAGTTGTTTTTAGTTTGTTTTAATTGACATTTTCCCACAATCGGGTGCAGCTCTGGGTAAATAGCAGTCGACCGTGGGAGAAGCATGAACCAATCAGGCGTGGTGGAAGTGTGACACAAAAGTGTCACAGGAAGTGGGTGATAGCACATGCTATATGCCAGACTTTTAATATATTGCGCAAACAGATTCTTTTGCCAAAAAGTAACTTATTTTTCTTAAATTATCTTAAGCCTTTTCGCAGTTTATGTTGGCAGCTTGTCTTGTGTCAGATGCAGTGAGGGAGGAATTATACTGAGCAGATTTCTGCCAACATTGCGTGCTAGAGGTTCATCAGTAACAATAAAAGAAAGACTCGCATTTATACAGCGCCTTTCACCACCTCAGGACGGTCAATGAAGTACTTTTTTTGAAGTGCAGCCGCTGTTGTAATGTGGGAAACGCGGCAAGCCAAATTGCGCACAGCAAGCTCCCACAAACAGCAATGTGATAATGGCCAGATCATCTGTTTTTTGTTATCTTGTGTGGCACCTTATTGAATGCTTTCTGAAAATCGAAATATATTACATCCACTGGTTCCCCCTTATCTACCCTGCTAGTTACAACTTCAAAAAGCTCGAACAGATGTGTCAAACAATGGCCAGATCATCTGTTTTTTAGTGATGTTGGCAGAGGGATAAATATTGGCCCCAGGATCTTTTACGTCCACCTGAGAGGGCAGACGGGGCCCTAATTTTAACATCTCATCCGAAAGGTTAGATCAGAACGCCTTGCTTCTGACACTTGTCCAACCCAGCATAGTGTGGCTTGAGTGTACGGTAAAGTGAAATAGGTTGACAATTTAGCAGGGGGATAGATTTGAAGCTAAGTCTGTGGCAAATTAGGTATATTTCTGTGCATTTAAAGAGGGAGAGAGGGTTACCAGTACTGCTAAGGGCTTCACTTTTAGACACCTTACTACAGAAATTCCTCTTTAAATTAATCGTCTCCTCCGAAAGACGGCACCTCCGACAGTGCAGTGCTCCCTCAGTCCTGCACTGGGAGTGCCGGCCTCGATTTTGTGCACAGATCCCTAGAGTGGGACTTGAACCCACAATCTCAGAGGTGAGAGTGCTCCCCACTGAGCCACGGCCAATAACATGCTAGCAGGTCAACAAACACGGAATTGTTTCGAATACAGAATTCACGAGTACTCACGGATTTAGGGACGCCGGTAATTCCCTCCCTCCCCCCCGCCTCCCGCGGCCCCCAACACGTACCGACGACACTGTCACCCCTTTATGACCACTATTAAAATATCTAAATAACCTTGGTGTCATATTTGATCCTGAAATTAGCTTCCGACCACATATCCGCGGCATAACTAAGACCGCCTACTTCCACCTCCGTAACATCGCCCGTCTCCGCCTTTTCCTCAGCTCATCCACTGCTGAAACCCTCATCCATGCCTTTGTTACCCCTAGACTTGACTATTCCAACGCACTCCTGGCCGGCCTCCCACATTCCACCCTACGTAAACTTGAGGTCATCCAAAACTCGGCTGCCCCTGTCCTAACTCGCACCAAGTCCCGTTCGCCCATCACCCACTGTGCTCGCTGACCTACATTGGCTCCCGGTTAAGCAGCGGCTCGATTTCAAAATTCTCATCCTGGTGTTCAAATCCCTCCATGGCCTTGCCCCCTCCCTATCTCTGTAATCTCCTTCAGCCCCACAACCCCCCCGAGATATCTGCGCTCCTCTAATTCTGCCCTCTTGAGGATCCCTGATTATAATCGCTCAACCATTGGTGGCCGTGCCTTCTATTGCCTGGGCCCTAAGCTCTGGAATTCCCTCCCTAAACCTCTCAGCCTCGCTACCTCTCTTTCCTCCTTTAAGACGCTCCTTAAAACCTACCTCTTTGACCAAGCTTTTGGTCGCCTGCCCTAATTTCTCCTTATGTGGATCGGTGTCAGATTTCCTGTGAAGCGCCTTGGGACGTTTTACTACGTTAAAGGCACTGGCCCAGAAATTCGCCTCTCCGGCTTGCCGCGGGGGTAAGGATCGCGCGCGCACTTACGTACCGCGCCTGCCGTTGACCTCTGGGCCCACGGGAACTTCAGCTCCTGGGCCTCCCCCAACTGCCGGCGTGCAGTGCTTGCGTGTCCCAGGGGCGCAGTTAGTGCGATGCGTCCCCTGGGATCACGTGGGCCATGGAGAGCCAATGGCAGCAGACCATCTTTCATTCATAGATTTGACAGGAAGACCTCTCAAATCTGTGAATTGAAATCGGCCCCAAAACAACACCTAAACTTCAAATAAATTTTTTTTAAACCATCACATTTATAAAATAACTATAAGTTAAATAAATTAACTACTTTAAACAAAAATTTACATTTTTGAAAAAATTAAAATACTTTTTGACAGTGCTAAAAATAAACTTACCTTTCTTTAAAGTATCTAAAAAAGATAAACCTGTTGAAAATTTTTTAAAATTATACTTAATTAACTACTTACCTTGTTGAAAACGGGTCTTGCGCCTCCTTTTTAAAAGCGTAGGTTCTTCAATACTTGCCCTCCCGGAGAAACCTGAAAAAAAACCTAAGTTTGCTGCGTGCGCGCAGCCTCTCCCGCGCACGCGGTTCACCTCTGAACCACTCCCTTCACCAGACCGGAAGTTCCGGTTTCCCGCGCATGCGCAGTGCATGCAGGAAACCGGCACTTCAGGAGGCCTTACGGGTGAGTACACAGCGCGTACTCACCCGGCAAGGGCCGAACTTTTGGCCCACTATATAAATACAAGTTATTGTTGTTCAGACAGGGGAGAAAATTGGAGGAACATAAACGGCCAGCTGTTGCAGAGTCTGACGTATTTCAAACTGCGTCTCATTTTATTTAGTTCTTGAAATTAAACATTTCAGTCCACTTGACAATGTACCTTATTAATGGGAACTCACTGGATAATGTTATCAGATGCGGAGATGGTTTTGCAAGATAAAGGCAGGAAAGAAATACCGATGAGCTGGAGGGAGACAAGTAGCTCAACTATGTGTCAGCCCAGGGTGTTTAACCAAACTGCGCATCTCCTTCAAGTTATCGGAAATGGACAACGGCCAAACCAAAGCAGGGATGAGATGGGACACCGAGATAAATAACAAACTCCTGCTCGGAATACTGAGGAGGAAGAAGCTGCATTTCTCCGGCGCCTTTCACGACCTCAGGACATCCCAAAGCGCTTCACAGCCAATGAAGGGCCTTCGAAATGCTGCTGTACCGTCGGAAACGCGAATTTGCGCACAGCAAGATCCCACAAACAGCAATGTGATCGTGGCCAGATAATCCGGGGTGTTTTGTTTTTTTAGCAGTGTTGGTTGAGGGATAAACATTGCCCCAGGTACACCAAGGAGATCTTCCCAGCTCTCCTTCGAATAGTGCCGTGGGATCTTTCAGGTCCACCTGAGCGGGCAATGAGAAAAGGACTGTCAACGTTGATGCCAAGCAGTGGACGGGAATTAAAAATTCATTTTGTACATCCTTTATTTCCGGCCGCTCCCACTGATTGTTTCCTCGCTATCTTTGGTTAAGAACATAAGAACATAAGAAATAGGAGCAGGAGTAGGCCAATCGGCCCCTCGAGCCTACGCCGCCATTCAATAAGATCATGGCTGATCTGATCCTCACCTCAAATCTAAAGAACACAAGAAGTAGGAACAGGACCCGGCCACTCAGCCCCTGGGCCCGCTCCGCCACCCACAGGGCCTCGACCGATCCGAACTCAGCCTCATGTCCAATTTCCTGCCCGCTCCCCGTAACCCCTAATTCCCTTTACTTCTTGGAAACTGTCTATTTCTGTTTTAAATTTATTTAATGAGGTAGCTGCATGTTACTACACAATCGTGACTCAAAGCTTCCCATTCCATTCTGCGATTGTCTCAGACTGATTAGAGTATACAACCGGTGGTTGAATCAGTTCCTCTGACCATGCAATCTCCAGTCATGCTATCTGGGTTTCACTTAGGGACCAGTTCTCTCACCGTGCCAATGCTGTTGGAAGGTAGTGAGAGCCGGCACAACCAAAGTAAGTTTGCGCGCACTCCAGTAAGTAAGAGGAGGCCCTGAGAAGAGATGCCTCCCCGAGGGGACCTCAGAGGTCCACAGGTACTTAATGGGATAGAGGAAACGTGGAACAATGGCTTTAGATAAACCAAGGCAGCGGGACAACTGGGCACAGTGAAGGGAAGTGATGGCCGAGTTTAGGGCAGATGCCAAGATGTATTTCTTTAGCCGTGGCTCAGTGGGTACCACTCTCTCTCGCCCCTGAGTCAGAAGCTTGTGGGTTCAAGTCCCCACTCCAGAAAACTCAAGCAAAAAAATCTAGGCTGACACTCCCAGTGCGGTACTGAGGGAGTGCCGCACTGTCGGAGGTGCCGTCTTTCATATGAGACGTTTAAACCCCGTCTGCTCTCTCTCAGGTGGATGTAAAAGATCCCACGGCCATTATTTCGAAGAAGAGCAAGGGGAGTTCTCCCCCGGGTGTCCTGGGGACAATATTTATCCCTGAACCAACATCACTAAAAACAGATTATCCGGTCATTGTCACGTTGCTGTTTGTGGGAGCTTGCTGTGCGCAAAATGGCTGCCGCGTTTCCCACATTACAACAGTGACCACACTTCAAAAAGTACTTGATTGGCTGTAAAGCGCTTTGGGATGTCCAGAGGCCGTGGAAGGCGCTATATAAATGCGCGTCTTTCATTCTGTTTTTAACCCTTTCCTTCCATAGTGCGATCTCCAGATGCTCAGTGAAGTGGAGCAGTGGCACAATAACACGGATGATTTTCCCCTTAGCTTCGTTTACTTTCGGTTTTTTTTTGCGTGGAGTCGGATAGTGAGTATTGGTTCAGTCGTGTGGAATGGAACATTTTTATACTTCTGGGACCCAGTGTCAGCTCTCCCAAGCACTCCCGGGTCAAGTGCTGGACTGTTTGGAAGCAGAACAAAGGCCCTCGAGAAGGCCTACAAATAAACCTTAACCCCCCGACCTCAGAAAATTCGCCCCCCCCCCTCCCATTAAAAGAAAACATAATTTGCATTTGTACGGCACCTTTCACGACCTCAGGACGTCCCAAAGCGCTTTATAGCCATTGAAGTACTTTTTGAAGTGGAGTCACTGTCGTAATGTGGGAAAGGCGGCAGCCATTTTGCGCACAGCAAGCTCCCACAAACAGCAGTGAGATAATGACCAAATAAATTGTTTTTACGCATTGGATAAATATTGACCAGGACACCAACAACAACAACTTGTATTTATATAGCGCCTTTAACGTAGTAAAACGTCCCAAGGCGCTTCACAGGCGCGATTATAAGACAAAAAAATCTGTCACCGAGCCACATAAGGAGAAATTAGGGCAGGTGACCAAAAGCTTGGTCAAAGAGGTAGGTTTTAAGGAGCGTCTTAAAGGAGGAGAGAGAGGTAGAGAGGGGTTTGGGGAGGGAATTCCAGAGCTTAGAACTCCCCTGCTCTTCTTCAAAATAGGAGCAGCGCTCCGAAAACTTGTGATTTCAAATAAAGCTGTTGGACTATAACCTGGTGTTGTGCGACTTCTCACTTTTGTACACCCCAGTCCATCTCCGCATCATTCTTCAAAATAGTGCTGTGGGATCTTTTACGTCCACCTGAGAGGGCAGAGGGGGCCTCGCTTTAACTTCTCATCTGAAAGACGGCACCTCCGACAGTGCAGCACTCCCTCCGTACTGTACTGACAGTGCCAGTCTAGGTCTTGTGCTGAAGTCTCATGGAATGGGGCTTTGAACTCACAACCTTCGGAGTAAGAGCCGCGGATCGGCACGCACGAAAGCAAAGTTGCTGGTAAATGAACAGCAATTGCCCCCCACTTGCCATCAAACCCAACTCTTCATTCATCAGAAAATAGCCTGTCCGAATGAGGTTTTCTGACTCCTGTCGAGGTTTTGTTGGTGTACTGGGGAGAAAGTGGCGTTCGGAAGCGAAGGACACTCGCGAGGCCAAGCTCCGCCTACTCTGAGGTAGGTCTGACCGTAGAGGAGCCCGATGGCCACAGGGGAATCCGTACTTGGCGCAATTCACTCCGACCCCAGGCCAAGCATGAGAAGACTTTGCAGGCCAGGGAGAACAATCTCCCGGGAATAACAGGATTTGCTTGCCTTGGCCCAAATAGTACCACGATGGTTAACAAGATCACGAGTGAACCGGTTGGATTCAACCACCAGTCCAGCTGCCCGGCCCAGCAGTTGGCCACAGAGGGGACGGGAATGACTGAATTATTCTCGTCGGTCCCGGGCTTTGATGGATATCTGATATGGGCGGTACCTCCACAGAATCCGGTAAGAGTTCAATCCCAAGCTTATTTCTCTTTGAGCATATATCTAAGTGGTTTAAGAGAATTAGGATACACCATTATTATGCCACAGTTGCTAAAAATGTTGAATTTATGGTAATATGTTGGACAGATTCTCTATACTGTTAGCGTGATCCTCATGCTCAAAGGGTATTTTCATATCTTTACAGGTGATATTTGGGCCATTGTGGATTCAGAGACCTTCTTCATTGAAGCCAGGATAAAGAACCATTGCAACATCAGCACTACCACGTCCAACCAAACTGTGACCGGTTATACCGATCAGGAAAGATCGAACAGACTTACCAGTCTGTGGCTCAGTGGGCAACACTCTCGCCTCTGAGTCAGAAGGCTGGAGGGGTGACCTGATTGGAGGTCTTTAAAATTATGAAGGGGTTTGATAGGGTTAGACGCCGAGAAGATGTTTCCACTCATGGGGGAGCCCTAAAACTAGGGGTCTCAGTGGGCGGCACACTCTCTCACCTCTGAGTCAGAAGGTCGTGGGTTCAAGTCCCACTCCAGAGACTTGAGCACAAAAATCAAGGCTGACGCTCCCAGTGCGGTGCTGAGGGAGTGCTGCACTGTCAGAGGTGCCGTCTTTCGGGTGAGACGTTAAACCGAGGCCCCGTCTGCTCTCTCAGGTGGACGTAAAAGATCCCACAGCCACTATTTCGAAGAAGAGCAGGGGGGAGTTCTCCCCGGTGTCCTAGCCAATATTTATCCCTCAACCAACATCACTAAAACAGATGATCTGGTCATTATCACATTGCTGTTTGTGGGAGCTTGCTGTGCGTAATTGGCAACCGTGTTTCCCACATGACTACAGTGACTACACTTCAAAAAGTACTTCATTGGCTGTAAAGCGCTTCGAGTCGTCCGGTGGTTGTGAAAGGCGCTATAGAAATGCAAGTCTTTCTTTCTTTCTCATAATATAAGATAGTCACTAATAAATCCAACTGGGGAATTCAGGAGAAACTTCTTTCCCCAGAGAGTGGTGAGAATGCGGAACTCGCTACCACAGGGAGTGGTTGAGGCGAATAGCGTCGCTGCATTTAAGGGGAAGCTGGATAAACACACGAGGGAGAAGGGAATAGAAGGTTAGATAAGGAGGGGTGGGAGGAGGCTGGTGTGGAGTATAAACACCGGCATGGACCAGTTGGGCCAAATGGCCTGTTTCTGTGCTGAACATTAAGAAAGAAAGACTTAGAACATAAGAACATAAGAAATAGGAGCAGGAGTAGGCCAATTGGCCCCTCGAGCCTGCTCCGCCATTCAATAAGATCATGGCTGATCTGATCCTAACCGCCAATCTACTATCACAGAACCATCTCCTGAACCTAACAGAATTGGACACACGAAATAGGAGCAGGATCAGGCTACACGGCCCCTGGGCCCGCTCCGCTACCCACAGGGCCATGACCGATCCGAACCTAGACTCATGTCCAAATTCCTGCCCGCTCCCCGTAACCCTTAATTCCCTTTACTTCTAGGAAACTGTCTATTTCTGTTTTAAATTTATGTAATGATGTAGCTTGCATTTCTATAGCGCCTTTCACGACCACCGGACGTCTCAAAGCGCTTTACAGCCAATGAAGTACTTTTGAAGTGTAGTCACTGTCGTAATGTGGCAAATTCTATGTAATTTACACTCAATGGAATCTTATACACTATTTCAATCCGACACCACCAGCACACGTACAGCCACACTAACCCTCACATACTGGGGACCGTCACCTCGAGATGGCCGCCGGCAGAGGAGCAGGGTCCGACGGATTGGCCGATCCCGCGTTGCAGCCTGCAAGATCGTGGCGAGGAGCCCCGTGGGCACGACGACCGGTGCCGTGACCTTCATGGCGAGAGTCCCGCAGGCGCAACCCTGGAGTGTCAGTGGGGCGCGCCGGCAGAACGTGGGAGCAGGCAGGACAAGACGGGCGACATTCCAGGCAGCAGCGACAGCATGCAGGCTCTGCGTAATCGTTCGCACATCGGCACGGGCAATTAGCGCGGCGGAATGCAACAAACCTGCTCAAAGGTTGCACAAGACACTGGGCTCCGGTCTAGCTGCACTTTAAGCCCACGATGGTGGTAAGCTCGACCAGGATGGGGGCAGATGTAGAGTCAACAGTGACACGGCGTTCAGTCAACATAGGGGCTGGTTTGCAATCAGTCGTCAGCAACCCAGAGTCCGCAGACTAGACTCAATGTCTCTGGGGCTGTTGTCAGTTCAGTCGCACCTGGTGTGCAGTGGGCTCTTGGTGTCGCTTTCTCCGAGCTTCGGGAGGTCATCCAGGTTGGACTCCAACTGCCGAAATGGCCAGCCGAGATCATCCGGGCGTCACGTCACGTCTCGTGACCTCGTTGGCGGGAGAAGCGCTTTCTGGTGAGTGTCGCGTGTGTGTGCGCGCGTGTGACGGCGTCAGATCTGACTCACACCAGGGGTCATTTTCACCTTCACCTGCAAACTGCCGGAGCGGGAACCCCACCAGTTCTAGAACCCATGCG
The DNA here is from genome assembly GCA_030390025.1 of Squalus acanthias. NCBI lineage: Eukaryota > Metazoa > Chordata > Chondrichthyes > Squaliformes > Squalidae > Squalus > Squalus acanthias. The sequence continues at coordinate 12,373,891 of CM059451.1, read as the reverse complement.
ATTTTAATTTCCATTGGTTTCGGAAGCACGGTCCGCTCCGCTCCACCCACGGTGAAAATTACGTCTCCCCCCACCCCCCGCCTCCCAAGCCATTGAAGCCCCTTAACTGGAAAACCTTCCTTGCCCTGAGGAATCGTAATTCTGTTGGAGGCACTACATCATCTCCATTTTACAAGGGAAATTGGAATTGCTTCCTTCACTGGCAGTGTCCATGCTGGTGTCACACCACCAAAACCCACAACCTCTACCACCTGGAACAACTCGCCAAGGCTCCTTCGGCAGCACCTCCCAAACCCGCGACCTCTTCCACCTGGAAGGACAAGGGCAGCAGGCGCATGGGAACACCACCACCTCCAGGCTCCCCTCCGAGTCACACACCATCCTGACTTGGAAATTTATCGGCCGTTCCTTCATCGTCACTGGGACAAAATTCTGGAACTCCCTCCCTAACAGCACTGTGGGAGCACCTTCACCACACGGACTGCAGCGGTTCAAGAAGGCGGCTCACCACCACCTTCTCGAGGGGCAACTAGGGATGGGCAATAAATGCTGGCCTTGCCAGAGACGCCCACATCCCCCGAAATGAACTAGCAAAAAGGGACATCAACTAGATCAATTCACATCGAAGAGGAACACAAAGACACAAGTGTAAAACACAAAGTACAACAAATGGCACATCATGCTATTTTTGTCAAATAGACGTCATTGCCCTAACTTCATTTCTTCCCTCACATTGAAGGTGCCAACTTGTTTCGGTTGCTAGCAGTCTCGCCTCTGCGTCAGAAGGTTGCTGGTTCAAGCCCCACACCAGCACATACTGTAGGCTGGCTCTTTCTGGGCAGCACTGAGAGGAGGCATCCGGGATCCTTTGTCGTTATAAATAGAGTGAGAAGTCGCACAACACCAGGTTATAGTCCAACAGCTTTATTTGAAATCACAAGCTTTCGGAGCGCTGCTCCTTCGTCAGGTGAAGTGAAGAAATACATATGGGCACAGCATAAATAGTCAGAGAACAATGCCAGACGACTACAGTTAATCTTTCTAACTGGTGTGATAAAGGGCAGGGCCGGGGACGGCAACGGGGGCAGGTGCTGGCAGGCGGCCAGCAACAAAAATGGCCGCCCAGCACCTCGCCTTTAAATAGCGCCGCCCCGGCCGCAGGTAGGCCCCCCTGACCCCGTCGGACGTAGCGTCCGGCGGTAAGTCAGGGGGCGCTCACGAAGATCGCGGCCGGGGCGCGAGCGGGGCGATGACATCATCACCGGCGGCGCAGCGCCGCAGGGCGCTAACGGTTACCGCCGCCGCTAAACTCCCGCTGAATTTTGCGGGAGGCGTTGGCGGCGCCGCGCCCGGGCGCTAGTTGCTTTGCGCCCCTTAGGGTGCTAACGGGAGGCGCAAAGCAACCGAATTTTTCAGCCATTAGGATTACACCAGGGATCAGGGACTTTTAGTGATGTGGAGAGACTGGAGAAGCTGGGATTGTTCTCCTTAGAGCAGGGAAGGTTAAGAGGAGATTTAATAGAGGCGTTCAAAATTATGAGGAGTTTTGATAGAGTAGAGAGGGAGAAACTGTTTCCACTGGCAGGAGGGTCAGTAACCAAAGGACACAGATTTAAGGCAATTGTCAAAAAATGGCAGTGGGGAGCAATGTTCCCCTTTAAGCTGCGGCTGCCGCGGCGCGGTCTGGAGGTCCCGCGCAGCCGGCTCACCGGCTGTACAATTGAAATAACCGCGCATGCGCGAGTCATTGAATGAGCCGCGCAGACCCTTAAAGGGGCCGCGCACCCAAAAAAAAATTAGCGGGAACATTGGTGGGGAGGTGAGGAGAATTTTATTTTTTTAACGCAGCGGGTTGTTGTGATCTGGAACGCGCTGCCTGAAAGGGCGGTGGAAGCAGAGTCAACGGTAACTTTCAAAAAGGGGAATCGGATAAATACTCGAAGAGGAAAAATTTTGCAGGGCTGTGGGGAACGATCAGGGGGGAGTGGGGACTAATTGGAGAGCTCTTTGAAAGAGCCGGCACAGGCAGGATGGGCCGAATGGCCTCCTCCTGTGCTGTATCATCCTATGAGCTGCTAGGTTGACATCCTGCCTACTCCGGCTGACAAGAAAGCTGTAAGCAAGAGAGGGCACAGTTGGTACCGTGGAAGAGCGAGGAGAAAAGGGTTGGCGGACCAACATGATCTGAACCGATGTCTTGAATATGTTTGCGATACAACGTGTGTCACGAACATAAGAAACATAAGGAATAAGAGCAGGAGCCGGCCATTCGGCCCCTCGAGCCTGCTCCGCCATTCAATGAGATCATGGCTGATCTTCGACCTCATCTCCACTTTCCTGCCCGATCCCCATATCCCTTGATTCCCTTAATATTCAAAAATCTATCGATCTCTGTCTTGAATATACTCAACGACTGAGCCTCACAGCCCTCTGAGGTAGAGAATTCCAAAGATTCACCGCCCTCTGAGTGAAGAAATTTCTCCTCATCTCAGTCCTAAATGGCCGACCCCTTATTCTGAGACTGTGACCCCTGGTTCTAGACTCCCCAGCCAGGGGAAACATCCTCCCTGCATCTACCCTGTCAAGCCCTGTAAGAATCTTGTATTTTTTAATGAGATCACCTCTCATTCTTCTAAACTCTAGAGAATATAGGCCATTTGGTCCCTCGAGCCTGCTCTGCCATTCAATGAGATCATGGCTGATCTTCTACCTCAACTCCACTTTCCCGCACTATCCCCACATCCCTTGATTCCCTTAATATCCAAAAATCCATCGATCTCTGTCTTGAATATAATGTGAGAAGTCGCACAACACCAGGTTATAGTCCAACAGTTTTATTTGAAATCACAAGCTTTCGGAGGTGGTGGGTAGTGTCCTCACGTGTGATGATGGTATCTGTGTTGATGATCTGGCATGTCTTGCAGAGGTTGCCGTGGCAGGGTTGTGTGGTGTCGTGGTCGCTGTTCTCCTGAAAGCTGGGTAATTTGCTGTGAACGATGGTACTTTTTTCCATACAGACTGCAGCATTTGACACATTAGACCCCCTGTGACCCCACCTCATTGTCTTAGCTGTATTTTGCTATGTCTTTGATATAATGCCTTCCTGACTGACCTGATTGTCTCTCTGCCGAGGTGTGATAAAAGGCAGTCAGAAAGATTAACTGTAGTCGTCTGACATTGTATGCTGCACAGGCATTGTTCTCTGTCTATATATGCTTTGCCGATTCGTATTCCTTCACTTCACCTGACGAAGGAGCAGCAGCTCCGAAAGCTTGTGATTTCAAATAAAGCTGTTGGACTATAACCTGGTGTTGTGCGACTTCTCACTTTTGTCCACCCCAGTCCAACACCGGCATCTCTGCATCTTGAATATAACGAGTTAGGGAGTCAATTTTCCGACCTTGCGCGCTGGCCGAGAGCACGGATGCAGAATTCTGGCACGTGCTGCGCTCAGCGTTCTAACCCCACCCCCGGTCATGATATCGTGCGCAGCCCGCGAGGGAATATCCCGCCTCTGCTCCTGGCCAGGCGAGACTCCCCACCGGAAGCACCAAGTCGGAAAACGACCCATATTGTCTCCATTTAAAAAGATAGCGCAAAGAACACACAAATGCTGGAAAGTTAGAAGAAAAAAAGGGCGGGGGGGGGGGGGGGGACAAAACAGCATTTATCGCACTGCTGTTTGTGGGATCTTGCTGTGCGCAAATTGGCTGCCGCGTTTCCTACATTACAACAGTGACTACGCTTCAAAAAAGTACTTCATTGGCTGTAAAGCGCTTTGGGACGTCCGGTGGTCGTGAAAGGCGCTATATAAATGCAAGTCTTTCTTTTTCATCTTGACATCCAAGATCTCAGCTATGATTGGTCTCTGTATCCTTGGGCAAAGGGAGTTGGAGGGGGGAGGGTGGGGGTTTAAAAATAAGCCAATGTTCCCTTTCTTAAATACTACCCTGTGACACCTGCTGGAGAGTGCCTCGGTCTGGGTATCAGGTGACTTCAGGATCAGGCTTGTCAGTGAGTCTACCCACCACAGTTGAATAGCCTGAGGATACACACTGCCTCGGCTCAAACATGAAGAATGGGGCCTTGAGGGAGGAACTAGCTTTGCAAACGGAACCGTCATCCAGCATGAAACAGAGCCTTCAGGAGAGGAGGGAGAACATTGGAAATATAACAAGGCCTCATTAACTTCACAATTTCCTCCCGGTGATGTCTTATAGCAGTTATGGCCAAGAAAAGTAATTCTGTTTTATTTTTTCAGGAATTGTTTGACAAGGCACTCAACACCACTCAAAGCCCAAGTGTGCAGTAGATATCACGCAAACACCCTGCCACTTCACTCTCAAATGATTGGGAAGAGACAAAGGGAGAGGCTACACTTCGAAGAGATAGCCACCTCGTCATTGTAGCCCCGGGATATTCGGCCTTTTATTGAAAGCGATCGGTTATTCGTCAATGGAATATTTCGAATTGGTTGGGTTGGCCAAGCTCGAGTACTTCACTGGACACGCGACTGGTAAGGCCCTTCAGGCGATGGGTTTGTCCGATTTTAGGAAGATTTGAGATTGTGGCAGTGTGACCAGGTCTCGCAGAGTAGAAAATGTGCAACATTAGTAATGACAGTTGCGATGTTGATTCGAGGCTCGACAGCCTGTTCCCGCCAACTCTCTACATCTTTGTCATTGTGATCGGACTGCCGACCAACTGTCTCGCTCTATGGGCTGCCTACCTTCAGGTCAAGCAGAAGAATGAACTGGGCATTTATCTGCTGAACCTGTCCATCTCCGACCTTCTCTACATCGCCACCCTGCCCCCGTGGATTAACTACTTCCTCCAGCAGGATAATTGGATTCTCGGCCCAGAGTCCTGCAAGCTGTTTGGCTTCATTCTCTACACCAACATCTACATCAGCATCGCCTTCCTCAGCTGTATCTCGGTTGACCGCTACCTGGCCGTGGCTCACCCGTTGCGGTTCGCCAAGATCCGGCGGGTGAAGACGGCGGTCATCACCAGCGTGGTGGTCTGGACCATCGAGATCGGGGCCAACTCGGCCCCGCTGTTCCACAACGAGCTCTTTGAAGACCGCTTCAACCACACCTTCTGCTTCGAGAAGTACCCCATGGAGAAGTGGGTGGCCCAGATGAACCTGTACCGGGTTTTCATCGGGTTCCTCTTCCCGTGGATACTGATGCTGTTCTCCTACCAGGGCATCCTCAAGGCGGTCAAAGGGAACCTGTCAACGGAGAAGGGGGAGAAGGCGAAGATCAAACGCTTGGCGCTGAGCCTCATCGTCATCCTTTTGCTGTGCTTTGCACCCTACCACATCATCCTGCTCTTGCGGAGCGTCATGTACCTGAGCAGGCCCTGGGACTGCAGCTTCGAGGAGAACGTTTTCACCGCCTACCACGTCTCGCTGGCCCTCACCAGCCTCAACTGCGTGGCCGACCCCATCCTTTACTGTCTGGTCAACGAGGGCGCCCGCAGCGACGTGACAAAGGGCCTCGCTCCGCTCTTGAAGTTCTTCACCAGCTCCAAATCGACGGACATCGCCCGGTCCGTCACTCTGGACACCCCTCTCTCCTCTAAAAAATCCCAATATTTCAACATCGAGCTGGTGGTGCTCAAGGAGGACTGCATTCAGATGAAGACTTTGAGTATATAAAGAATTAAAAAAAAAAAAATAATAAAATCTAAGGGTTGTAAGATGTTATAGTATTGCTACCTTTATAAATGTATTTTTTATAACATTCATGTATGCGGTAATTTTTAACTTATTGAAATCATTCTGGCGCTCGAGTAATCCCACCGCCCGACCTCCACTTTCCTTTCCTTCCCTTCCCAATGTCTGTTTCTCCGTCTCTTTCTCTCGGTGGTTTCCCTCGTGCCTGTCGGCCGGCGTTGCGGCCAGCGGTGAGCGGGAACGGTCCGAGTTAGACGCGGTGCCCGGGGCCCCCCCCCCCCCCCGCTAGGGTCGCCAATTGCGGTTGAATGTATTCATCGCACGGCCCGCTCGCACCCGCCATTGGGTCATCCTCGCGGTGAACCGCCTCGACTGTCAGTCAAGCCAGTTTTTTTAACGCCTCTATGATTTTGTCCCCCCCCCCGCCCCACAACCCCCCCCCCCCCCCGTCCCCGCCCGGGCTTTTGCTCCCCAGCAGGGTCCTGGAGATTAAGCTTCAATTCCTGGAGACTCCCACCCAGTCCAGGAGGGGTTTGCCGATCCTTATCCCCTCCCCCCCATCCCTTTGCTTGAAGACACCCCATCCCTGCTCCAGACACTCTTGTCGAAAGGAGGAGAGCGGGGAAACTGAACCCCACTGAAAACAATTTGGGAGCGGGAAGCGCTCGAACTTGACCACGTGGCTTGTAGGTCGAACCGCTTGACATAATTTAGAAACATAGAAACATAGAAAAATAGGAGCAGGAGTAGGCCATTCGGCCCTTCGAGCCTGCTCCGCCATTCAATATGGTCATGGCTGATCCTCTATCTCAATACCATATTCCCGCTCTCTCCCCATACCCCTTGATGCCTTTTGAGTCTAGAAATCTATCTAGCTCCTTCTTAAATATAGTCAGCGACTTGGCCTCCACAGCCTTCTGTGGTAGAGAATTCCACAGGTTCACCACCCTCTGAGTGAAGAAATTTCTCCTCATCTCAGTCCTCAATGTCCTCCCCCGTATCCTGAGACTGTGACCCCTCGTTCTAGTCCCCCCCCCCCGAGCCAGGGGGAAACATCCTCCCTGCATCCAGTCTGTCTAGCCCTGTCAGAATTTTATACGTTTCAATGAGATCCCCTCTCATTCTTCTAAACGCTAGTGAATACAGGCCTATATATTTGGCCGAATTATTACAACGGGTTGAAGGTTGGCCCACAATAACCGTCCACTTCCTGTACAAGTCAAAACATCTCCCCTGCCCAGACCCGACCCACAGGAAACCAAAGGTAGACAAAAAGGTTTTTTGCCCACAGCTCTCTCTGACTCCTTGTTGGGGATGGTTCCGCGGGGAAGAGGCATCTTGCCCATGTGACTGTCAGCACGCTGTTTACCCGGGAAGATGCCCTCCCCTGGGCAACACAGTGGCGCCGGATCCGTCCCTCCCCTGACAGCACAGCGATCGAGAGCAGGGGCCACTGGCTGATTGCCCCTTCGCCACTCCCTTCCGCCCCCCCACCCCACCTTTGTCCATGTCCTTGAGGTACTGAGGCCAATAGTAGCTCACCTTGCCAACTGTGGTGGCTACCTGAACTCATCGAACTCAACGCAGGCTGGGTGCCGAACTAGGGACCCTCCGAGATCTCTGCGCTCCTCCAATTCCAGCCCCTTGACCATCCCCCGATTTTAATCGCTCCACCATTGGCGGCCGTGCCTTCAGCTGCCTGGGCCCTAAGGCCAGCTCAGAGAGAGAGAGAGAGAGAGAGGCACCTTGCCTCAGAACCAGTGACAATTAGGGACAAAATTCATTTAGGAAAAAAAAGAAATAGGAATCAGCATCAGATCTAGTATTCTGAAGTCAGTCCAGTGTAGGACTCCAGAAATTTGAAATAAAGAAAAAGATCTTGCAGTAATAATCTTCCAGCACTAGGTGTCGGTAGTGTGCTTTTTGAATCGGGTGTAACATAGTATTTACTAAGCACACTGGTGGCATCTAGAGGCAAAACAGTGGTACTGCGCCAGCCTTTAATTTGCTGTTAACTCTGCCCAATTTGGACAGGTTGGCCCGTTTGTTTTAATCATTTTCCTCCCTCCTCTCCCCGAAGGTGACTCTTTTTGTTAGAATCATCGAACGGTTACAGCACAGAAGGAGGACATTCGGCCCATCGAGCCCGTGCCGGCTCTCTGCAAGAGCACCTCAGCTAGTCCCACTCCCCCGCCCTTTCCCCGTAGCCCTGCAATCCTTCACCTACTTATCCAATTCCCTATTGAAAGCCACAATTCAATCTGCCTCCACCACCCTTCTCCCTCATATGCTGTTCACAATTTACATTAACAATTTAGACTTTGGAATCAAAAACACAATTTCTAAATTTGCGGATGATACCAAATTTGGGGGGGTGGGGGGGAATAGTCAATACTGAGGAGGACTGCAACAAATTACAGGAGGACATTAATAAACTTGCAGTATGGGCATATAATTGGCAAATGAAGTTCAACACAGATAAATGAGAGGTATTACATTTTGGTAGGAAGAATAGGGAGGCCACTTATTACTTGGAGGGTGCGAGTCTAGGTGGGGTGGAGGAACAAAGGGGTCTCGGAGTACAAATACACAAATCACTAAAAGTTGTGACACAGGTTAGCAAGGCCATAAAAAAAGCAAACCAAGCACTAGGGTTTATTTCTAGAGGGATAGAATTGAAAAGTAGGGAAGTTATGCTAAACCTGTATCGAACTTTGGTTAGACCACACTTGGAGTACTGCGTACAGTTCTGGTCGCCATATTATAAAGAGGATATAGAGGCACTGGAGAGGGTGCAGAGAAGGTTTACAAGGATGATAGCAGAAATGTGAGGGTATACGTATCAGTAAAGGATGAACAGGCTCGGTCTCTTTTCTCTTGAAAAAAGAAGGCTGAGGGGTGACCTAATAGAGGTCTTTAAAATTATGAGAGGTTTTGATAGAGTGGATAGAGAGAGAATGTTTCCACTTGTGGGGAAGAGCATAACTAGAGGCCATCAATATAAGCTAGTCACCAAGAAATCCAATAGGGAATTCAGGAGAAACTTCTTTACCCAAAGAGTGATGAGAATGTGGAACTCGCTACCACAGGGAGTGGTTGAGGTGAATAGTATGGATGCATTTAAGGGGAGGCTGGATAAGCATATGAGGGAGAAGGGAACAGAGGGTTACGCTGATAGATTTAGATGAGGAAAGACGGGAGGAGGCTCGAGTGGTGCATAAACGCTGGCATGGACTGGTTGGGCCGAATGGCCTGTTTCTGTGCTGTATATCCCATGTAATCCAACATAATCCTTTCAGGCAGTGCATTCCAGATCCTAACCACTCACTGTGTAAAAAAGTTTTTCCTCATGTTGCCTTTGGTTCTTCTGCCAATCACCTTAAATCTGTGTCCTCTGGTTCTCGAACCTTCCGCCAATGGGAACAGTTTCTCTCTACCTACTCTGTCCAGACCCCTCATGATTTTGAACACCTCTATCAAATCTCCTCTCAACCTTCTCTGCTCTAAGGAGGACAACTCCACAGGTCCTGATAGTCCTGTGAGTCCTGGACAGTGAGTTGCCCGTGAGCTATTCGACCATGGAGTCATCACAGATGAGTCCTCACCCAACATCCCCACACGCAGGGACTGGGGACGTGAGAACCAGCCTGCATCATGCTCTTGATCACTCCCCGTGACCCCTGCTGGAGCAAGGGTGGACACTGAGTGAGCCAGACCTAACGTCCCCTATCAATCCTCACTGTCTAGACTCACATGTGAAGAATGATGCTCAGACCAAGTAGCAGTGGGCAGTCAGCACCCATAGCGCTGTCACCCAGTACAGGTCGGCACCCTTGGGCGAGGCAGAGCAGAGAAAACCGCACCCCATCCACCCCAAAAAAAAAATCTCACTTTAAGATGAGGAGGGAGATTGTTACTGGACAAATCAACGATTCACTGCCTGTGGATATGACAACAGGAGACACGGTCGCAGCAAAGCAAACTTCTATAGAGCCTGTTACTATAGAAATTGTCACTATAGAAACTGTCACAGTAGAAACTGTACACCAGGAAATGTTACTCCAGGGACTGTTACTCCAGGGACTGTTACTCCATGGATTGTTACTCCAGGAAATGTTACTCCAGGGACTGTTACTCCAGGGAATGTTACTCCTGGGGCTGTTACACCAGGGGTTGTTACTCCAGGGACTGTTACTCCAGGGAATGTTACTCCAGGGGCTGTTACTCCAGGGACTGTTACTCCAGAGACTGTTACTCCAGGGAATGTTACTCCAGGGGCTGTTACTCCAGGGAATGTTACTCCAGGGAATGTTACTCCAGGGAATGTTACTCCTGGGGCTGTTACTCCAGGGACTGTTACTCCAGGGATTGTTACTCCAGGGGCTGTTACACCAGGGAATGTTACTATAGGGGCTGTTACTCCAGGGAATGTTACTCCAGGGAATGTTACTCCAGGGGGTGTTACTCCAGGGAATGTTATTCCAGGGGCTGTTAATCCAGTGACTGTTGCTCCAGGGAATGTTACTCCAGGGGATGTTACTCCAGGAAATGTTACTCCAGGGGCTGTTAATCCAGGGGATGTTACTCCAGGGATTGTTACTCCAGGGAATGTTACTCCAGGGATTGTTATTCCAGGGAATGTCACTCCAGGGAATATTACTCCAGGGGCTGTTAATCCAGTCACTGTTACTCCAGGGGCTGTTACTCCAGGGAATGTTACTCCAGGGAATGTTACTCCAGGGACTGTTACTCCAGGGATTGTTATTCTAGGGAATGTTACTCCTGGGGCTGTTACTCCAGGGAATGTTACTCCTGGGGCTGTTACACCAGGGACTGTTACTCCAGGGGCTGTTACACCAGGGAAAGTTACTCCAGGGGCTGTTACTCCAAGGACTGTTACTCCACGGAATGTTACTCCAGGGCTGTTACTCCAGGGGCTGTAACACCAGGGAATGTTACTTCAGGGGCTGTTACTCCAGGGACTGTTACTCCAGGGAATGTTACTCCAGGGGCTGTTACTCCAGGGAATGTTACTCCAGGGGCTGTTACTCCAGGGTCTGTTACTCCAGGGAATGTTACTCCAGGGACGGTTACTCCAGGGAATGTTACTCCAGGGAATGTTACTCCAGGGAATGTTACTCCAGGGGCTGTTACTCCAGGGATTGTTATTCCAGGGATTGTTACTCCTGGGGCTGTTACGCCAGGGAAAGTTACTCCAGGGGCTGTTACTCCAGGGAATGTTACTCCAGGGGCTGTTACTCCAGGGTCTGTTACTCCAGGGAATGTTACTCCAGGGACGGTTACTCCAGGGAATGTTACTCCAGGGAATGTTACTCCAGGGAATGTTACTCCAGGGGCTGTTACTCCAGGGATTGTTACTCCAGGGAATGTTACTCCAGGGGCTGTTACTCCAGGGAATGTTACTCCAGGGAATGTTACTCCAGGGACTGTTACTCCAGGGATTGTTATTCTAGGGAATGTTACTCCTGGGGCTGTTACTCCAGGGAATGTTACTCCTGGGGCTGTTACACCAGGGACTGTTACTCCAGGGGCTGTTACACCAGGGAAAGTTACTCCAGGGGCTGTTTCTCCAAGGACTGTTACTCCACGGAATGTTACTCCAGGGCTGTTACTCCAGGGGCTGTAACACCAGGGAATGTTACTTCAGGGGCTGTTACTCCAGGGACTGTTACTCCAGGGAATTTTACTCCAGGGGCTGTTACTCCAGGGAATGTTACTCCAGGGGCTGTTACTCCAGGGTCTGTTACTCCAGGGAATGTTACTCCAGGGACGGTTACTCCAGGGAATGTTACTCCAGGGAATGTTACTCCAGGGAATGTTACTCCAGGGGCTGTTACTCCAGGGATTGTTATTCCAGGGATTGTTACTCCTGGGGCTGTTACGCCAGGGAAAGTTACTCCAGGGGCTGTTACTCCAGGGAATGTTACTCCAGGGGCTGTTACTCCAGGGTCTGTTACTCCAGGGAATGTTACTCCAGGGACGGTTACTCCAGGGAATGTTACTCCAGGGAATGTTACTCCAGGGAATGTTACTCCAGGGGCTGTTACTCCAGGGATTGTTATTCCAGGGAAAGTTACTCCAGGGGCTGTTACTCCATGGAATGTTACTCCAGGGGCTGTTACTCCAGGGAATGTTACTCCAGAGACTGTTACTCCAGGGAATGTTACTCCAGGGAATGTTACTCCAGGGAATGTTACTCTTGGGGCTGTTACTCCAGGGAATGTTACTCCTGGGGCTGTTACTCCACAGAATGTTACTCCAGGGCTGTTAATCCAGGGGCTGTTACACCAGGGAATGTTACTTCAGGGGCTGTTACTCCAGGGACTGTTACTCCAGGGAATGTTACTCCAGGGGCTGTTACCCCAGGGGCTGTTACTCCAGGGAATGTTTCTCCAGGGAATGTTACTCCTGGGGCTGTTACACCAGGGAATGTTACTCCAGGATCTGTTACTCCAGGGGTTGTTACTCCAGGGGCTGTTACTCCAGGAAATGTTAATCCAGTGACTGTTACTCCAGGGGCTGTTACTCCAGGGAATGTTACTCCAGGGATTGTTACTCCAGGGAATGTTACTCCAGTGATTGTTACTCCAGGGAATGTCACTCCAGGGACTGTTACTCTAGGGGCTGTTAATCCAGGGGCTGTTACTCCAGGGAATGTTACTCCAGGGGCTGTTACTCCAGGGATTGTTACTCCAGGGAATATTATTCCAGGGACTGTTACTCCAGGGATTATTACTCCAGGGAATGTTACTCCTGGGGCTGTTACTCCAGGGAATGTTACTCCTGGGTCTGTTACACCAGGGACTGTTACTCCAGGGGCTGTTACTCCAGGGACTGATACTCCAGGGCTGTTAATCCAGGGGCTGTTACACCAGGGAATGTTACATCAGGGGCTGTTACTCCAGGGACTGTTACTCCAGGGAATGTTACTCCAGGGGCTGTTACTCCAGAGGCTGTTACTCCAGGGAATGTTACTCCAGGGGCTGTTACTCCAGGGGATGTTACTCCAGGGAATGTTACTCCTGGGGCTGTTACACCAGGGACTGTTACTCCAGGGGCTGTTACACCAGGGAAAGTTACTCAAGGGGCTGTTACTCCAGGGACTGATACTCCACAGAATGTTACTCCAGGGCTGTTAATCCAGGGGCTGTTACACCAGGGAATGTTACTTCAGGGGCTGTTACTCCAGGGACTGTTACTCCAGGGAATGTTACTCCAGGGAATGTTATGCCAGGGTCTGTTAATCCAGTGACAGTTACTCCAGGGACTGTTACTGCAGTGAATGTTACTCCAGGGACTGTTGTTCCAGGGACTGTTACTCCAGGGGCTGTTACTCCAGGGAATGTCACTCCAGGGACTGTTACTCCAGGGGCTGTTACTCCAGGGAATGTTACTCCAGGGACTGTTACTCCAGGGATTGTTACTCCAGGGAATGGTACTCCAGGGACTGTTACTCCAGGGGCTGTTACTCCAGGGAATGTTACTCCAGGGAATGTTATTCCAGGGGCTGTTAATCCAGTGACTGTTACTCCAGGGGCTGTTACTCCAGAGAATGTTACTCCAGGGACTGTTACTCCAGGGACTGTTACTCCAGAGAATGTTACTCCAGGGATGGTTACTCCAGGGAATGTTACTCCAGGGGCTGTTACTCCAGGGGCTGTTACTCCAGGGGCTGTTACTCCAGGGAATGTTACTCCAGGGAATGTTACTCCAGGGGCTGTTACTCCAGGGGCTGTTACTCCAGGGACTGTTACTCCAGGGAATGTTACTCCAGGGAATGTTACTCCAGGGGCTGTTACTCCAGGGAATGTTACTCCAGGGAATGTTACTCCAGGGGCTGTTACTCCAGGGGCTGTTACTCCAGGGACTGTTACTCCAGGGAATGTTACTCCAGGGGATGTTACTTCAGGGGCTGTTACTCCAGGGAATGTTACTCCAGGGAATGTTACTCCAGGGGATGTTACTTCAGGGGCTGTTACTCCAGGGAATGTTACTCCAGGGGCTGTTACTCCAGGGACAGTTACTCCAGGGACTGTTACTCCAGGGAATGTAACTCCAGGGGCTGTTACTCCAGGGAATGTTACTCCAGGGAATTTTACTCCAGGGGCTGTTACTCCAGGGAATGTTCTCCAGGGAATGTTACTCCACGGACGGTTACTCCAGGGAATGTTACTCCAGGGAATGTTTCTCCAGGGAATGTTACTCCTGGGGCTGTTACACCAGGGAATGTTACTCCAGGATCTGTTACTCCAGGGGTTGTTACTCCAGGGGCTGTTACTCCAGGAAATGTTAATCCAGTGACTGTTACTCCAGGGGCTGTTACTCCAGGGAATGTTACTCCAGGGGCTGTTACTCCAGGGGATGTTACTCCAGGGAATGTTACTCCAGGGATTGTTACTCCAGGGAATGTTACTCCAGTGATTGTTACTCCAGGGAATGTCACTCCAGGGACTGTTACTCCAGGGGCTGTTAATCCAGGGGCTGTTACTCCAGGGAATGTTACTCCAGGGGCTGTTACTCCAGGAGCTGTTAATCCAGGGGCTGTTACTCCAGGGAATATTATTCCAGGGACTGTTACTCCAGGGATTATTACTCCAGGGAATGTTACTCCTGGGGCTGTTACTCCAGGGAATGTTACTCCTGGGTCTGTTACACCAGGGACTGTTACTCCAGGGGCTGTTACACCAGGGAAAGTTACTCCAGGGGCTGTTACTCCAGGGACTGATACTCCACATAATGTTACTCCAGGGCTGTTAATCCAGGTGCTGTTACACCAGGGAATGTTACTTCAGGGGCTGTTACTCCAGGGACTGTTACTCCAGGGAATGTTACTCCAGGGGCTGTTACTCCAGGGACTGTTACTCCAGGGAATGTTACTCCAGGGGCTGTTACCCCAGGGGCTGTTACACCAGGGAATGTTACTCCAGGGACTGTTACTCCAGGGAATGTTACTCCAGGGAATGTTACTCCAGAGGCTGTTACTCCAGGGGCTGTTACTCCAGGGGCTGTTACTCCAGGGGATGTTACTCCAGGGAATGTTACTCCAGGGGCTGTTACACCAGGGAAAGTTACTCAAGGGGCTGTTACTCCAGGGGATGTTACTCCAGGGAATGTTACTCCTGGGGCTGTTACACCAGGGACTGTTACTCCAGGGGCTGTTACACCAGGGACTGTTACTCCAGGGAATGTTACTCCAGGGACTGATACTCCACAGAATGTTACTCCAGGGCTGTTAATCCAGGGGCTGTTACACCAGGGAATGTTACTTCAGGGGCTGTTACTCCAGGGACTGTTACTCCAGGGAATGTTACTCCAGGGAATGTTATGCCAGGGTCTGTTAATCCAGTGACAGTTACTCCAGGGACTGTTACTGCAGTGAATGTTACTCCAGGGACTGTTGTTCCAGGGGCTGTTACTCCAGGGGCTGTTACTCCAGGGAATGTCACTCCAGGGACTGTTACTCCAGGGGCTGTTACTCCAGGGAATGTTACTCCAGGGACTGTTACTCCAGGGATTGTTACTCCAGGGAATGGTACTCCAGGGACTGTTACTCCAGGGGCTGTTACTCCAGGGAATGTTACTCCAGGGAATGTTATTCCAGGGGCTGTTAATCCAGTGACTGTTACTCCAGGGGCTGTTACTCCAGAGAATGTTACTCCAGGGACTGTTACTCCAGGGACTGTTACTCCAGAGAATGTTACTCCAGGGATGGTTACTCCAGAGAATGTTACTCCAGGGAATGTTACTCCAGGGACTGTTACTCCAGAGAATGTTACTCCAGGGACTGTTACTCCAGGGACTGTTACTCCAGGGAATGTTACTCCAGGGAATGTTACTCCAGGGGCTGTTACTCCAGGGAATGTTACTCCAGGGGCTGTTACTCCAGGGGCTGTTACTCCAGGGAATGTTACTCCAGGGGCTGTTACTCCAGGGGCTGTTACTCCAGGGACTGTTACTCCAGGGAATGTTACTCCAGGGGATGTTACTTCAGGGGCTGTTACTCCAGGGAATGTTACTCCAGGGGCTGTTACTCCAGGGGCTGTTACTCCAGGGACTGTTACTCCAGGGAATGTTACTCCAGGGGATGTTACTTCAGGGGCTGTTACTCCAGGGAATGTTACTCCAGGGGCTGTTACTCCAGGGACAGTTACTCCAGGGACTGTTACTCCAGGGAATGTAACTCCAGGGGCTGTTACTCCAGGGAATGTTACTCCAGGGAATTTTACTCCAGGGGCTGTTACTCCAGGGAATGTTCTCCAGGGAATGTTACTCCACGGACGGTTACTCCAGGGAATGTTACTCCAGGGAATGTTTCTCCAGGGAATGTTACTCCTGGGGCTGTTACACCAGGGAATGTTACTCCAGGATCTGTTACTCCAGGGGTTGTTACTCCAGGGGCTGTTACTCCAGGAAATGTTAATCCAGTGACTGTTACTCCAGGGGCTGTTACTCCAGGGAATGTTACTCCAGGGGCTGTTACTCCAGGGGATGTTACTCCAGGGAATGTTACTCCAGGGATTGTTACTCCAGGGAATGTTACTCCAGTGATTGTTACTCCAGGGAATGTCACTCCAGGGACTGTTACTCCAGGGGCTGTTAATCCAGGGGCTGTTACTCCAGGGAATGTTACTCCAGGGGCTGTTACTCCAGGGATTGTTACTCCAGGGAATATTATTCCAGGGACTGTTACTCCAGGGATTATTACTCCAGGGAATGTTACTCCTGGGGCTGTTACTCCAGGGAATGTTACTCCTGGGTCTGTTACACCAGGGACTGTTACTCCAGGGGCTGTTACACCAGGGAAAGTTACTCCAGGGGCTGTTACTCCAGGGACTGATACTCCACATAATGTTACTCCAGGGCTGTTAATCCAGGTGCTGTTACACCAGGGAATGTTACTTCAGGGGCTGTTACTCCAGGGACTGTTACTCCAGGGAATGTTACTCCAGGGGCTGTTACCCCAGGGGCTGTTACACCAGGGAATGTTACTCCAGGGACTGTTACTCCAGGGAATGTTACTCCAGGGGCTGTTACTCCAGGGGCTGTTACTCCAGAGGCTGTTACTCCAGGGAATGTTACTCCAGGGGCTGTTACTCCAGGGGCTGTTACACCAGGGACTGTTACTCCAGGGACTGATACTCCACAGAATGTTACTCCAGGGCTGTTAATCCAGGGGCTGTTACACCAGGGAATGTTACTTCAGGGGCTGTTACTCCAGGGAATGTTACTCCAGGGAATGTTATTCCAGGGTCTGTTAATCCAGTGACAGTTACTCCAGGGACTGTTACTCCAGGGACTGTTACACCAGGGAATGTTACTTCAGGGGCTGTTACTCCAGGGAATGTTACTCCAGGGACTGTTACTCCAGGGACTGTTACTCCAGAGAATGTTACTCCAGGGATGGTTACTCCAGGGAATGTTACTCCAGGGGCTGTTACTCCAGGGAATGTTACTCCAGGGGATGTTACTTCAGGGAATGTTACTCCAGGGGCTGTTACTCCAGGGGCTGTTACTCCAGGGAATGTTACTCCAGGGGCTGTTACTCCAGGGGCTGTTACTCCAGGGGCTGTTACTTCAGGGGCTGTTACTCCAGGGAATGTTACTCCAGGGGCTGTTACTCCAGGGACAGTTACTCCAGGGACTGTTACTCCAGGGAATGTAACTCCAGGGGCTGTTACTCCAGGGAATGTTACTCCAGGGAATTTTACTCCAGGGGCTGTTACTCCAGGGAATGTTCTCCAGGGAATGTTACTCCACGGACGGTTACTCCAGGGAATGTTACTCCAGGGAATGTTTCTCCAGGGAATGTTACTCCTGGGGCTGTTACACCAGGGAATGTTACTCCAGGATCTGTTACTCCAGGGGTTGTTACTCCAGGGGCTGTTACTCCAGGGAATGTTACTCCAGGGAATGTTACACCAGGGAATGTTACTCCAGGGACTGTAAATCCAGGCAATGTTACTCTAGGGGCTGTTACTCCAGGGACTGTTACTCCATGGAATGTTACTCCAGGGACTGTTACTCCAGGGAATGTTAGTCCATGGGCTGTTACTCTAGGGAATTTTGCTCCACGGAACGTTACTCCAGGGACTGTTACTCCAGGGAATGTTACTCCAGGGGCTGTTACTCCAGGGAATGTTATGCCAGGGTCTGTTAATCCAGGGACTGTTACTCCAGGGACTGTTACTGCAGTGAATGTTACTCCAGGGACTGTTGTTCCAGGGACTGTTACTCCAGGGGCTGTTACTCCAGGGAATGTCACTCCAGGGACTGTTACTCCAGGGGCTGTTACTCCAGGGAATGTTACTCCAGGGACTGTTACTCCAGGGATTGTTACTCCAGGGAATGGTACTCCAGGGACTGTTACTCCAGGGGCTGTTACTCCAGGGAATGTTACTCCAGGGAATGTTATTCCAGGGGCTGTTAATCCAGTGACTGTTACTCCAGGGGCTGTTACTCCAGAGAATGTTACTCCAGGGACTGTTACTCCAGGGACTGTTACTCCAGAGAATGTTACTCCAGGGATGGTTACTCCAGGGAATGTTACTCCAGGGGCTGTTACTCCAGGGGCTGTTACTCCAGGGGCTGTTACTCCAGGGAATGTTACTCCAGGGAATGTTACTCCAGGGGCTGTTACTCCAGGGGCTGTTACTCCAGGGACTGTTACTCCAGGGAATGTTACTCCAGGGAATGTTACTCCAGGGGCTGTTACTCCAGGGAATGTTACTCCAGGGAATGTTACTCCAGGGGCTGTTACTCCAGGGGCTGTTACTCCAGGGACTGTTACTCCAGGGAATGTTACTCCAGGGGATGTTACTTCAGGGGCTGTTACTCCAGGGAATGTTACTCCAGGGAATGTTACTCCAGGGGATGTTACTTCAGGGGCTGTTACTCCAGGGAATGTTACTCCAGGGGCTGTTACTCCAGGGACAGTTACTCCAGGGACTGTTACTCCAGGGAATGTAACTCCAGGGGCTGTTACTCCAGGGAATGTTACTCCAGGGAATTTTACTCCAGGGGCTGTTACTCCAGGGAATGTTCTCCAGGGAATGTTACTCCACGGACGGTTACTCCAGGGAATGTTACTCCAGGGAATGTTTCTCCAGGGAATGTTACTCCTGGGGCTGTTACACCAGGGAATGTTACTCCAGGATCTGTTACTCCAGGGGTTGTTACTCCAGGGGCTGTTACTCCAGGAAATGTTAATCCAGTGACTGTTACTCCAGGGGCTGTTACTCCAGGGAATGTTACTCCAGGGGCTGTTACTCCAGGGGATGTTACTCCAGGGAATGTTACTCCAGGGATTGTTACTCCAGGGAATGTTACTCCAGTGATTGTTACTCCAGGGAATGTCACTCCAGGGACTGTTACTCCAGGGGCTGTTAATCCAGGGGCTGTTACTCCAGGGAATGTTACTCCAGGGGCTGTTACTCCAGGAGCTGTTAATCCAGGGGCTGTTACTCCAGGGAATATTATTCCAGGGACTGTTACTCCAGGGATTATTACTCCAGGGAATGTTACTCCTGGGGCTGTTACTCCAGGGAATGTTACTCCTGGGTCTGTTACACCAGGGACTGTTACTCCAGGGGCTGTTACACCAGGGAAAGTTACTCCAGGGGCTGTTACTCCAGGGACTGATACTCCACATAATGTTACTCCAGGGCTGTTAATCCAGGTGCTGTTACACCAGGGAATGTTACTTCAGGGGCTGTTACTCCAGGGACTGTTACTCCAGGGAATGTTACTCCAGGGGCTGTTACTCCAGGGACTGTTACTCCAGGGAATGTTACTCCAGGGGCTGTTACCCCAGGGGCTGTTACACCAGGGAATGTTACTCCAGGGACTGTTACTCCAGGGAATGTTACTCCAGGGAATGTTACTCCAGAGGCTGTTACTCCAGGGGCTGTTACTCCAGGGGCTGTTACTCCAGGGGATGTTACTCCAGGGAATGTTACTCCTGGGGCTGTTACACCAGGGACTGTTACTCCAGGGGCTGTTACACCAGGGAAAGTTACTCAAGGGGCTGTTACTCCAGGGACTGATACTCCACAGAATGTTACTCCAGGGCTGTTAATCCAGGGGCTGTTACACCAGGGAATGTTACTTCAGGGGCTGTTACTCCAGGGACTGTTACTCCAGGGAATGTTACTCCAGGGAATGTTATGCCAGGGTCTGTTAATCCAGTGACAGTTACTCCAGGGACTGTTACTGCAGTGAATGTTACTCCAGGGACTGTTGTTCCAGGGGCTGTTACTCCAGGGGCTGTTACTCCAGGGAATGTCACTCCAGGGACTGTTACTCCAGGGGCTGTTACTCCAGGGAATGTTACTCCAGGGACTGTTACTCCAGGGATTGTTACTCCAGGGAATGGTACTCCAGGGACTGTTACTCCAGGGGCTGTTACTCCAGGGAATGTTACTCCAGGGAATGTTATTCCAGGGGCTGTTAATCCAGTGACTGTTACTCCAGGGGCTGTTACTCCAGAGAATGTTACTCCAGGGACTGTTACTCCAGGGACTGTTACTCCAGAGAATGTTACTCCAGGGATGGTTACTCCAGAGAATGTTACTCCAGGGAATGTTACTCCAGGGACTGTTACTCCAGAGAATGTTACTCCAGGGACTGTTACTCCAGGGACTGTTACTCCAGAGAATGTTACTCCAGGGAATGTTACTCCAGGGGCTGTTACTCCAGGGAATGTTACTCCAGGGGCTGTTACTCCAGGGGCTGTTACTCCAGGGAATGTTACTCCAGGGGCTGTTACTCCAGGGGCTGTTACTCCAGGGACTGTTACTCCAGGGAATGTTACTCCAGGGGATGTTACTTCAGGGGCTGTTACTCCAGGGAATGTTACTCCAGGGGCTGTTACTCCAGGGGCTGTTACTCCAGGGACTGTTACTCCAGGGAATGTTACTCCAGGGGATGTTACTTCAGGGGCTGTTACTCCAGGGAATGTTACTCCAGGGGCTGTTACTCCAGGGACAGTTACTCCAGGGACTGTTACTCCAGGGAATGTAACTCCAGGGGCTGTTACTCCAGGGAATGTTACTCCAGGGAATTTTACTCCAGGGGCTGTTACTCCAGGGAATGTTCTCCAGGGAATGTTACTCCACGGACGGTTACTCCAGGGAATGTTACTCCAGGGAATGTTTCTCCAGGGAATGTTACTCCTGGGGCTGTTACACCAGGGAATGTTACTCCAGGATCTGTTACTCCAGGGGTTGTTACTCCAGGGGCTGTTACTCCAGGAAATGTTAATCCAGTGACTGTTACTCCAGGGGCTGTTACTCCAGGGAATGTTACTCCAGGGGCTGTTACTCCAGGGGATGTTACTCCAGGGAATGTTACTCCAGGGATTGTTACTCCAGGGAATGTTACTCCAGTGATTGTTACTCCAGGGAATGTCACTCCAGGGACTGTTACTCCAGGGGCTGTTAATCCAGGGGCTGTTACTCCAGGGAATGTTACTCCAGGGGCTGTTACTCCAGGGATTGTTACTCCAGGGAATATTATTCCAGGGACTGTTACTCCAGGGATTATTACTCCAGGGAATGTTACTCCTGGGGCTGTTACTCCAGGGAATGTTACTCCTGGGTCTGTTACACCAGGGACTGTTACTCCAGGGGCTGTTACACCAGGGAAAGTTACTCCAGGGGCTGTTACTCCAGGGACTGATACTCCACATAATGTTACTCCAGGGCTGTTAATCCAGGTGCTGTTACACCAGGGAATGTTACTTCAGGGGCTGTTACTCCAGGGACTGTTACTCCAGGGAATGTTACTCCAGGGACTGTTACTCCAGGGAATGTTACTCCAGGGGCTGTTACTCCAGGGGCTGTTACTCCAGAGGCTGTTACTCCAGGGAATGTTACTCCAGGGGCTGTTACTCCAGGGGCTGTTACACCAGGGACTGTTACTCCAGGGACTGATACTCCACAGAATGTTACTCCAGGGCTGTTAATCCAGGGGCTGTTACACCAGGGAATGTTACTTCAGGGGCTGTTACTCCAGGGAATGTTACTCCAGGGAATGTTATTCCAGGGTCTGTTAATCCAGTGACAGTTACTCCAGGGACTGTTACTCCAGGGACTGTTACACCAGGGAATGTTACTTCAGGGGCTGTTACTCCAGGGAATGTTACTCCAGGGACTGTTACTCCAGGGACTGTTACTCCAGAGAATGTTACTCCAGGGATGGTTACTCCAGGGAATGTTACTCCAGGGGCTGTTACTCCAGGGAATGTTACTCCAGGGGATGTTACTTCAGGGAATGTTACTCCAGGGGCTGTTACTCCAGGGGCTGTTACTCCAGGGAATGTTACTCCAGGGGCTGTTACTCCAGGGGCTGTTACTCCAGGGGCTGTTACTTCAGGGGCTGTTACTCCAGGGAATGTTACTCCAGGGGCTGTTACTCCAGGGACAGTTACTCCAGGGACTGTTACTCCAGGGAATGTAACTCCAGGGGCTGTTACTCCAGGGAATGTTACTCCAGGGAATTTTACTCCAGGGGCTGTTACTCCAGGGAATGTTCTCCAGGGAATGTTACTCCACGGACGGTTACTCCAGGGAATGTTACTCCAGGGAATGTTTCTCCAGGGAATGTTACTCCTGGGGCTGTTACACCAGGGAATGTTACTCCAGGATCTGTTACTCCAGGGGTTGTTACTCCAGGGGCTGTTACTCCAGGGAATGTTACTCCAGGGAATGTTACACCAGGGAATGTTACTCCAGGGACTGTAAATCCAGGCAATGTTACTCTAGGGGCTGTTACTCCAGGGACTGTTACTCCATGGAATGTTACTCCAGGGACTGTTACTCCAGGGAATGTTAGTCCATGGGCTGTTACTCTAGGGAATTTTGCTCCACGGAACGTTACTCCAGGGACTGTTACTCCAGGGAATGTTACTCCAGGGGCTGTTACTCCAGGACTGTTACTCCAGGGAATGTTACTCCAGGGACTGTAACTCCAGGGAATGTTACTCCAGGGAATGTTACTCCAGGGGCTGTTACACCAGAGACTGTTACTCCAGGGAATGTTACTCCAGGGAATGTTACTCCAGGGGCTGTTACTCCAGGGACTGTTACTCCAGGGACTGTAACGCCAGGGAATGTTACTCCAGGGGCTGTTACTGCAGGGACTGTCACTCCAGGAAACGTTACTCCAGAGGCTGTTACTCCATGGAATGGTGCTCCAGGAACTGTTACTCAAGGGGCTGTTACTTCAGGGAACGTTACTCCAGGGAATGTTACTGACGGAATGTTACTCCAGGGACTGTTACTCCAGGGAATGTTACTCCAGGGAATGTTACTGACGGAATGTTACTCCAGGGACTGTAACTCCAGGGAATGTTACTCCAGGGAATGTTACTCCAGGGGCTGTTACTCCAGGGACTGTCACTCCAGGAAACGTTACTCCAGAGGCTGTTACTCCATGGAATGGTGCTCCAGGAACTGTTACTCAAGGGGCTGTTACTTCAGGGAACATTACTCCAGGGAATGTTACTGATGGAATGTTACTCCAGGGACTGTTACTCCAGGGAATGTTACTCCAGGAAATGTTACTGAGGGAATGTTACTCCAGGGACTGTTACTCCAGGGGCTGTTACTTCAGGGAATGTTACTCCAGGGAATGTTACGCCACAGAATGTTACTCCAGAAAACGTTACTCCAGGGAATGTTACTCCAGGGAATGTTACTCCAGGGGCTGTTACTCCAGGGACTGTTACTCCAGGGAATGTTACTACAGGGACTGTTACGCCAGGGAACGTTACACCAGGGAATGTTGCACCAGGGAATGTTACTCCAGGGACTGTTACTCCAGGGAATGTTACTCCAGGGAATGTTACTCCAGGGGCTGTTACTCCAGGGACGGTTACTCCAGGGGCTGTTACTCCAGGGAATGTTGCTCCAGGGAATGTTACTCCAGGGACTGTTACTCCAGGGAATGTTACTCCAGGGAATGTTACTCCAGGGGCTGTTACTCCAGGGAATGTTACTCCAGGAAACGTTACACCAGGGAATGTTACTCCAGGGAATGTTACTCCAGGGGCTGTTACACCAGGGAATGTTATTCCAGGGAATGTTACTCCAGGGACTGTTACTCCAGGGAATGTTACTCCGGAGGCTGTTACTCCAGGGGCTGTTACTCCAAGGGCTGTTACTCCAGGGGCTGTTACACCAGGGAATGTTACTCCAGCGAATGTTACTCCAGGGACTGTTACTCCAGGGGCTGTTACACCAGGGAATGTTACTCCAGGGAATGTTACTCCAGGGCCTGCTGCCGCTGCTTTTCCTGGGAATGCCCTTTAACGCCGGCACACCCGAGTGTTGTAATGGTTAAATTGGGAGGCCTTGGGCTGCGGCTTCCCGGCGAGGGCCACAAGCGGCCAGAGGGTGTTACTCCAGGAATTTTACAGGTGCAGAGTTCGCAGGGTAGAAGAAGATAAGGAAGTCCATTCGGCTCGTCCACATTCATCTATCTGGAAGGAGCACCAGCATCTCCCCCCCACTGTTTCCCAAATTATTCCAGGGATTTACCTTCGCTCCTGTACCGGGAATTCTTGTTTTGCCCTCACTCGGTGACGGTTTTCCTGATAGCAGACCTGAAGTGACAGGAAAAGGTGTCAGAGGGGTTGGACTGAAGTAAAGACGGACTTTTTTTAAGATTTGCATTTCTGTAGCGCCTTTCACGACCTCAGGATGTCCCAAAGCGCTTTACAGCCAATGAAGTACTTTTTGAAGTGTAGTCACTGTTGTAATGTAGGAAACATGGCAGCCAATTTTTGCACAGCAAGCTCCCAC
Organism: Squalus acanthias; assembly: GCA_030390025.1. Classification (NCBI taxonomy): domain Eukaryota; kingdom Metazoa; phylum Chordata; class Chondrichthyes; order Squaliformes; family Squalidae; genus Squalus; species Squalus acanthias. The sequence goes on along the minus strand of CM059451.1, from coordinate 12,349,390 downwards.
AAACAGAAATAAGATAATGACCAGATAATCTGTTTTAGTGATGTTGGTTGAGGGCTAAATATTGGTCAGGATATCAGAGAGAGCTTCCCTGATCTTCTTCAAACAGTGTTGTGGGATCTTTCGCACCCACCTGAGAGAGCAGACAGGGCCTCGATTTAACGTGGTTACTCCCATCCGCTCAATTTGAAGTGGTTTCGCCCCCACCCAACCTTCGCTCTTTCGGTTTGTCAGACGTGCTTGAGTGGGCTGACAGGAGACGCATTCCTGAGCTTCTTGCGGCGATGCTGGGAGGTGCGAGGGAGTGCCCTGGGAATTGAGCATCCTAATAGTCCCTACACCCCGCCCCCCCCCCCCCCCACCCCCCGATGATGGAGAGGGTCCCTTCTGCTCAGCTTCAGCCCCTCACCTCACCTCAACTCACCTCCCGCTCCCGTTCCCAACTCCTTGAGCTATAGTCACAGGCTCACTAAGAATTACATAGAATGTGCAGCACAGAAACAAGCCATTCGGCCCAACTGGTCTGACGTAAGAAAACTACTAGGCACTTGGTCTAAGCATTAAACAAAGCTTTAATCAACTATTTTACAACATGGCGGTCTAGTTGTGTCCTTCACTAGTTCCTGTTGAGGAATGTCCTAAGCAAGCTGGGCCCATGCCCGAGTATTTATACTCTCCCTGGACAGCGCCACCCGCAGGCCACTCAGTATTATTTCATAAGTCATGAATGACAGATTCATGTCATGGTCTATACCGGTTTTTATGGTCCACATGAGCCTCCTCCCACCCTACTTCATCTCACCCTATCTTCTCTTTTCTCCCTCATACCTTCTTCTTAGGCAGTCCCTCGGAACCGAGGATGACTTGCTTCCACACTAAAAATGAGTTCTCAGGTGACTGATCAGTCCAATGCGGGACCGACAGTCTCTGTCACAGGTGGGGCAGACGGTGGTTGAAGGGGCGGGTGGGTGGGGTGCTTGGGTTGACGTGCGCTCCTTCTGCTGTTTGCGCTTGGCTTCCGCTTGCTCCCGGCGAAGAGACTCGAGGTGTTCGGCGCCTTCCCCGGATGCTTCTCCTCCACTTTGTGCGGTCTTGGGCCAGGGATTCCCAGGTGTCGGTGGGGATGTTGCACTTTTTCAAGGAGGCTTTGAGGGTGTCCTTGAAGCGTTTCCTCTGCCCACCTAGGGCTCTCTTGCCGTGTCGGAGCTCCGAGAAGAGCGCTTGCTTTGGGAGTCTCGTATCGGGCATGTGGACAATGTGGGACGTCCATCGGAGCTGATCGAGCGTGGTCAAAGCTTCGATGTTGGGGATGTTGGCCTGAGCGAGAACACTGACGTTGGTGCGCCTATCCTGCCAACGGATTTGCAGGATCTTGCGGAGGCAGCATTGGTGGTACCTCTCCAGTGCTTTGAGGTGCCTGCTGTACATGGTCCATGTCTCTGAAGCATACAGGAGGGCGGGTATCACTACTGCTCTGTAGACCATGAGCTTGGTGTTGGGTTTGAGGTCCTGGTCTTCAAACACTCTCTTCCTCAGGCGACCGAAGGCTACACTGGCACACTGAAGGCGGTGTTGGACTTCGTCATCGACATCTGCCCTTGTTGACAGTAGGCTTCTCTTCTCTTTTCTCCCTCATGTACTTATCTAGATTCCCCTTAAATGCATCTACGGTATTCACCTCAACCACTCCCTGTGGTAGCGAGTTCTACATTCTCACCACTCTCTGGGTAAAGAAGTTTCTCCTGAATTCCCTATTGGATTTATTAGTGACTATCCTATATTTATGAACCCTAGTTTTGGTCTTACCCACAAGTGGAAACATCTTCTCTACATCTACCCTATCAAACCCCTTCATAATATTGAAGACACATGACATGGTCACCCCTCAGTCTTCTCTTTTCTAGAGAAAAGCGCCCCAGCCTGTTCAGTCTTTCCTGATGGAGGACTTCTGGAAATCCATGTCCCATCGGGCTGCGGCACTGCCCATTGGTGTGCCAGTGTGGCCAAAGTGCCCAACGTCCCTCACTTTGGCAAAGTAACAAAAACAAGGGCACAACGATGAAAGAGACAGGGATTCAGGGTGAGTTGAACTGCCAACTAGACCTTCTAGTTGCACTTCGAGCCCTGTGTGCATTGCACGACCCAAAGCCAAACTCAAGCCCTGCGGCATTGGGCCATTCTCTCGTTCACTCGGATGCACTGACGGGCATCAGCCAATCAACTTGGGACCGCCGCCTACGGACAACCCAAAAAAGCAGGCGGGGGTTGGTCAGGCTGGTCTGGGGCGAGAGGGGGTGGGAGAGGGTTGGGCGGAAGGTGGGGGGGGGCGGTGGGTAGATCAGGGATCGCGACTCCTCACAGCTGGTGAGAAAAGAACCCCAATAAGTCGCGGGCTCCACTCCGAATGAAGCGAAAAAGAAAAAACTGCATCTGGTTTTTTTGGTTGTTGTTTCCCAGGTTGGAATTTAGTAATTTCCAGAAGGTTCCAGAAGCGGATGGGCGCCAATACCAACCCAACCAGGCGGGCGGACTTTTCTCACTGTCAGATGGAAAGTCGGCGATTTGGAATTGAGTGCTAAAGGCCACCCGATCCAATTCTCCTGCTGTGCAACCCTCTCGCTATGGAATGTATAGCACAGAAACAGGCCATTCAGCCCAGCTGCTCCGTGCCGGTGTTTATGCTCCACACCAGCCTCCTCCCACCTCTACTTCATCTCATCCTATCAACATATCCTTCTATTCATAGGAACATAGAAGATAGGAGCAGGAGTAGGACATTCGGCCCCTCGAGCCTGTTCCGCCATTCAATGAGATCATGGCTGATCATCCAAATTCAGTCCCCTGTCCCTGCTTTCTCCCCATATCCCTTGGTCCCTTTAGCCTTAAGAAATATATCTAACACCTTCTTGAATATATTTAATGAATTGGCCTCAACTGCCTTGTGTGGTAGAGAATTCCACAGGTTCACCACTCTCTGGGTGAAGAAATTCCTCCTCATCTCAGTCCTAAATGGCTTACCCCTTATCCTTAGACTGTGACCCCTGGTTCTGGACTCCCCCGCCATCGGGAACATCCTTCCTGCATCTAGTCTGTCTAGTCCTGTTAGAATTTTATAAGTTTCAATGAGATCCCCTCTCATTCTTCTAAACTCTAGCGAATATAAGCCCAATCGACCCAATCTCTCCTCATACGTCATTCCTGCCATCCCAAGTATCAGTCTGGTGAATCTTCGCTGCACTCCCTCCATGGCAAGAACATCTTTCCTCAGATGAGGTGACCAAAACTGCACACAATACTCAAGGTGTGGTCTCACCAAGGCCCTGTACAACTGCAGCAAGACATCCTTGCTCCTGTACTCGAATCCTCTCGCTATGAAGGCCAACATACCATTTGCCTTCTTAACCGCCTGCTGCACCTGCATGCTTAGCTTCAGCGACTGGTGCACAAGGACACCCAGGTCTCATTGCACTTCCCCTTTTCCCAATCTATTGCCGTTCAGATAATAATCTGTCTTTCTGTTTTTGCCACCGAAGTGGATAACCTCGCATTTATCCACATTATACTGCATTTGCCATGCATCTGCCCAATCACCCAACCTGTCCAAATCATACTGGAGTTTCTCTGCATCCTCCTCACAGCACACACGCCCACCCAGCTTTGTGTCATCTGCAAACTTGGAGATATTACATCTAGTTCCCTCGTCTAGATCATTTATATATATTGTGAATAGCTGGGGTCCTAGCACCGATCCCTGCGGTACCCCACTAGTCACTGCCTGCCACTCGGAAAAAGACCCGTTTATTCCAACTCTTTGCTTCCTGTCTGCCAACCAGTTCTCTATCCAAGACAGTACCTTACCCCCAATCCCGTGTGCTTTAACTTTGCACGCTAATCTCTTTCCTTTCTCCCTCATGTGTTTATCTAGCTTCCACTTAAATGTATTGATACTATTCGCCTCAACCACTCCCTGTGGGAGCGAGTTCCACATTCTCACCACTCTCTGGGTAAAGAAGTTTCTCCTGAATTCCTTATGGGATTTATTAGTGACTATCTTATATTTATGACCCCTGCTTTTGGACTCCCCCATGAGTTGAAACAAGGGAAGACACCATTTTGTTCATTCTAAGAAGAATTTCTGAAGTGTGTTCAGGAGAACTTTCTTGATCAGTAGGTTTCCGGCCCGACGAGGGAGGAGGCATTGCTGGATCTGGTTCTGGGGAATGAGGTAGGTCAAATGGAGCAAGTGTCAGTCGGTGAACATTTAGGGAGCAGTGATCATAATATCATAAGGTTTAGATTAGCTATGGAAAAGGACAGGGAGCAATCTAGAGTAAAAATGTTTAACTGGGGGAAGGCCAATTTCAGTGGGATGAGAACGGATCTGGCCCGGGTAAACTGGAATCAAAGATTGGCAGGCAAAACTGTAATGGAACAATGGGCTGCCTTTAAAGAGGAAATAGTTCAGGTACAGTTGAGGTACATCCCACTAGGGGGAAAGGCAGGGCAACTAAAGTCAGGGCTCCCTGGATGACAAAAGAGATAGAGAATATGATGAAGCAGAAAAAGAGCGCGTATGACAGATGTCAGGTTGCAAATACATCTGAGAATCAGGCTATATACAGAAAGGTCAGAGGAGAAGTGAAAAAGAAAATAAGAGGGGCAAAGAGAGGATATGAGAATAGAATGGCAGCCAACATAAAAGGTAATCCAAAAGTCTTCTATAGGCATATAAATAGTAAAAGAGTAGTAAGAGGAGGGGTGGGGCCGATTAGGGACCATAAAGGAGACCTATGCATGGAGGCAGAGGGTATGGCTGAGGTACTAAACGAGTACTTTGCATCTGTCTTCACCAAGGAAGAAGATGCTGCCATAGACATAGTAACGGAGGAGGTAGTGGAGATACTGGATAGGATAAAAATTGATAAAGACGAGGTACTAGAAAGGCTGGCTGTACTTAAAGTCGATAAATCTCTAGGAGCGGATGGGATGTATCCGAGGATGCTGAGGGAATTGAGGGAGGAAATCACGGAATATTGGCCATAATATTCCAATCCTCCATAGATACGGGGGTGGTGCCAGAGGACTGGAGAATTGCAAATGTTACACCCTTGTTCAAAAAAGGGTGTAAAGATAAACCCAGCAACTACAGGCCAGTCAGTTTAACCTCGGTAGTGGGGAAGCTTTTAGAAATAATAATCAGGGACAAAATTAACAGTCACTTGGACAAGTGTGGATTAATTAAGGAAAGCCAGCACGGATTTGTTAAAGGCAAATCGTGTTTAACTAACTTGATCGAGTTCTTTGATGCGGTAACAGAGAGGGTTGATGAGAGCAATGCGGTTGACGCAGTGTACATGGATTTCCAAAAGGTGTTCAACAAAGTGCCACATAATAGGCTTGCCAGCAAAGTTGAAGCCACTGGAATAAAGGGGACAGTGGCAGCATGGATACGGAATTGGCTAAGTGACAGGAAACAGAGAGTAGTGGTGAACGGTTGTTTTTCGGACTGAAGGAAGGTATACAGTGGTGTTCCTCAGGGGTCGGTACTAGGCCCACTGCTTTTCATGATATATATTAATGACTTGGACGTGGGCGTACAGGGCACAATTTCAAAATTTGCAGATGACACAAAACTTGGAAGTATAGTGAACAGTGAGGAGGAGAGTGATAGACTTCAAGAGGACATAGACAGGCTGGTGGAATGGGCAGACACGTGGCAGATGAAATTTAACGCAGAAAAGTGTGAAGTGATACATTTTGGTAGAAAGAATGAGGAGAGGACATATAAACTAAATGGTACAATCCTAAAGTGGGTGCACAAACAGAGAGACCTGGGGGTATGTGTGCACAAATCGTTGAAGGTGGCAGGGCAGGATGAGAAAGCAGTTAAAAAGGCTTACGGGATCCTGGGCTTCATGAATAGAGGTACAGAGTACAAAAGTGTGGAAATTATGATGAACCTGTATAAAACACTGGTTCAGCCCCAACTGGAGTATTGTGTCCAATTCTGAGCACCACACTTTAGGAAGGATGTGAAGGCCTTAGAGAGGGTACAAGAATGATTCCTGGAATGAGGGCCTTCAGTGACATTGATAGACTGGAGAAGTTGGGGTTGTTCTCCTTAGAGCAGAGAAGGTTGAGAGGAGATTTGATGGAGGTGTTCAAAATCATGGGGGGTCTGGACAGAGTAGATGGAGAGAAACTGTTCCCATTGGCGGAAGGGTCGAGAACCAGAGGACACAGATTTAAGGTGACTGGCAAAAGAACCAAAGGCGACATGAGGAAAAACTTTTTTACGCAGCGAGTGGTTAGGATCTGGAATGCGCTGCCTGAGAGGGTGGTGGAGGCAGATTCAATCACGGCTTTCAAAAGGGAGTTGGATAAGTACCTGAAGGAAAGAAATTTGCAGGGCTACGGGGAAAGGACGGGGGGAGTGGGACTAGCTGAATTGTTCTTGCAGAGAGCCGGCACGGGCTCAACGGGCCGAATGGCCTCCTTCGGAGCTCTAACCATTCCATGATTCTATGATTCTATAAGCAACGCACCCAGTTTGCGTAGAATAGTATGACTGCACCATCAATGGGAATTTATTACCTCTCGCACTGACTATATCTTATCGTATCCTGCTGATGTGAAGGAATCTCTTATTGTTCTTCCATGTTTGTGTTGTACTGTAATGTTGGTTTTCTACTGCAGCCTATGAGAGTGACTTGAATTCAGACCTTCGAAAGCAGGTTATATTTTGAAAGACTCTCGCATCACGCCAGCATCGAAGAGTTTGGTACAAATGTTACGCTCTGTAATAAAGGGTTTATACATATTTTGGGTCCGCAGCTCATCGGTATCTCTTGTGCTGTCACCTCTCGCTCAAAATGCCGCCAAGGCAGCTCAATATTTGCTTGATAAATAGGCTAGCTGTCGTTAACCAGCTCCACCGATGGCCTGGTCAGTTAAGTCCCTGCCTGGTACGGCCCTGTTGAGGTGATACATTTAGCCCCTGAGTTAAGGAGAGGTAAAATCGACCAGGTTTCCTGCTCCTGATCACGATCCTATGAAGGTGTCCACGTCAGGTGAGAAGAGCGTTGAGGTCAGGCTCTGATCTTTGACCTCTACGGTCAAATAGTCAGCCAACACACAAGACCCAGGGAGAGCCACTGTCTTAAGAAACATAGAAACATAGAAAAATAGGAGCAGGAGTAGGCCATTCGGCCCTTCGAGCCTGCTCCGCCATTCAATATGATCATGGCTGATCCTCTATCTCAATACCATATTCCCGCTCTCTCCCCATACCCCTTGATGCCTTTTGAGTCTAGAAATCTATCCATCTCCTCCTTAAATATATTCAGTGACTTGGCCTCCACAGCCTTCTGTGGTAGAGAATTCCACAGGTTCACCACCCTCTGAGTGAAGAAATTTCTCCTCATCTCAGTCCTAAATGTCCTACCCCGTATCCTGAGACTGTGACCCCTCGTTCTTGGCCCACCAGCCAGGGGAAACATCCTCCCTGCATCCAGTCTGTCTAGCCCTGTCAGAATTTTATACGTTTCAATGAGATCCCCTCTCATTCTTCTAAACTCTAGTGAATACAGGCCTAGTCGACCCAATCTCTCCTCATACGACAGTCCTGCCATCCCAGGAATCAGTCTGGTGAACCTTCGCTGCACTCCCTCTGTGGCCTTCAAGACGCGAGAAGAGAAAAGTTGGCGACAAAACTGTCTTCAACAGAAAGAAAGACTTGCATTTATATAGCACCTTTCACGACCCCCCAGGACTTCCCAAAGCGCTTTTGAAGTGTAGTCGCTGTTGTAATTCAGGAAATTTGCACTCAGCAAGATCCCACAAACAGCAACATGATAATGACCAGATCATCTGCTTTTTTTTGTGATGTTGAGTTGAGGGATAAATATTGGCCAGGACACCGGGGAGAACTCCCCCCCCTGCTCTTCTTCAGAATAGTGCCGCGGGATCTTGTAAATCCACCTGAGGGAGCAGACAGGGTCTCAGTTCAATGTCTCACCCGAAAGATGGTACCTCCGACAACGCAGCACTCCCTCAGTAATGCACTAAGAGTGTCAGCCTAGATTTTGCGCTCGAGTCTCTGGAGTGGGGCTTAAGCCCAATGTACACCAGCTCCTGTTGTCACCTGGTTCCTGCAGCGGTCTTAAATTCCCCCTCGAATGACTTTGTAGAGCAAGACGGGGGCAAGCGGAGAAGAGGCTAGAAGCTTTAACCTGACATTTCACCGGGGCTTAGTGTTTGAAGTTGTGGGAGGCTGACGGGAATTCTGGCATCCACCTGTGTGTGTGTGTGTGTGTGTGTGTGTGAGCAGTGTTCTTTCACCCAATCTTTCACAGAAATAATAAATGTCGAGAACGCAGTGGGAGCTTAAGTGTGATTAACTCTTGCGGACTGTGGGAAGCCCCTTTACAGACAGCGCTGCAAATGCCAGCATTGGACTGCGGTCCAAAGTATCTCAATCAAGAGGGGCTTCGGTAAGATAGATTGGGGGGGGGGGGGGGGGGGGGGGGGGGGAGGGGCGGAAATTGTTCAATTTAACTTGATTTGCTGAGGGGATGGGAGGTAATTGACCAATGTTGTAGGGACTCGCTGCCTCCGACAGCTTGCCTTCCCCTCGACTCCCAGGCCAAAAAAAAAAGCTACGATTGTCGGAGGTAGATATTCGACCACGGGAGGCAGCGCACGACGGACGGTATCTGCCGCCCGTTGTACTCTCCACCCAATATTCAGTTGCATTGCGTTCGCTACAACTGAATGTCAAGCGGGACGTATAACAGGCAGCCGGTGCGATAACATCCGTTTAGCGATGCCCACCCCAGTCGAATTTCTACCCCGGTGTTCACTGCCAGCAGAAAACACAAGTGGAAATCCCAAGTGAAGAGCTCAGCTCTCACGTACTGTGGCTACTTGATGGGCCTAAGTTTTGAACTCATCCACAGAAACAAGATGGGAGGGAGGGAGATGTGCCGGACAATTTTGGGAGGACTAACAAGGCAAGGGAATACACAATGAATGGTAGGACCCTAGGAAGGACAGAGGATCAGAGGGACCTTGGTGTGCATGTACATAGATCCCTGAAGGCAGCAGGACAGGTCGATAAGGTGGTTAAAAAAGGCATATGGGATACTTGCCTTCATTAGCTGAGGCATAGAATATAAGAGCAGGGAGGTTATGATGGAGCTGTACAAAACGCTAGTTAGGCCACAGCTGGAATACTGTGTGCAGTTCTGGTCGCCACACTATAGGAAGGATGTGATTGCATTGGAGAGGGTGCAGAGGAGATTCACCAGGATGTTACCTGGGCTGGAGCGTTTCAGCTATGAAGAGAGACTGGACAGGCTGGGGTTGTTTTCCTTAGAGCAGAGAAGGCTGAGGGGGGGACTTGATTGAGGTGTACAAAATTATGAGGGGCATAGATAGGGTAGATAGAAAGGAACTTTTCCCCTTAGTAGAGGGGTCAATAACCAGGGGGCATAGTTTCAAGGTAAGGGGCAGGAGGTTTAGAGGGGATTTGAGGAAAAACTTTTTCACCCAGAGGGTGGTTGGAATCTGGAACTCACTGCCTGAAAGGGTGGTAGAGGCAGGAACCCTCACAACATTCAAGAAGCATTTAGATGAGCACTTGAAACGCCATAGCATACAAGGCTGCGGACCAAGTGCTGGAAAATGGGATTAGAATAGACAGGGCTTGATGGCCGGCGCGGACACGATGGGCCAAAGGGCCTCTTTCTGTGCTGTATAACTCTATGACTCTATGACTCTATAAGGTGATCTTGAAAGTGGGAAAACTGATCCTGGAAGGTCACAGCTTCTTAGTTTTCAATCAGCGATCGGTATCAAACATGCCAAGTCTGGTATAGCAGGGATTAGAAGTAGAGTAAAGCTCCCTCTACTCTGCCCCAACAGTGCACTGCAAACCCAATGATAAACTAGGCCGAGGCAGCTCAAACTCCGTTTACTGTGGGGCCCTTTGAGCCAATAAAGTAAGGAGACCTTCATCCCATCGCAGAGGAAAAAGAAAGACTTGCATTTCTATAGCGCCTTTCACAACCTCAGGACGTCCCAAAGCGCTTTACAGCCAATGAAGTACTTTTTTGATGAGACGTGAAACCGAGGCCCCGTCTGCCCTCTCGGGTGGACGTAAAGATCCCACAGCCACTATTTCGAAGAAGAGCAGGGGGGGAGTTCTCCCCGGTGTCCTGGGGCCAATATTTATCCCTCAACCAACATCACTAAAAAACAGATGATCTGGTCAGTATCACACTGTGTGTGGGAGCTTGCTGTGCGCAAATCGGCTGCCGGGTTTCCTGCATTACAACAGTGACTACACTTCATAAAAAGTACTTCATTGGCTGCAAAGAACATAAGAATTAGGAGCAGGAGTAGGTCATACGGCCCCTCGAGCCTGCTCCGCCATTCAGTGAGATCACGGCTGGTCATCGACCTCAACTCCACTTTCCCGCCCGATCCCCATGTCACTTGATTCCCCTGGAGTCCAAAAGTCGATCGATCTCAGCCTTGCAAAGCGCTTTGGGACATCCTGAGGTCGGGAGTGGCGCCATAGAAATGCAGGTTTCTTCTTTTCTTTCACACCCGCAGAACCCTGGGCGTTAAAAGAGTTAAACACTCACAGTATGTGTGAGCTGTGGGGCTTCTAATCCGACTGCTGGAACCGGCTGAGCGCGACAGAATTACTTTCCCAAAGAAAAGATTAGCTGCGGTTGACATTTGGTCCACTGCAGTAAATGTTATGTTTACACGCACAGACCCAGAAACACGTCAAGAACCAGAGGCACTGAAGCCCCCTTTCGTTTCGTTTCGTGGCTGTGGGGTGAAGAGAGCACAACGCAGTTAAACAGCGGATGTCCTGAGCGCGCCGCGTACGCACAATAATCGGGCGGGATGGGTTTGGGTTCAATCGAGCAGTGACAGGGGGTTTATAGTCAATCCTTCGACGGAAAAATGCATTTCCTCCTCCACGCCTACAAAGTGCTGCCCCCGCCCCCCCCCCCCCCTCCACCCCCCACCCCCCCACGCTGGTTCCGCTAGCGTTCCCACCCCCCTCCAGGATTGACCTGAAGTCTCCAGGAATCAAAGATTAATCTCCAGGGCATCGCCGCGAGCAAAAACGAAGAAGAAACGTCATAAGGGTGTCCAAAGAAAATTGTGTTTTTCCTTTGAAACAGTTCGTTTATTCGTTATAAAAATACGATGAATCCGATTGGGCGGCGAAGGGTTTTATTCCCTTTCCAATTGGCCGTGGGGAGGGGGGGCGCCTGGAGGACGGACCAATGGCGGGAGTGTGGGGGCGGGGCGGTCGAGGTGAGAGGTCATGTGATGAAGTACGGAATACGCCCAGCCAGAGACCCACATGGTTCCACCGATACCGGGTGCCCGACAGTATCGAACCTAAGCAGACAGTGAGTGTCGCCCTGCTATTCAACTATGGGGGGGCATCGCAGCCATGTCTGACCCCCACTGCTATCCCAGCCGAGATCAGTAACTCAGCAGACTGGGGAAATTGAACCTGGGAACAAAAGGTCCTGTAAAGTTTAGTACAGGACTGGCCGATGGCCTTACCTCAGTGGGCCACTGGGGGAGCCGGACCAGGAGCTGCATACAGACTGGTCAATACGGAATCTCGCTGTATTGTTCTCAGTGAATTTTGTGTTCATCAAGGTGAGGGACTAGTGCTGGGAATGGAACACGTTCCAATTTCAAGCACCCAGTGTAAGTATTAAACAATACCAGGTCAATTAGAGCACTGGTTAGATACGGAGTAAAGGTCCCTCTACACTGTCCCATCAAACACTCCCAGGGCAGGTACAGCACGGGTTAGATACAGAGTAAAGTTCCCTCTACACTGTCCCTTCAAACACTCCCAGGTCAGGTACAGCACAGGTTAGGTACACAGTAAAGCTCCCTCTACACTGTCCCATCAAACACTCCCAGGTCAGGTACAGCACAGGTTAGGTACACAGTAAAGCTCCCTCTACACTATCCCATCAAATAATCCCAGGGCAGGTACTGCACGGGTTAGTTACAGAGTAAAGCTCCCTCTACACTGTCCCATCAAACACTCCCAGGGCAGGTACAGCATGGGTTAGATACAGAGAAAAGCTCCCTCTACACTGTCCCATCAAACACTCCCAGGGCAGGTACTGCACGGGTTAGATACAGAGTAAAGCTCCCTCTACACTGTCCCATCAAACAGTCCCAGGGCAGGTACAGCACGGGTTAGATACAGAGTAAAGCTCCCTCTACACTGTCCCATCAAACACTCCCAGGGCAGGTACAGCACGGGGTTAGATACAGAGTAAAGCTCCCTCTACACTGTCCCATCAAACACTCCCAGGGCAGGTACAGGACGGGTTAGATACAGAGTAAAGCTCCCTCTACACTATCCCATCAAACACTCCCAGGGCAGGTACAGCATGGGGTTAGATACAGAGTAAAGCTCCCTCTACACTGTCCCATCACACATTCCCAGGGCAGGTACAGCACGGGTTAGATACAGAGTAAAGCTCCCTCTACACTGTTCCATCAAACCCTCCCAGGGCAGGTACAGCACGGGTTAGTTACAGAGTAAAGCTCCCTCTACACTGTCCCATCAAACACTCCCAGGGCAGGTACAGCACGGGTTAGATACAGAGTAAAGCTCCCTCTACACTGTCCCATCAAACACTCCCAGGGCAGGTACAGCACGGGTTAGATACAGAGTAAAGTTCCCTCTACACTGTCCCATGAAACACTCCCAGGGCAGGTACAGCATGGGTTAGATACAGAGTAAAGCTCCCTCTACACTGTCCCATCAAACACTCCCAGGGCAGGTACAGCATGGGTTAGATACAGAGTAAAGCTCCCTCTACACTGTCCCAATGATGTGCATTAACTAGTGCAGCACTTCAATGTTCTGCACCAGTTTAACTTCCTTTATGCTGGATTCTCTCCGTGCTCTCTCGACCCGGGCCAGCTCGATACCAAATCTAAGAACAGCAACACCCTTTGTCTTAATCAGCACAAGAGGCTCACTGACATTATCTCTTTATGCTGTGGTTTTCAAGTAACCTTAAAACAATTGTGAACTTTCACTCACCCACGATGGTTTGTATAGTTTTGTTATCAGAGAATGTTTACTGAGCTGGGGGTCAAATCCTCATCCATTTGGAAACTGTTGTCTTTGAGGCCAGGTTTAGTTTCATCTTATTTTAAATATTTATGTAAAGCACTAATGTGAACAAATTAGTATCATGCCTGAGTGACGCTCTCACTGTCTCTGTCTCTCTCCCCCATCTCTCTCTCGCTCTTCCGCACTCTCCCTTTCACTCTCTTCCTCCCTTTCACTCCTTCCTTTCTCTCCCTCCCCTCATTTTCTGTTTCACTCCTCTCCCGTCTTTCTCTCGCTCTCTTCCCGCCATCTCTCTATCTCCCTTTTCCTTCTCACCCTCCCTCCCCCTCTTGCTATCCCTCTCTCTCACTGCCCCCTCTTTATCTTCTTCCCTTCTCTCTCACTTCCTCTCCCTCTATCTCCCTCTCACCCTACCCTGCTTTCTTCTCGCTCAAACTCTCCCTCTATCTTATTCTCTCCCACCCCTCTCTCTCACTCTTTCCCTCCTCTCTCACTTAGAGTCCCTCCCTCTCTATCTCACATAAAGCTAGGCTGACGCTCCAGTGCAGTGCTGAGGGAGCGCCGCACTGTCGGAGGTGCCGTCTTTCAGATGAGACGTTAAACCGAGGCCCCGTCTGCCCTCTCAGGTGGACATAAAAGATCCCACGGCCACTATTTCGAAGAAGAGCAGGGGAGTTATCCCCGGTGTCCTGGGGCCAATATTTATCCCTCAATCAACATAACAAAAACAGATTATCTGGTAATTATCTCATTGCTGTTTGTGGGAGCTTGCTGTGCGTAAATTGGCTGCCGTGTTTCCTACATTACAACAGTGACTACACTTCAAAACGTACTTAATTGGCTATAAAGCGCTTTCAGACGTCCGGTGGTCATGAAAGGCGCTATATAAATGTAAGTCTTTCTTTCTTTCCCTCTCACACTCTTCCATATCTCCCTCTCCCCCCTATCTATCTCCCTCTCCTGTCTCTCACTTCCCCATCTCTTTCTCCCATTCCCCCTCTCTCTCTCTATCTCCCTCTCCTGTCTCTCACTTCCCCATCTCTTTCTTCCATTCCCCCTCTCTCTCTCCCTCTCCTGTCTCTCCCTCCCCCTCTCTATCTCCCTCTCCTGTCTCTATCTCCCTCTCCTCTCTCTCTCTCCCCCTCTCCATCTTCCTCTCCTGTCTCTCACTCTTCCCCTCTTTCTCCCATTCCCCCTCTCTCTCTCCCTCTCCTGTCTCTCCCTCCCCCTCTCTATCTCCCTCTCCTGTCTCTATCTCCCTCTCCTCTCTCTCTCTCCCCCTCTCCATCTTCCTCTCCTGTCTCTCACTCTTCCCCTCTCTTTCTCCCATTCCCCCTCTCTCTCCCCCTCTCCTGTCTCTCCCTCCCCCTCTCTATCTCCCTCTCCTGTCTCTATCTTCCTCTCCTCTCTCTCCCCCTCTCCATCTTCCTCTCCTGTCTCTCACTCTTCCCCTCTCTTTCTCCCATTCCCCCTCTTTATCTCCCTCTCCTGTCTCTCCCTCCCCCTCTCTCCCTCTCTTTCTCTCTCTCCCCTTTGCCCCCTTTCTCTCCCTCGCCCTCTTGCTCTTTTTCTCTCTCACCTAACTCCCAATGTGGCTTCCCCCAGTCACTGGACAGTGGTGCTTAAAGTGAGATGAAGGAATGGCTCGAATCTCCTCCCTCCTCTCCACCAGAGCTGAATCCCATCTGTACCTCAATCGATTGGCCCAATGTCAATGAGTGTAACCGTGCTGGCCACACATTGCTCAAGCTGAGATCAGCGAAATTGGCTTCGACCCGGGATCGGCTTGGGACCTCCCCTGTCTCTGTGCTTCAGTATCACATTGGGTGCTGCCTTAATTGGAGGCATAAAAGGAGCGAGGGTTCCGAGTAAACACAGCGGAGTAGTTCATTTATTTAGATCCTTCTCTCCATGTCAGCTGATCCTCATTCTACCCGGAATCTAACCCCACTGCAGTGTAAGGGAGTCCGTCTCCCTAACATCATTGCGATCTTTGGTAGAACTCTCGTCTCTGAGTCAGAAGGTTGTGTGTGGGCTTGGGTTCCACACCAAGGAATTTATGCATTTGATCTCAGGTGAAAAAATCAGGTGTCCTAGTATTGAACTATTTCCTCTGGTGGGGGGGGAGTCCAGAACAAGGGGGTCATAAACCTTAAAATTAGAGCCAGGTCATTCAAGGGTGAAGTCAGGAAGCACTTCTTCACACAAAGGGTAGTGGAAATCTGGAACTCTCTCCCCCAGAATCTGTTGAGGCTGAGGGTCCATTGAAAATTTCAAAACTGAGGTTGATAGATTTTTGATAGGCAAGGGTATTTTTTTTATATTCGTTCCTGGGATGTGGGCGTCGCTGGCAAGGCCAGCATTTATTGCCCATCCCTAATTGCCCCTCGAGAAGGTGGTGGTGAGCCGCCTTCTTGAACCGCTGCAGTCCGTGTGGTGAAGGTGCTCCCACAGTGCTGTTAGGGAGGGAGTTCCAGGATTTTGACCCAGCGACGATGAAGGAACGGCCGATATATTTCCAAGTCAGGATGGTGTGTGACTTGGAGGGGAACTTGGAGGTGGTGGTGTTCCCATGCACTTGCTGCCCTTGTCCTTATAGGGGGTAGAGGTCACAGGTTTGGTAGGTGCTGCCGAAGAAGCCTTGGCGAGTTGCTGCACTGCATCTCCTAGATGGTACACACTGCAGGTTACGGAACCAAGGCAGGTAGATGGATTTAAGATACAGATCAGCCATGATCTAATTGAATGGTGGAACAGGCTCGAGGGGCTGAATGGCCGCCTCCTGCTCCTATGTTCCTATTACTACCTTCACACTAATGACAGTTTAAGCGCGACTGGCGGACCTCCCGTGGCATTGCTCATGGTGATCAGAGGATGTGCTTTGTTGCAAGGGTGGGAACATTAAACCATGTAAAGCACGGTGTATTATTCTGCTGCTAAAAAGATCGCTGGGTGCAAGTTGTTGTGTTCCTTGAAGTCGCAAGATGTAATAAGTTGTGCTTTTCTGGGTCAATTAGAGGCTAATTGTTCTTAGGCAGTCCCCGAGATCAATTAGAGATCAAATTGTTTATTTATACATTTTTTGAATTGGGAATCCTGACGTCAATTAGAAGCATTTTCTGTTGCTGGGACTTAGATATAGATAGATATAAAGATATATGTATATACTGTACATCACAGACAGACAGAGGTTACAGCACCACCTCTTGACCTAAATAAGAATAACAGGCAGACAATAAGCAAAAAATTGCTAGAAATCTGAATCAAAACAGAAAAAGGTGGAAATACTCAACAAAGCAGTCAGCATCGGTGGAGACTGAATGTTCCTGACCTGGGAGTGTTTGATGGGACAGTGTAGAGGGAACTTTACTCTGTATCTAACCCGAGCTGTACCTGCCCTGGGAGTGTTTGATGGGACAGTGCAGAGGGAGCTTTACTCTGTATCTAACCCGTGCTGTACCTGCCCTGGGAGTGTTTGATGGGGACAGTGTAGAGGGAGCTTTACTCTGTGTCTAACCCGTGCTGTACCTGCTCTGGGAGTGTTTGATGGGACAGTGTAGAGGGAGCTTTACTCTGTATCTAACCCGTGCTGTACCTGCCCTGGGAGTGTTTGATGGGACAGTGGGTGCTAAAAACGCGAATAATTTCCATTCGGCAGCGTTGAATTTGATGGATTCTATTTAGCCCCGGTCTTTTCTGAAGAAATGAAAGCCAGTAGCAGCTCCTTGTTTATCCATTTAAAAACTGTTTTCTTCTACTTCCACACTCTCACAGCTTGCACCCAGCTTTCCAGCTGCCCTCCCTCGGAGGTTCAGGCAGGCTGCCCTGTGCTCAATAGCTGTCCAGCTGCAATTCCTTGAACCGCAGACTGTTTGAGCTCGCTGTGAAACTCCAGTCAGTCAGAAAGGAAGCTCCAGCATCTGGGGCCGATCACATCTTGCAGGGAAATGAATGTGTGTTTGTGTGTGTGAGAATCCCTCTGGGCACTAGCGAGGTCGATTCACACGCTCCCTGGACACAGGGACATTGCACAGTCATTGGACAAAAAAACATTGGTGACATCTGAAAACCAAACGCCGTCATCCGCTGGAGGCGGAGCAAAGTCTTAAAGGTGCAGTCCTCGCCGCAGGGAGGAGAGTTCTGCTGCCACTCAGTTGATGGCAGGTTGTGGGTTCAAGCCCCACTCACCGCAGCAATAAACTCACACTTATCTGTCAGCCGTGGCTCAGTGGGCAGCACACTCACCTCTGAGTCAGAAGGTTGTGGGTTTAAGTCCCACTCCAGGGACTTGAGCACATAAAGCTAGGCCGACACTCCCAGTGCAGTGCTGAGGGAGTGCTGCACTGTCGGAGGTGCCGTCTTTCGGATGAGACGTTAAACCGAGACCCCGTCTGCTCTCTCAGGTGGCCCACTTGATTGGCACCCCATCCACCACCTTAAACACTCACTCCCTCCACCACCGGCGCCCCCTGGCTGCAGTGTGTACCATCTACAAGATGCACTGCAGCAACTCGCCAAGGCTTCTTCGGCAGCACCTCACAGACCCGCGACCTCTTCCACCTAGAAGGACAAGGGCAGCAGGCGCATGGGAACACCACCACCTCCAAGTCACACACCATCCTGACTTAGAAATATATCGGCCGATCTTTCATCGTCGCTGGGTCAAAATCCTGGAACGCCCTCCCTAACAGCGCTGTGGGAGTACCTTCACCACACGGACTGCAGCGGTTCAAGAAGGCGGCTCACCACCATCTTCTCGAGGGGCAATTAGGGATGGGCAATAAATGCTGGTCTTGCCAGCGACACCCACATCCCATGAACAAATTTTAAAAAAACATAAAAGATCCCCTGCACTATTTCGTAGAGGAGTTCTCCCCGGTGTCCTGGGGCCAATATTTATCCCTCAACCAACGTAACAAAAGCAGATGATCTGGTCATTGTCACATTGCTGTTTGTGGGAGCTTGCTGTGCGCAAATTGGCTGCCGTGTTTCCCACATTACAACAGTGACTCCACTTCAAAAGTACTTCATTGGCTGTAAAACGCTTTGAGAAGTCCGGTGAACGTGAAAGGCGCTATAGAAATGCAAGTCTTTCTTTCTTTTATTTCTATAGCGCCTTTCACAACCTCAGGACATCCCAATGCGCTTTACAGCCAATGCATTTCAGAATCATATAGCACAGAAGGAGGCCATTTGGCCCATCGTGCCTGTGCCGGCTCTTTGAAAGAGCTCTCCAATTAGTCCCACTCCCCCCCTGCTCTTTCCCCACAGCCCTGCAAAGTTTTTCCTCTTCAAGTGCTTATCGAATTCCCCTTTTGAAAGTTACTATTGAATCTGCTTCCACCGCCCTTTCAGGCAGCGCGTTCCAGATCACAACAACGCGCCACGTAAAAAGAAGTCATTTTTTGAAGTGTAGTCGCTGTTATCTGAGGAAGGATGTTCTTGCCATGGAAGGAGTTCAGCGAAGATTCACAAGGCTGATACCTGGGATGGCAGGAATGACATATGAGGAGAGATTGGGTCGATTGGGCTTATACTCGCTGGAGTATAGAAGAATGAGAGGGGATCTCATCGAAACATATAAAATTCTGACAGGTCTGGACAAACTGGATGCAGGAAGAATGTTCCCGATGGTGGGAGAGTCCAGAACCAGGGGTCACAGTCTAAGAATAAGGGGTAAGCCATTTAGGACAGAAATGAGGAAGAATTTCTTCACCCAGAGAGTGGTGAACCTGTGGAATTCTCTACCACAGAAGGCGGTTGAGGCCAATTCATTAAATATATTCAAGAAGGAGTTAGATATATTTCTTAAGGCTAAAGGGATCAAGGGATATGGGGAGAAAGCAGGGACAGGGTACTGAATTTGGATGATCAGCCATGATCTCATTGAATGGCGGAGCAGGCTCGAGGGGCCGAATGGCCTACTCCTGCTCCTATCTTCTATGTTTCTATGTTTCTATATTATAATGTAGAAAACGTGAAATTTGCGCACAGCAAGCTCCCACAAACAGCAATGAGATAATGAGGGGGAGGGGGGGTAATGTACGTATATCCAGTGATCCCCCCTCACCCGCCCAACCCCAAACTTAATTCCCGCTCCCTGTTGCCACGGGAACGGATTGTTTGGGTTGGTTATGCTGGAGTGGCTTGGGGGGTCTTGTTGAGTTTTTATCTGTCTGCGGTTAACGTTGCCCTGCCTAAAGGGTCGAGAGACATTCCACTCTACAAAGCCAAGGTTTCAGATCAATTGACTCATCCCTGGTTAGCTCAACCTCCGTGGCCTGTGACGCGGCGGTCAACACCCTAGGGGGCTGAGTAACTGAGCCTCGTCCCACAGCTGTGAGAGCAGGAAGAATCCCGCCCGGGCATTCTCGCTGGCTCCCGTACCACAAAACATTCCAACTACAAAGCCAAGATTATTCTGCTCTCCGAGGAGGTACAGCCAGTCCGGGGAACAAAAAAAAAACACATGGAGTCTTGCCATGAGGACCTATTTAAAGGGGAGGTCACTACAACGACCCATCTTAAATAGACTCTCGAACCTTCAGGGCCTCTTCTGAAGAGGGAGTCTCACCATCAAGGACCCCTGTTGAAAAGGGGAACCACCATTAGGACACCATCACTAAGACCGCCTATTTCCATCTCCGCCCCACCTCAGCTCATCCGCTGCTGAAACCCTCATCCATGCCTTTGTTAACTCGAGACTTGACTCGGCCGACCTCCCACATTCCACCCTCTGTAAGCTGGAGGTCAGCCAAAACTCGGCCGCCCCGTGTCCTAACTCGCACCGAGTCCCGTTCACCCATCACCCCTGTGCTCGCTGACCTACATTGGCTCCTGGTCCAGCAACGCCTTGATTTTAAAATTCTCATCCTTGTTTTCAAATCCTTCCATGGCCTCACCCCGCCTCCCCCCCCCACCATCCGATCTCTGTAGCCTCCTCCAGCCCCACAACGCTCCGAGATTTCTGTGCTTCTCCAATTCTGGCCTCTTGAGCATCCCCGATTTCCATCACCCCACCATTGGCGGCCGTGCCTTCAGCTGCCTGGGCCCTGAGCTCTGGAATTCCCTCCCTAAACCTCTCCGTCTCTCTCTCTCCTCCTTTAAGACTCTCCTTAAAACTGACCTCTTTGACCCAGCTTTTAGTCACCTGCCCTAATATCTCCTTATGTGGCTCGGTGTCAAATTTTGTTTGATAATCGCTCCTGTGAAGCGCCTTGGGACGTTTTGCTACATTAAAGGCGCTGTATAAATACAAGTTGTTGTTGTTATTGGCGCTGTTTGAAGAGGGAACCTCACCATCAAGGAACATTGAAAAGTCAAATAGATAGAAAGAATGAAAATAGTCTTGTTACTGAGAAAACAACAGAAAATATTAGAAACACTCAGCAGGTCAGGCAGCATCGTGGAGAGAGAAACAGAGTTAACGTTTCAGGTCGATGACCCTTCGAAGGGTCATTGACCTGAAACGTTAACTCTTGTTTCTCTCTCTCCACACCGATGCTGCCTGACCTGCTGAGTATTTCCAGCATTTTCTGTTGTTCTTTCAGATTGCCAGCATCCGCAGTATTTTTCTATTGTTACTGAGAAGCTCGGGTGAAGACCACAGGGAGTGGTTGAGGCGAATAGCACAGATGCATTTAAGGGGAAGCTAGATAAACACATGGAGATGAAAGGAATAGAAGGATATGTTGATGGGGTGAGATGAAGAGGGGGTGGGAGGAGGCTGGTGTGGAGCATAAACACCGGGCACGGAGCAGTTGGGCCGAATGGCCTGTTTCTGTTCTGTATATTCCATGTAATTCTATATGTAAAACCCCACCTACCCAGCCCACATTCTTCGGATATGGGCGTCGCTGGCAAGGCCAGCATTTATTACCCATCCCTAGTTGCCCCGAGAAGGTGGTGATGAGGAGGTTAAGGGCTGATCTGATTGAGGTGTTTAAAAATACGAAGGGAATTGACAGGGTAGAGCAGGAGGGACTCTTCCCTCTAGTCGGGGAATCCAGAACAAAGGGGACAGCATCTTAGAGCTGGAATACAGCCAGTTAAAACTGAGTGCACTGTCTCAGAAGGAGATTATTGTGGGGCTGAATGGCCTGTTTCTGTGCTGTATTGTACATGCTACGTAAATTCGATGTAAATTATGGGCAGGAATTCTGGCTGATTTCCCCTCTCCCTCCCCGCCATTCCCCCAGCCCAGGGGCTACTTGTAGTGTCCCTATCACCAGCCCACTTGAGGTAACTCAGCATCAACCGGAGGGGGTGGCGGGGAAGGCCAGACCTGGGAGTCTCTGGTCTCTGACATCACCAGGCACTGCATTCACCCACTCAAACACTCAGGGGTGACCTGCCAAGACCTTCGGGCAGCTGATAGCTCTCACGCGACCACAGTTCTTAATGGTGCTTGCTAACAATTTGGAAATTGAAAGCAAGGGTAAGATTGAACAGGCTGGGGCTCTTTTCTCTAGAAAAGAGAAGGCTGAGGGGTGACCTGATAGAGGTCTTTAAGCTTATGAAGGGGTTCGATAGGGTAGATGTAGAGAAGATGTTTCCACTTGTGGGGGGAGACCAGAACTAGAGGACATAAGTATGAGATGGTCACTAATAAATCCAATGGGGAATTCAGGAGAAATTTCTTTACCCAGAGAGTGGGACAGTGCAGAGGGAGCTTTACTCTGTATCTAACCCGTGCTGTACCTGCCCTGGGAGTGTTTGATGGGACAGTGTAGAGGGAGCTTTACTCTGTATCTAACCCGTGCTGTACCTGCCCTGGGAGTGTTTGATGGGACAGTGTAGAGGGAGCTTTACTCTGTATCTAACCCGTGCTCTTCCTGCCCTAGGAGTGTTTGATGGGACAGTGTACAGAGAGCTTTACTCTGTATCTAACCCGTGCTGTACCTGCCCTGGGAGTGTTTGATGGGGACAGTGTAGAGGGAGCTTTACTCTGTGTCTAACCCGTGCTGTACCTGCCCTGGGAGTGATTGATGGGACAGTGTAGAGGGAGCTTTACTCTGTATCTAACCCGTGCTGTACCTGTCCTGGGAGTGTTTGATGGGGACAGTGTAGAGGGAGCTTTACTCTGTATCTAACCCGTGCTGAACCTGCCCTGGGAGTGTTTGATGGGACAGTGTAGAGGGAGCTTTACTCTGTATCTAACCCGTGCTGTACCTGCCCTAGGAGTGTTTGATGGGACAGTGTAGAGAGAGCTTTACTCTGTATCTAACCTCATGCTGCACCAGCCCTGGGAGTGTTTGATGGGACAGTGTAGAGGGAGCTTTACTCTGTATCTAACCCGTGCTGTACCTGCCCTGGGAGTGTTTGATGGGACAGTGTACAGAGAGCTTTACTCTGTATCTAACCCGTGCTGTACCTGCCCTGGGAGTGTTTGATGGGGACAGTGTAGAGGGAGCTTTACTCTGTGTCTAACCCGTGCTGTACCTGCCCTGGGAGTGATTGATGGGACAGTGTAGAGGGAGCTTTACTCTGTATCTAACCCGTGCTGTACCTGTCCTGGGAGTGTTTGATGGGGACAGTGTAGAGGGAGCTTTACTCTGTATCTAACCCGTGCTGTACCTGCCCTGGGAGTGTTTGATGGGACAGTGTAGAGGGAGCTTTACTCTGTATCTAACCCGTGCTGTACCTGCCCTGGGAGTGTTTGATGGGACAGTGTAGAGGGAGCTTTACTCTGTATCTAACCCGTGCTGTACCTGCCCTAGGAGTGTTTGATGGGACAGTGTAGAGAGAGCTTTACTCTGTATCTAACCTCATGCTGCACCAGCCCTGGGAGTGTTTGATGGGACAGTGTAGAGGGAGCTTTACTCTGTATCTAACCCCTGCTATACCTGCCCTGGGAGTGTTTGATGGGGACAGTGTAGAGGGAGGTTTAATCTGTGTCTAATCCATGCTGTACCTGCCCTGGGAGTGTTTGATGGGACAGTGTAGAGGGAGCTTTACTCTGTATCTAACCTCGTGCTGTACCTGCCCTGAGAGTGTTTGATGGGACAGTGTAGAGGGAGCTTTACTCTGTATCTAACCCCGTGCTGTACCTGCCCTGGGAGTGTTTGATGGGACAGTGTAGAGGGAGCTTTACAGTGTATCTAACCCATGCTGTACTTGCCCTGGGAGTGTTTGATGGGACAGTGTAGAGGGAGCTTTACTCTGTCTCTAACCATTCACCCAGAGTATTGCACTTTCCACTATAACACCCAGTAGCAGAAACGCATCTGGTTCAGCACCATCCCAAGCTTCGAGACAAGCATTTTATCTTTAACAGTTGCTTTGTTACATTCTACGTGCTACACACCCAGCGGACCTTTTCGATTATAAATGTGAAATACAGAATGGAAATATAGAAATAAGGAGACAGAATGCGCGACTTTAAAATGGGGACTGAATTACATCTCCCTCGTCCGATCATGCACGACCTCTAACCCCACTTGACCTGAAGACGACACTTGGTCGACTCCCTACGAGCAATGCCACAGGAGATCGGCTAGTAAGGTTAAACTCAATTCACAGTCAGCGCAGTTCGCCTTCGCTCACTTTGAACGCAACATAGGAACAGGAGGAGGCCATTCAGCCCCTCGAGCCTGCTCCGCCACTCAACGAGATCACGGCTGATCTGTATCTCAACTCCATCCACTCACCTCAGGTCCCTTACCCTTAATACCCTTACCCAACAATAACCTATCAATCTCAGTTTGGAAATTTTCAATTGACCCCCCCCCCACCCCGCCCCAGCCTCAACAGCTTTTTTGCGGGCGCGAGTTCCAGATTTCCACCACCCTTTGTGTGAAGAAGTGCTTCCTGACGTCACCCCTGAACGGCCGCACTCTAATTTAAAGGTAATAAAAACAGAAAATGCTGGAGATACTCAGCAGGTCAGGCAGCATCGGGGAAGAGAGAAACAGAGTTAACATTTAAGGTCGTCGACCTCAAACGTTAACTCCGTTTCTCTCTCTGCCCAGATGCTGCCTGACCTGCTGAGTATCTCCAGCATTTTCTGTTTTTATTTCAGATTTCCAGCATCTGCAGTATTTTCTTTTTCTAATTTTAAGGTGACGCCTCCTTTGTTCTGGACTCCCCCCCCCCACCAGAGGAAACAGTTTCTCTCTCTGTATCTACCCTATCGAATCCTTTAATCATCTTAAACCCCTCAATCAGATCACCCCTTTATCTTCCATATTCAAGGGAATACAAGCATTTTAGCCCCGGTATCATTCTGGTAAATCTGCGTTGCACCCCCTCCAAAGCCAGTGACATGAATCTTGTCATTCATGTGGAAATGACTTATGAAATAATACTGGGCGGCCTGCTGGTGGCGCTGTCCAGGGAGAGTATAAATACTCGGGCATGGGCCCAGCTTGCTCAGGACATTCCTCAACAGGAACTAGTGAAGGACACAACTAGACCTCCATGTTGTAAAACAGTTGATTAAAGCTTTGTTTAACGCTTAGACCAAGTGCCTAGTAGTTTTCTTACATCAGCCAGTATATCCTTCCTGAGGTGCGGCGCCCAGAACTGAACGCAGGTACTCCAGATGGGGTCTGTGCAGCTGGAACATAACTTCCACCCCTTTGTAGTCCCACTATTTCGAAGAAGAGCAGTGGGGGGTGGGGGTGGGGGGGGGGGAGGGGGAGTTCTCCCCGGTGTCCTGGGACCAATATTTATCCCTCAACCAAACATCACTCAAACAGATGATCTGGTCCATTATCACATTGCTGTTTGTGGGAGCTTGCTGCGCGCAAATTGGCTGCCGCGCTTCCCCCACATTCGGACAGCGACTCCACTTAAAAAAAAAGTACTTCATTGGCTGTAAAGCGCTTTGAGACGTCCGGTGGTCGTGAAAGACGCTACAGAAATGTGAGTCTTTCTTTCTTTTTCCAGCCTTCTTGACAGCTCCAACCTGGCACCTAGACCCGGAGGAAAGAAAACTATTGAGGGAGGCAATTAATTTATAATCATTTCGTACCAGTCTGTTTACACCAGCAAGTTTAGAATAAGCCCCACAGCACTGCAGTGTTGCAGAATCCAGCACAGAAGAGGTTATAGTGTCATCTAGTGTGCAGAAGGTGCAACTGCTCCATTGCTGTTTACTGCACAGCTCCAACACGGGTCGAACTCCATTGTCTCAAGGCGATTGCATAGACTGTACGGCATAGAAACAGGCCGTTCGGCCCAACTAGTCTACGCCAGGGTCGATGCTCCGCGCCAGCCTCCTCCCACCCTGTCTTGCACAGCCTTCTCATTCCTTTCTCCCTCGCGTGGCTGACTAGCCTCCCCCTTAAAGGCATCCAGGCCATTCGCCCCAACCGCGCCCCCTGTGGTCGCGAGCTCCGCATTCTCACCACTCTCTGGGTAAAGACGTTTGGATGGGTTTTCCCAGCCTCCCCCGTCACCGTGGATTCCGGTGAGGGATTTTCAGCATTTTCACAAATATTTGGAAACCATCGAGAGAACATAAGACGTAGGAGCAGGAGTAGGTCATTCGGCCCCTCGAGCCTGCTCCGCCGTTCAATAGGATCATGGCTGATCTGATCTTGGCCTCAACTCCACTTCCCTGCCCGCTCCCCATAACCCTTGACTCCCTTATCGTTCAAAAATCTGTCTATCTCCACCTTAAATATATTCAATGACCCAGCCTCCCCAGCTCTCTGGGAAAGAGAATTCCAAAGATTCACGATCCTCTGAGAGAAGAAATTCCTCATTTCCATTTTAAATGGGAGCCCCCTTATTCTGAAACTATGCCCCTAGTTCTAGATACCCCCACGAGGGGAAACATCCTCTCTGCATCTACCCTGTCGAGCCCCTTCAGAATCTTATATGTTTCAATAAGATCCCCTCTCATTCTTCTAAACTCCAATGAGTATAGGCCCAACCTGCTCAACCTTTCTTCATAAGACAACCCCCTCATCTCCGGAATCAACCTCGTGAACCTTCTCTGCACTGCCTCCAATGCAAGTATATCCTTTCTTAAATAAGGAGACCAAAACTGTACGCAGTACTCCAGGTGTGGTCTCACCAACGCCCTGCACAGTTGTAACAGTCCTTCCCTGCTTTTATACTCCATTCCCTTTGCAATAAAGACCAACATTCCATTTGCCTTCCTAATTACTTGCTGTACCTGCATGCTAACTCTTTGTGATTCATGTACAAGGACCCCCAGATCCCTCTCTACCTCAGCATTTTGTAATCTCTCCCCATTGAAATAATAATTCGCTTTTTTATTTTTCCTACCAATGTGGATAACCTCGCATTTTCCCACATTAAACTCCATCTGCCAGATTTTTGCCCGCTCACTCAGCCGATCTATATCCCTTTGGAGATTCTTTGCGTCCTCCAGAGAGAGAGAGAGAGACACTTTGGAACACCTGATTCACCGTCGCATCATGAGGTCAGTGCGGCAGGGCATTAATATGGGGGCACATTTCCACCCCCCTCCGCTCTGCCCAGTTCCTGATCTCAGCCTTGTTACTGTGGCGAGTCGGGGAGCGGCATTTCCCCAATCACGTTGAGGGGCGGGGGGGGGGGGAAATTGAAAGCAGCTTCCGAGTGGTCCTGAGAAGCACAGACAGTCCTGGGATCGTGCAGCCCGAAATTGGACGTAAAAAAAAAAATTAATGAATTACACATTTGCAATTATATCGCACCTTGAAATATCTCAAAGCGCTTCACACAATTGCGCCGAAGCGCAGCGACTGTTGTGTAGACAAACACGGCAGCCGTTCCGTCCGCAGCAAGATCCCACAAACAGCAACGAGATGGAAGGTCTGTTTTTGGTGATGTTGATTGGTTGAGTGAGGAATGGCGGCCAGGACAACGGGGAGAACTCCCCCCTCTTCTTCGGAATAGTGGCCGTGAGGTATTTTACGTCCACCTGAGGGAGCAGACGGGGGGGCCCTCGGTTTAACGTCTCATCCGAGAGACAGCACCTCCCGACAGTGCGGCGCTCCGTCAGTACCGTACTGGGAGCGTCGGCCTGGGTTTTGTGCTCAAGTCTCGTGGAGTGGGGACTATGAACCCACGACCCCCTGACTCATGAGGCGAGGGTGCCTCAGATTAACGTCTTATCTGAACTATGGCACCTCTGGCGTTGCAGCACTCCACCGCCCCCAGGTATTGCACCACCGGAGTGTCGGCCGAGAAAATGGGTTTGAAGGGGTCAAGGGGAGAGAGCGGGAATGTGGTATTGAGATAAGATCAGCCACGATCATATAATTCTGGTTAAATATCCGAAAGAAAAACATTTGCATCACTGTGAGAAACAAGTTTATTACCGGATATGTTAAAAAAAAAACATTCAGGGAGTTGTTACCTCCCAATAATAGGACATTGACTCAAGCCTATTCTGATACTGTGCCAAACCAGGGAAGCTGTGCTGAAATTTTCTAAACCAAAAAGGTTGCCACTTTGGATATAACACCCTGCTGTTGAGATGTGGTTTAGCGAGTGATGGTTTTTGTTGATGGTGAGGTATACGGTATATTGTCCTTTATCTGATAGCCTGGGAGGTATTGGAATCGGGCACAGCCTCAGCTTAGTTCTTAATAGCTCGGTGGGTGAAAGCTTGGCCGCTCTCCCCGCCCTCCCCGGGACAGACCACACAAGGCCCGGGGGCCAACCTCTAGCCTGTGCTGAACTGTAGCCGCGACCCCACGTCCCGCGATGGATAACCCAGGCAGTGGTGAGGGCAGGGGACGGGCTAGTCTGTCATGCCCTCCGACTGAAGATCAGCCACGGCGGTGAGATAGCAAAGGGTAGCCCCTTCTCACCCCCCCACCCCCCACCCCCTCCACCGCCTCTCCCACCGCCCGTGGAACTCTGTCACTCCGCGCAAGTCAGGAAGGGATGGGGAGCGCGTTTTGTAAACAAAGGCCTTGGTCAAGAAGAGTCCCATCTGGACAGAACCGCTGCTGTTTAATTTCCAGGTCGCCTGTCTAAACATCTAACCTTGTAATAATCTCTTTTAAACAATCCGTCGAGCCCCACTGTCCCGCAATGGAAATGGGTGGGCTCGGTGGGCCGTGTGGTTTTTGGGTGTTAACGGCGTGTTTGCGGCCTGCGTTTCACCCGCTGGCTGCCATTTTGTTTCAAATCGATTCTCGGCAAGAGAAATAATCAGATCGTTGAAGTGAAGGTATTGCTTTTTTGTGATTTCCTCCCCCGCCCCCCCCCCCCCCCAACCCCAGTATTCCCCCTTCCCTTCCTGAAGGGCTCGCTTCCTGTCTGAGGGGTAACGCTCCAGCGCTGCCCGCCCACCCACAGCGGCCATTCTCCCCGTGCGCCCCATCATTTGGTTGTGAAAGGGGGAATCAACGGCCGATTCTCAGGCCGCCTTTGCCCGGTCGGTGCCCACCATCCAGCAGTGGCGCTCAGGATTGGGGAAACCCCTGACTGAAATTCCCCCCTCACACCCTCCCTACCACCCCCTCACCCACCCTCCTCCTAAGCCAGGCCCAATTGCAACACCCCTAAACCCCCCCTCCCCCTCCCCCACCCCACCACCCCTGACCGGGATCTGCTAATCAGCACAGGCCTGGGGCCTTTCCTGCTCTGTGTGGCTTGCGTCAAAAGCTGAGCCACGGGTGGAGGGGGGACAGTCATTGGCCGGGCGGGGGGACGAAGCTGCTCATTTTCTTTCTAAAGCACGAGAAGCGCAGCCGCTGATAACACCCGACAACCACGGGAGGGGGGGCAGCACAGCCAAGCGGTCGTTATGGAAACGGCTTTGGTGAATCAGCGTCTGCTCCTTGGCGAACCGGTGGGGGATGAAAGAGGCCGCACTTTCATTGATCTTCCTCTTTTTGATAAACCAATAACTGTAACTCAATAAAACTTTAAAGGAAACTTAACAAATTAAATTAAAATTTGGTAGTCCGGGGTGACGATGCACTCCAGTCCCCGCGGCGCCCACCGGTCGCGGAAAAACTCAAGCGTGCCGGCGGATCATTGATCTTAAGTTACGTTTCAATATATTTGGATAACGGGAGGGAGGAGGAGGAAAGAAATAAAAACCACAATCTTCATCATGCTTTCAACAATTAATCTCATAGCTTACGACACCCCCACCCTCTCAAACAAAAACAAAAACAAAAAATTAAATAGCTCCAGCACACAAGAAGCCAGAATTGTTCAATCACAGGACGGAGTGAGGAGGGAGGGCGAGAATTTAAAAAAAAAAATTCTCTTTTATTTATTCGTTTTACCTCCCCTCCTCCCTCTTTAGTGTGTCACTGGGCTGCACCCAGTTGTTGTCATGGAGACCGATCCGGCAGCCCGGCGTGTCCCTGTCTTTCCGCCGGCAGCACATCCAGTAGGAGCGTCCGTAAGGCAGGTCGTGGTGATAAGGTTTGGGGTGCCAGCGGCAGAGCGAGACGTCGCCCCTCTCGTAGCGCTTCTTGCACTGCTTGCAGGGGTCGTCGCGGTAGTGGGGGTCCCGGTTCCAGCGGGAGTCGGTGGCCCGCACCCCGTAGGCCTCGATGACGCCCTTGAAGTGGTGGCAGGTGCACTTGAGGGCGGCCAAGGCCCGGGTGGGCAGGTAGGCCAGGATCTCCACCGTGACGTGGTCGGGCAGCAGCAGCAGGTACTGGCGGGGCTCCAGCAGCCGTTGGATCTTGAAGCGGATCTCCAGGAAGTCGTGCGAGACGTGGCGGTAGAGGCAGTAGAGGGAGGCGTCCGGCTGGTCAGTCTCGGGGCTCAGCAGCACCGCCTTCTCCTTGGCCTCCGGCAGGCCCTGCCTGGCCTTCCTCTCCGGGGGCCGCTCGCCCGGCTGCTCGGTCTCGGGGCTCTGGGCCAGGGAGTGCAGGAAGAAGAGCTGGCCGGGCGGAGGGTCCTCGCAGGCCGGGCACTTGGCGTCGGGCGCGGGGGCGCTGACCGTCACGCAGACCGTGTCCTCCTTGTCGCCCTGGGAGCCGTCCCGCCCAAAGAAGACGCACTGGTCCACGCCGCCCGTCACCACCACCTCCACGTGGAAGCCATTCAAGCAGTCCCGCGGCGCGCCCTTCTCCGAGGAGGAGGAGGAGGAGGCGGCGGCAGCGCCGTCGGTTGGGCCGTCTCTCCGCGGCTCTTCGACTGGGCGGGGCGTCGCCATCTCCACGTCTGACCGGGATCGGGTCAAGCCGCCGCCGCCGCCGCCATGGTGGTGACGGTGGTTGTTGCTGCTGCCGCCATTGGCGGAGGGAAAGTCGGAGACAGCGGAGACGGAGGAGGAGGAAGGGCTGACGATGTGGTAGAGGTCGCAGGTGATCTTCTCCACCGCCCCACTGCAGACGGTGTGGTTGCAGCTCATGAAGATGCAGCCGGGCCCCGCGCCGGACTGGGCCTCCGCCGGCGAGCGGGCGTCCCCGCTGGCCACCCGGAAGGCGATCCGCACCTCGCCGGCGGAGCAGGAGGCGCACTCTCCGCCGCCGCCGGCCCCCTCGCCCTTCGCCAGACCGTTCCGCCGCCCGCCCCCCTCCTCGCCGTCCCGCTGGGCGGACTCGAACTTGGCGATGGCCTCGGCCACCCGGCTGGTGTCGCAGGCGTCGCCTCCCTCCCTCCCGCCGCCGACCTCCTCTTCCTCGGGGACCGCCATGGGCGGGGGCAGCAGGATTGGGGGGTCAGCCGCCTCCTCGCCCGGCCCGCCGCACGGCTCCGGGGGCGGCCGGGCCTGTCCCCGCGGGGCCGCGGTCGACCGCTGCTCCACCCGGGCCACCATCTCCGCCACCGAGACCGGGTCCGTCTCGCAGGGCGGCTCCACGGGGTCCGAGCAGACGCACAGGCTCTCCGCCAGCCGGCACGGCTCCCTCGGCCTGGCCGGTGCGCTCTTGGCGGCCTTGGCCGGGTCGTGCGACTTCCGCCTCCTCTTGGGCTTGGTCCCATCCGTGCTCCAATTGCCCTTGACCTTCACCGCGTTGCTCCGGCTGCTGCCTCCCCCGCACTGGTGAGCCACGAAGAAGGCAATCTTCTCCTTGGTGTTGCCCGGCTTGATGACGTACCAAGTGTCCAGCATGACCCGCCCCTCCTCCCCTTGCCCGTCCCCCGGGGCGGCGGTAGGGGGCGGAGGGGGCATGTTCTCCGAGCACGAGGGCTCGTTCTCCTTGGACCTGCCATCGACCGCTGTCTTCTTGACGCTGATGCAGCACTGCTTGTTCTGAGAGTAGGTGCCGAACGGCCTGGGGCACCAGAGTCTTATGCGAGAGAAAGTGTTCTGTTCCATTCTGCGTGGCCGCCAGGCCCCAGCTCTCACGGACTCCGCGCTCCCGCTCCGGGTTCATTCAGTTCGAAGGAGACGCTTCCAGTTTCGACTTCGCCTGCGAAAGCGAGAGAGAGATGTCAGATCTCAGCAAGCATCTCACCAAGAATGTTAACCTCCCCCGCGCTCTTTCCTTTTCCCTCTCCTGTACAGAAATTCAGGCCCACACTCCCGTAAGTAGCAGGCGCGGAATCCTTGGTGAGCAAGATAAAACATAAGAACATAAGAAATAGGAGCAGGAGGCGGCCATTTGGCCCCTCGAGCCTGCTCCGCCATTTAATGAGATCATGGCTGATCTGATCTTGGGCTCAGCTCCATTTCTCTGCCCGCTCCCCATAACCCATCACTCCCTTATTGTTCAAAAATCTGTCTATCTCCACCTTAAATATATTCAATGACTCAGCCTCCACAGCTCTCTGGGGTTGAGAATTCCACAGATTCACGACCCTCAGAGAAGAAATTCCTCCTCATCGCAGTTTTAAATGGGTGCCCCTTTATTCTGAAACTATGCCCCCTAGTTCTAGATTCCCCCACGAGGAGAAACATCCTCTCAGCATCTACCCTGTCGAGCCCCCTCAGAATCTTATATGTTTCAATAAGATCATCTCTCATTCTTCTAAACTCCAATGAGTATAGGCCCAACCTGCTCAACCTTTCTTCATAAGTCAAACCCCCCTCATCTCAGGAATCAACCTCGTGAACCTTCTCTGAACTGCCTCCAATGCAAGTATATCCCTCCTTAAATAAGGAGATCAAAACTGTACGCAGTACTCCAGGAGTGGTCTCACCAATACCCTGTACAGTTGTAGCAGGACTTCCCTGCTTTTATACTCCAGCCCCCTTGCATTAAAGGCCAACATTCCATTTGCCTTCCTAATTACTTGCTGTACCTGCATGCCAACTTTTTGTGTTTCATGCACAAGGACCCCCAGATCCCTCTGTACCTCCGCAATTTGTAATCTCTCCCCATTTATATAATAATTTGCTTTTTTATTTTTCTTACCAAAGTGGATAACCTCACTCTTTCCCACATTATACTCCACCTGCCAAATGTTTGCCCACTCACTTAGCCCGTCGCTATCCCTTTGCAGATTCTTTGGGCTGGATTTTGATACTGGGGCGGGTTGGGGTCGTGTCATCCACATTTCGTGTTATCCACCCGACTGCAATTGGATGTGAGAGATTGATGCAATTTTCACTTAATTGGGCAATTGAGTTCCAGCATGTGGGAACCCATGCCTGGTCTCAGAGATTGCCTGGCCTTTGCTGTGAGAGGACCTGGATGCAAAATGAGCAGCATCTCAGAGAGAGAGAGAATTTTTTTTGCAACCAAGTCCTCCCAGGCAGTCTCTGAAGACATTCAATGCAGCAGCATCAGAGGCGACTTTCAGACCTAATACTACTACTACCTTCATCACATCTCCGTTGTAATAGTGGACCTGCAGCTGATAGTCAGCGATCCACTTGTGCTCCCGCCAGGTGTCACTGGCGTGTTTCACATCAGGCGTACTTCACGTCGGAAAAGGGTTAAACTAGCTAAAACGTTTCAAAATGGCATTACAGAGCCAATTTAGGGCTTGTTAAGGGCTTTAATGGCCTCTCCCGCCTCTTGGAGGCGGGACAGAGTCGGGAACCCCGCGACCGATTTTGTCAAAATTGCGTGGAGGCCGAATGGGGTCGGGACCCCGGAATCTGCAACTTTAATCCCCAACACGCCTCCAAACCCGACTCCATGGGTCATTGAAAATCCAGCCCTTTGTGTCCTCTTCACAACTGGCTTTCCCACCTATCTTTGTATCATCAGCAAATTTGGCTACATTACACTCGGTCTCTTCATCCGAGTCATTAATATAGAATCTCCCGATCGGTGCGCGCCCTTGCGCCCGCGCAGTTTGTTGGGAACATGGGTGCTGACCATACTCTGCTACCTCCCCCAGCTACCTCAAGGCCTACACACAGTAAGTGGAAATTCCTGGGTGCATGGTGTGTTGGCACTGGCGTTGGTGGGGGGGGGGGGGAGTCACAGGGGTTAATGAGACCCGGAGCATTTTTGCTCCGTTTGTAATGGTCTCCAACCCTCTCCTGACAGCATCAACTCCTGGCTGGGGTACGATACCACAGCTGACGGCTGCCCTCTGGTCCCTCACTCTAATAGCCATTCACACACACACACATGGCAAGAAAGAAAGACTTGCATTTCTATAGCGCCTTTCACGACCTCAGGACGTCCCAAAGCCCTTTACAGCCAATGAAGTACTTTCTGAAGTGTAGCCACTGTTGTAATGTAGGAAACGCAGCAGCCAAATTGAGCACAGCAAGCTCCCACATGAATATATTTAAGAAGGAGATAGATAGATTTCTAGACACAAAAGGCATCAAGGGGTATGGGGAGAGAGCGGGAATATGGTATTGAGATAGAGGATCAGCCATTGATCGTGTTGAATGGCGGAGCAGGCTCGAAGGGCCGAATGGCCGACTCCTGCTCCTATTTTTCTAAACAGCAATGTGATAATGACCAGATCATCTTTGGGTGTTGGTTGAGGGATAAATGTACGCCAGGACACCGGGGAGAACTCCCCTGCTCTTCTTCGAATAGCGGCCGTGGGATCTTTTACGTCCACCTGAGAGGGCAGACGGGGCCTCGGTTTAATGTCTCATCCGAAAGAACAGTGCGGCGCTCCCTCAGCACTGCACTGGGAGTGTCAGCCTAGCTTTATGTGCTCAAGTACCTGGAGTGGGGCTCGAACCCACGACCTTCTGACTCAGAGGCGAGAGTGCCGCCCACTGAGCCACAGCTGAGACCTAGATAGCCACTGCCTTTACATGTGAGTGTCGGTAGGCATTTCGACTAAAGGCAGCATTGACCCTGAGCCTGATCCTGCGCCCCCACCATCCCAAAGTCCACACGCAACTTTGGTTCTTGCCCGCTCTGTCCGAGACGCACTGAGGCCAACTGGAGAACCCCTACTTCCTCCCTGACTCCGCTCAGCTGACTCAGCCCCGCAGTGTGGTCTCAACCTGCTCTGTAACCCTCAGCACCACACTGGGGTTTTTTTTTATTCGTTCCTGGGATCTGGGCGTCGCTGGCAAAGCCAGCATTTATTGCCCATCCCTAGTTGCCGTTGAGAAGGTGGTGGTGAGCCGCCTTCTTGAACCGCTGCAGTCCCGTGTGGTGAAGGTACTCCCACAGTGCTGTTAGGGAGGGAGTTCCAGGATTTTGACCCAGCAACAATGAAGGAACGGCCGATATATTTCCCAGGTCAGGATAGTGTGTGACTTGGAGGGGAACTTGGAGGTGGTGGTGTTCCCATGCGCCTGCTGCCCTTGTCCTTCTAGGTGAAAGAGGTCGCGGGTTTGGGAGGTGCTGCCGAAGAAGCCTTGGCGAGTTGCTGCAGTGCCTCTTGTAGATGGTACACACTGCAGCCACGGTGCGCCGGTGGTGGAGGGAGTGAATGTTTAAGGTGGTGGATGGGGTGCCAATCAAGCGGGGCTGCTTTGTCTTGGATGGTGTCGAGCTTCTTGAGTGTTGTTGGAGCTGCACTCATCCAGGCAAGTGGAGAGTATTCCATCACACTCCTGACTTGTGCCTTGTAGATGGAGGAAAGGCTTTGGGGAGTCAGGAGGTGAGACACTCGCCACAGAATACCCAGCCTCTGACCTGCTCTTGTTGCCACAGTATTTATGTGGCTGGTCCAGTTAAGTTTCTGGTCAATGTTGACACCCAGGATGTTGATGGTGGGGGATTCGGCGATGGTAATGCCACTGAATGTCAAGGGGCGGTGGTTAGACTCTCGCTTGTTGGAGATAGTCGTTGCCTGGCACTTCTGTGGCACGAATGTTACCTGCCACTTATCAGCCCAAGCCTGAACGTCGTCTAGGTCTTGTTGCATGTGGGCATGGACTGCTTCATTATCTGTGGAGTTGCGAATGGCGCTGAACACTGTGCAGTCATCAGCGAACATCCTCGTTTCTGACCTTATGTTGGAGGGAAGGTCATTGATGAAGCAGCTGAAGATGGTTGGGCCTAGGACACTGCCCTGAGGAACTCCTGCAGCGATGTCCTGGGGCTGTGATGTTTGACCTCCAACCACCACAACCATCTTCCTTTGTGCTAGGTATGACTCCAGCCAATGGAGCGTTTTCCCCCCGATTCCCATTGACTTCAGTTTTACTAGGGCCCCTTGATGCCACACTCGGTCAAATGCTGCCTTGATGTCAAGGGCAGTCACTCTCACTTCACCTCTGGAATTCAGCTCCTTTGTCCATGTTTGGACCAAGGCTGTAATCAGGTCGGGAGCCGAGTGGTCTTGGCGGAACCCAAACTGGGCATCAGTGAGCAGGTTATTGGTCAGTCAGCACAGCGAGCCACAAACCAGACTTGAATTTACAGCTGTAATAAATTCTAAAGACCCCTCCCCCACACACACATCGATTATACATGATTCACAGAATAAATTAGTTGTTTGAACAGCAACTTGCATTTATATAGCGCCTTTAACGTAGTAAAACGTCCCAAGGCGCTTCACAGGAGCGATTATCAAACAAAAATTTGACACCGAGCCACATAAGGAGATATTAGGACAGGTGACCAAAAGCTTGGTCAAATAAAGTACTTCATACAGCCAATTAAGCACTTTATGAAGTGTAGTCTTAATGTAGGAAACACGCGGAAGCCAATTTGTGCACAGCAAGGTCCCACAAACAGCAATGTGATAATGGCCAGATTATCCGTTTTTGGTGATGTCGGTTGGGGGGATAAATATTGGCCCCAGGACACCGGGGAGAACTCCCCCTGTAGATTGGATAATTCCAAATACGGAGAACCAGAAAGAAATCGGAGGGAAGGATCGGCCCAGGCAAATCTTACACACCTCCTGCCAACCGGCTGAACAGCAGGATTGGAGGTAACCTGGGAGGGTGTGCCTGCTCTTTACCTTGGCTGGTGAATGCTGAGGTTTTTATTTTAATACTAAACGTAATAGAAATAATTTTATGGAAATAATGGGGTTCATTTCTCGAGGAATAGAACTGAAAATCAGAGAAGTTATGTTAAACATGTATCGAACATTGGTTAGACCACGCTTGGAGCACTGTGCACAGTTCTGGTCTCCAAAAAGCATATAGAGGCACTGGAGAGGGTGAAAACAAGATTTCCAAGTGTGTGATACCAGAACTGAGAGGTTACAACTATCAGGAAAGGCTGAATTGGCTGGGGCGCTTTTCTCTAGAAAAGAGAAGGCTGAGGGGTGAGGTGAAAGAGGTCTTAAAAATTATGAAGGGGTTTGATAGGGTAGATGTAGAGAAAATGGGGGAGAAATTCGGTATCGCCCCGTTTGGGGCGCAAAGTTTAGCACCTGGTGCTAATTATCGCCTCCGACTGCAAACTTGGCTTCTATCGCCCCTGGAGGTGATTGGAGCGCTAAATCCGAGGAGCGAGGCGCTACCTCAGAGCGCTGGAGAAGCTCATCTGATGTCAGTCAGCAATGGAACACAGACACACTGGCGCCGGCCAGTTCTTAAAGGGGAGGGTCGATCTTGCTCTCCATCCACACCCTGCTCATTGCAGCCTTGAATCTCGGCCTGGAGAGACCTGTACATCAATTCTGCTGGAAAGAACAATGGAGAGGCCCAGGGAAAGAGCTCAGAGTGCAGCCCCCATAGTCTCTTCTAAATCGATGCAAGGAAGGTCAAATCAAAATGAACCTGCAAAGCGCTGCTCAGTACCCAAAACTCCTTCACACAGCATTGAATCTCTCCAGAAGTCTCTCTCTCTCTTAGAATGCGTGGTGCAAAAATGTCGCCGACAAAAAAAGACAGGAAGTGGTCGCCTTTAAATAGCGCTCCCCCAGTCCCTTCCCGACTGCAAAACGTTCCCCTCAACCTGTCGTTGCTAGCGGCAGGCGGTAAGCCCTCTTAGGGCTCTAACGGGAGGCGCGAAGCAACCGAATTTTTCCCCCACTGTTTCTGCTTGTGGGGGAGACCAGAACTAGGGGCCATCAATATAAGATAGTCACTAATAAATTCAATAGGGAATTCGGGAGAAACTTCTTCACCCAGAGAGTGCTGAGAATGTGGAACTCGCTACCACAGGGAGTGGTTGAGGCGAATGGTATCGATGCATTTAAGGGGAAACTAGATAAACACATGAGGGAGAAAGGAATGGAAGGATATGCTGATAAGGTGAGATGATGAGGGGGTGGGAGGAGATTCGTGTGGAGCATAAACACCGGCACGGACCAGTTGGGCCGAATGGCCTGTTTCTGTGCTGTGTAAATCTACGTAAGGAGCGTCTTTATGAGGAGTGAGCGGCAGAGAGATTTAGGGAGGGAATTCCAGAGCTTAGGGCCTAGACAGCTGAAGGCACGGCCACCAATGGTGCAGCGATTATAATCAGGGATGTGCAAGAGGTCAGAATTGGAGGAGCGCAGATATCTCGGGTTGGGTTGTAGGGCTGGAGAACATTACAGAGATAGGGAGGGGGCGAGGGTCTTGGAAGGATTTGAAAACAAGGATGAGAATTTTAAAATCAGGGGGTTGCCAGACCAGCAGCCAATATAGGTCGGCGAGCACAGGGGGTGATGGGTCAACGGGACTTGGTGCGAGTCAGGACACGGGGCAGCCGAGTTTTGGATGAGCTTAAGTTTACGGAGGGTGGAATGTGGGAGGCTGGCCGGGAGAGCATTGGGATAGTCGAGTCTGGAGATAACAAAGGCATGGATGAGGGTTTCAGCGGGAGATGAGCTGAGGCAGGGGCGGAGGACGGGTGATGTAACGCAGGTGCAATGATTGTTGTTATGGAGGCAAATGAGACACACAATCCGCACCAGCAAGATCCCACAAGCAACAAGTGAGATGAACGAGCAGTTAATCTGTTATTGGTTGGTGTTGTTTGAGGGAGGAATGTTGGCCAGGACACCGGGGGTAGAACTCGACTGCTCTTCTTCCAATAGTGCCATTGGGATCTTTAACATCCACCCGAACTGGTAGACGGGGCCTCGGTTTAACCTCTCAACCAAAAGGCATAACTGAAGCTGGTACAAAGACAGGTTCACAAAGTTCCTATTGCCCTCTCCTAAAGGCTGATGAGCCCAGGTTGTCCTGTCCCCCTGGGCAGAGAGCCAACAGCATAGCTCGGGTCTATCGGCTCTGCTAACTACCTGCAAGAAAGAGCGAGCTTGCATTTATAGAGCACCTCATGTCACAAAGTGTTTGCTTTCTGAAGTGAGGTCACTGCCGTTGTAGAACTTGCTTCTTCTACCTCAAGCGAGGTCACCTGTCCCTACTACAGTGTCTGTTTTTGTGATCATAAAATTATACAGCACAGAAGGAGGCCATTCAGCCCATCGTGTCGGTGCCGGCTCTTGGAATGAGCTCTCCAATTAGCCCCACTGCCCCCTGCTCTTTCCCCATAGCCCTGCAACTTTCTCCTATCTCTGTAACCTCCTCCAGCCCTACAACCCTCCGAGATTTCTGCGCTCCTCCAATTCTGGCCTCTTGCGCATCCCTGATTTCCATCGCTCCACCAATGGCGGCCGTGCCTTCAGCTGCCTGGGCCCCGAGCTCTGGAATTCCCTCCCTAAACCCCTCTCTACCTCTCTTCCCTCCTTTAAGACGCTCCTTAAAACCGACCTCTTAGACCAAGCTTTTGGCCATCTGCCCTAGTATCTCCTTCTGTGGCTCGGTGTCAAATTTTGTTTGATAATCGCTGCTGTGAAGCGCCTTGGGACGTTTTACTTGGGGCGCTATATAAATGCAAGTTGATGTAGTTGTTATTTATCCAATTCCCTTTTGAAAGTTACTATTGAATCTGCTTCCACCGCCCTTTCTGTCAGTGCGTTCCAGATCAGAACAACTCGCTGTATAAAAAAAAATCTCCTGATTTCCCTCCTGGAATATTTGGCAATTATCTTAAATCTGTGTCCTCGGGTTACCGACCCTCCTGCCACTGGAAGCAGTTTCTCCTGATTTACTCTAACAAAACCCCTCATGATTTTGAACACCTCGATTAAATCTCCCCTTAAACTTCTGCCCTCTAAAGAGAACAATCCTAGTTTCTCTAATCTCTCCTGAAGTAACTGAAGTCCCTCATCTCTGGTACCATTCTGGTAAATCTCCTCTGCACCCTCGCCAAGGCCTTGACATCCTTCCTAAAGTGTGGTGCCCAGAATTGGACACAATACTCCAGCTGAGGCCAAACCAGTGAGTCACAATTGTGATAAATGATCGTGTGGGTGGACGTAAAAGATCCCACGGCCACCATTTCGAAGAAGAGCGGGGAAGTTCTCACCCGGTGTCCTGGCCAATATTTATTCCTCAACCAACATCACCAAAACTAATGAAGGGAGGGTGGGAGGATTCAGGAAAGAGTAAACTTAAAAGCAGTGAGAGAAATGTCAAGGCTCTAGAGCAGAGTAGAGTTTTGGGTAAAAATAAGCAGAGTGGGTCAGGAAGGGACAGAGAGAGTAACAAAGGTAATAAGGCATCAGTGACTAAGGTGACATCAGGGAAAAATAGAAATAAGTCAAAGCTAAAGGCACTATATCTGAATGCGCGAAGCATTCGCAACAAAATAGATGAATTAATAGCGCTGACAGAAATGAACAGGTTTGATCTAATAGCCATAACGGAGACGTGGTTGCAAAGTGGCCAAGGTTGGGAACTAAATATTCCAGGATACTTAACTTTTAGAAGAGATAGGCAAAATGGAAAAGAAGGAGGGGTAGCCCTGATAATAAAGGATGGGATAAAGACAGTAGAGAGAAAGGATCTTAGCTCCGAAAATCAAAAAGTAGAATCAGTTTGGGTGGAGCTAAGAAACAGCAAGGGGCAGAAAACATTGGTGGGAGTTGTTTATAGGCCCCCAAACAGTAGTTGTAATGTAGGGCAGAGTATGTATCAGGAAATTAGAGGCACATGTAACAAGGGTAATACGGTGATCATGGGGGACTTTAATCTACATATAGACTGGGCAAACCAAATTTGCAGTAATAGTGTGGAGGACGAATTCATCGAATGTATGCAAGATAGTTTACTAGATCAGCATGTTGAAGAACCAACTGGGGAACAGGCTATTTTAGATCTAGTATTGTGCAATGAGAAAGGGTTCATTAATAACCTTGTAGTAAATGGGCTTTTAGGGAAGAGTGACCATAATATGATAGAATTTTATATTGAGTTTGAAAGTGCTTTAGTTAAATCCGAAACTAGGGTCTTAAATCTAAACAAAGCAAACTACGTAGGTATGAGGGGCGAGTTGGCTAAGGTAGATTGGGAAACTACATTAAAAGGTATGACGGTAGACAAGCAATGGCTAGCATTTAAAGAATACATAATTTACAACAAATATACCTTCCTTTAAGGCACAAAACCCCACATGAAAAGTGGTCCAACCGTGGCTAACAAGAGAAGTTAAAGATAGTATTAGATCAAAGGAAGAAGCTTATAATGTTGCCAAAAAGCCTGAGGATTGGGAGGATTTTAGAATTCAGCAAAGGAGGACCAAGAAATTGATAAAGAAAGGGAAAATAGAATATGAGAGTAAACTAGCGAGAGACATAAAAACAGACTGTAAAAGCTTCTAAAGGTATGTAAAAAGGAAAAGATTAGCCAAAGTAAATGTGGGTCCCTTACAGGCTGAGACAGGAGAAATTATAATGGGGAATAAGGAAATGGCAGAGAAATTAAACAAATACTTTGTGTCTGTCTTCACGGAAGAAGACGCAAAAACCTTCCCGGATATAGTGGAGAACCAAGGGTCTAGCAAAAATGAGGAACTGAAAGAAATTAGTATTAGTAAAAAAAAATAATACTGGAGAAATTAATGGGACTGAAAGTCGATAAATCCCCTGGACCTGATGGCCTACATCCTAGGGTTTTGAAAGAGGTGGCTATAGAGATAGCGGATGCATTGGTTGTCATTTTCCAAAACTCCATAGATTCTAGAACGGTTCCTGCGGATTGGAAGGTAGCAAATGTAACCCCACTATTTAAGAAAGGAGGGAGAGAGAAAACGGGGAACTACAGACCAATTAGCCTGACATCAGTAGTAGGGAAAATGCTGGAATCTATTATTAAGGACGTGGTAATAGGATTGGGCAGAGTCAACACGGATTTATGAAAGGGAAATCTGTTAACAGTTTTTTGAGGTTGTAACTAGCAGAATAGATAAGGGGGAACCAGTGGATGTGGTGTATTTGGATTTTCAGGTTCATTCGATAAGGTGCCACACAAGAGGTTATTAAACAAAATTATGGCTCATGGGATTGGGGGTAATATACAAGCATGGATTGAGGATTCGTTAACGGACAGAAAACAGAGAGTAGGAATAAACGGGTTATTTTCAGGTTGGCAGGCTGTAACTAGTGGGGTACCGCAAGGATCAGTGCTTGGGCCTCAGCTATTCACAATCTACATCAATGATTTGGATGAGGGGACCAAATGTAATATATCCAAGTTTGCTGATGATACAAAGCTGGGTGGGAATGTAAGTTGTGAGGAGGATGCAAGGAGGCTTCAAGGGGATATAGACAGGCTAAGTGAGTGGGCAAGAACATGGCAAATGGAATATAATGTGGAGAAATATGAAGTTATCCACTTTGGTAGGAAAAATAGAAAAGCAGAATATTTTTTAAATGGTGAGAGATTGGGAAATGTTGGTGTTCGGAGGGACCTGGGTGTCCTTGTACACGAATCACTGAAAGTTAACATGCAGGTCCAGCAAGCAATTAGGAAAGCAAATGGTATGTTGGTCTTTATTACAAGAGGATTTGAGTATAAGAGTAAAGACGTCTTACTGCAATTATATAGGGCCCTGGTGACACCACACCTGGAGTATTGTGTACAGTTTTGGTCTCCTTACCTAAGGAAGGATATACTTGCCATAGAGGGAGTGCAACAAAGGTTCACCAGACGGGTTCCTGGGATGGGGGGATTGTCCTATGAGGAGAGATTGAGTAGACTAGGCCTATATTCTCTAGAGTTTAGAAAAATGAGAGGTGATCTCATTAAAAAATACAAGATTCTTACAGGGCTTGACAGGGTAGATGCAGGGAGGATGTTTCCCCTGGCTGGGGAGTCTAGAACCAGGGGTCACAGTCTTAGAATAAGGGGTCGGCCATTTAGGACTGAGATGAGGAGAAATTTCTTCACTCAGAGGGGGGTGAATCTTTGGAATTCTCTACCCCAGAGGGCTGTGGAGGCTCAGTCGTTGAGTATATTCAAGACAGAGATCGATAGATTTTTGAATATTAAGGGAATCAAGGGATATGGGGATAGTGCGGGAAAGTGGAGATGAGGTAGAAGATCATCCATGATCTCATTGAATGGCAGAGCAGGCTCGAGGGGTCGAATGGCCTACTCCTGCTCGTGTTTCTTATGTTCTCATGTAAAACAGATGATCAGGTCATTATCTCATCACTGTTTGTGGGAGCTTGCTGTGCACAGATTGGCTGCCGTGTTTCCTACGGTTCAATAGTCCAAAAGTAAAATTGGCTGTGAAGCGCTGTGGGACGTCCTGAGGTCTTGAAAAGCGCTGAAGAAATGCAAGTCTTTCTTTCTTTTGAAAACCCATCTCCCCAACGAGTCCATTGGCTGCCCCTCCTAACCTCTTCCTCCTGGCTCGATGTCCATTTCCTTCGTGCCGCTGTGAAATGCTCTGGGACGTTCTCTCTGATCAGAGGGCTAGCTAATCCGGGTACACCTCAAGGCGTCACACTTTGTTACAGGTGCAAAATGATCTTTAAAGAAAACAGAAAAAGGAAAGCCAGTTATCGACCTGGAGCCTGACACGCACAACCAATTAGAACCGCCATGGGGCTGAGCAAGACCCCGCTCGCAGGTGAACATTACAACTGTGCACCAGATCCTGAAAGAAAAGCCATGAGAGGTTTGTGGCTCTAGAAAAGAGACAGCTGAGGGGGCGACCTGACCGAGGCCTTTAAGATTCTGAAGGGGATTAGAAAGAAAGAAAGAGAGAAAGAGAGAAAGAAAGAGAGAAAGAGAGAAAGAAAGAGAGAAAGAAAGAGAGAGAGAAAGAAAGAAAGAGAGAAAGAAAGAGAGAGAGAAAGAAAGGGAGAAAGAAAGAA
This sequence comes from Squalus acanthias, assembly GCA_030390025.1. NCBI lineage: Eukaryota > Metazoa > Chordata > Chondrichthyes > Squaliformes > Squalidae > Squalus > Squalus acanthias. Next base: position 12,305,928 of record CM059451.1, on the reverse strand, counting down.
AGAAAGAGAGAGAGAAAGAAAGAAAGGGAGAAAGAAAGGGAGAAAGAAAGAGAGAAAGAAAGAAAGAGAGAAGGAAAGAAAGAAAGAGAGAGAGAAAGAGAGAAAGAAAGAGAGAAAGAGAGAAAGAAAGAGAGAAAGAGAGAGAGAAAGAAAGAGAGAGAGAAAGAAAGAAAGAGAGAAAGAAAGAAAGAGAAAGAGAGAAAGAAAGAAAGAAAGAAAGAGAGAGAGAAAGAAAGAAAGAGAGAAAGAAAGAGAGAGAGAAAGAGAGAAAGAAAGGACTTGCATTTCTGTAGCGCCTTTCACGACCTCAGGACGTCCCAAAGCGCTTTACAGCCAATTAAGTACTTTTTGAAGTGTAGTCACTGTTGTAATGTGGGAAACGCGGCAGCCAATTTGCGCACAGCAAGCTCCCACAAACAGCAATGTGATAATGACCAGATCATCTGTTTTAGTGAAATAACAACAGAAAACGCTGGAAAAACTCAGCAGGCCAGGCAGCATCCGTGGAGAGAGAAAGAGAGTTAACGTTTCAGGTCGATGACCTTTCATCAGTTCTGATGAAAGGTCATCGACCTGAAACGTTAACTCTCTTTCTCTCTCCACGGATGCTGCCTGGCCTGCTGAGTTTTTCCAGTGTTTTCTGTTGTTATTTCAGATTTCCAGCATCCGCAGTATTTTGCTATCTGTTTTAGTGATGTTGATTGAGGGATAAATATTGGCCCCAGGACACCGGGGAGAACTCCCCCCTGCTCTTCTTCAAACTAGTGGGCATGAGATCTTTTACGTCCACCTGTGGGAGCAGACGGGGCCTCGGTTTAACGTCTCCTCCGAAAGACGGCACCTCCAACAGTGCGGCACTCCCTCAGTACCGCACTGGGAGTGTCAGCCTGGATTATGTGCTCGAGTCTCTGGAGTGGGACTCGAACCCACGACCTTCTGATTCAGAGGCGAGAGTGCTGCCCACTGAGCCACGGCCGACACTGTCAGTATTATTATGTTGATAGGGTGCGATGAAGAGGGGGGGGCGGGAGGAGGCTGGTGTGGAGCATAAACACCGGCATGGGTCAATAGGGCCGAATGGCCTGTTTCTGTGCTGTACATTCTATTTAATTCTATATAGAGATCAACTAGTGATTGGATGCAGTGATACAGTTGAAATCGTAAGATGCTTGTAGAAAACAGCAATGCAGCTTACAGCAGACGGGCCCTGACTCTCTATCAGCTGAGCTCCTGAATTATAAACAACCTGATATTCATGGCACCAAGGAACGTGGCCCGTGAGCCTGCCACTGGACTCATTGGGCTGGATTTTGATACTGGGGCGGGTTGGGGTCGTGTCATCCACTTTTCGTGTTATCCACCCGACTGCAATTGGATGTGGGAGATTGATGTGATTTTTCACCTAATTGGGCAATTGAGTTCCAGCATGTGGGAACCCATGACCCAATGAGTGTTTTCAGTCTGAAAGTCGCCTCTGATGATGTCATCATTGCTGCTGCATTGAAGGTCTGCAAAGACTGCCTGGCCTTTGCTGTGAGAGGACCTGGATGCAAAATGAACAGCAGCAGCCCTAAGTAGCCAGCCAAATGTGCTCCTGCCAGGTTTCACATTCGTGGTTCAGAACAGGCGTGCTTCACGTAGAAAAAGGGGTTAAAATCACAAAGGCCTTTCAAAATGGCATTATAGAGGCAATTTAGTGCTTGTTAAGGGCCTTAACAGCCTATCCCGCCTCTTGGGAGTCGGGACCAGCAGACACGATTGAATGAAAATTGGATGGAGGCGGGCTTGTGCCCGCCCGCTAGTTTTCGCAATTTTAACCTCCAAACCCACCTCCATGGGTCAATGAAAATCCAGCCCATTGGTTCTCTTCCAGTGGAGTAATTGTTGGGAGCCAGCCCTGCTTGTTCATGTTCAGAGTCTACACATTGTGGGCTGGATTTTGTCTTGGGGTCGGGTTGGGGTCGTGTCATCCGCATTTCGTGTTATCCACCCGCCTGCAATTGGATGTGGGAGATTGATGGAATTTTCACTTAATTGGGCAATTGAGTTCCAGTATGTGGGAACCCATGACCCAATTAGTGGTTTTCAGTCTGAAAGTCGCCTCTGATGATGTCATCATTGCAGGTCAGAGACTGCCTGGCCTTTGCTGTGAGAGGACCTGGATGCAAAATGAGCAGCATCTCAGAGAGAGAGAGAGAGAGAGAGAGAGAGAGAGAGAGAGAGAGAGAATGAGAATTTTTTTTCCATCCAGGTCCTCCAAAGGCCCAGGCAGTCTCTGAAGACATTCAATGCAGCAGCATCAGAGGCGACTTTCAGACCTAATACTACTACTACCTTCATCACATCTCCGTTGTAATAGTGGACCTGCAGCTGATAGTCAGCTATCCACTTGTGCTCCCGCCAGGTTTCACTGGCGTGTTTCACATCAGGCGTACTTCACGTCGGAAAAGGGTTAAACTAGCTAAAACATTTCAAAATGGCATTACAGAGCCAATTTAGGGCTTGTTTAGGGCTTTAATGGCCTCTCCCGCCTCTTGGAGGCGGGATGGGGTCGGGACCCCCGAATCTGCAACTTTAACCCCCCCACACGCCTCCAAACCCGACTCCACGTGTCATTGAAAATCCAGCCCTGTGTGTCAGCCAGTGGCCTCGCCTCCGAGTCAGAAGGTTGTAGGTTCACCCTGATTTAAGCCCATAATTCAGGCTGGCACACCCAGTGCAGTGCTGAGGGAGTGCTGCACTGTCGGAGGTGCCATCTTTCGGATGAGACGTTAAACCGAGGCCCCGTCTGCTCTCTCAGGTGGACGTAAAAGATCCCGCGGCCACTATTTTGAAGAAGAGCAGGGGGAGTTCTCCCCGGTGTCCTGGGGCCAATATTTATCCCTCAACCAACATCACAAAAACAGATTATCTGGTCATTTATCACATTGCTGTTTATGGGAGCTTGCTGTGCGCAAATTGTCCGCACTTCTTACAACAGTGACTACACTTCAAAAGTACTTTATTGGCTGTAAAGGAGCGTCTTAAAGGAGGAGAGAGAGGCAGAGAGGTTTAGGGAGGGAAATTCAGAGCTTAGGGCCTCGGCACCTGAAGGCACGGCCGCCTATGATGGAGCGATGAAAATCGGGGGATGCGCAAGAGGCCAGAATTGGAGTACGGCAGAGATCTCGGAGGGTTGTAGGGCTGGAGGAGGTTACAGAGATAGGGAGGGAGGGAGGGAGGCCATGGAGGGATTTGAAAACAGTTAGGATACAGGCAACAGAGTTTTGGATGGGCTCAAGTTTAAGGACATGTCCGGGTTTGGCTGTGTTACCCACATAGTTGAATGCCTGTCAAGACTCAATGTTTACCACAGTAAGTGGGAATTCCTGGCTGCATGGTGTCTGGGGGGTCACTTTTTACTCTGTTTGTAATCGTCTCCGAGCCTGTCCTGATAGCATCATCTCTTGGCTGGGGTACGATACCACGAGCGCCAGCTGCCCTCTGGTCCCTCACACTAATAGCCATTCACACACATACACACCCACACACACACACCCCTCACACACACACACACACACCCCCAACCTGCACAC
>CM059451.1:12290179-12301971 GCA_030390025.1 Squalus acanthias | reverse complement strand
CCTTATTGTTCAAAAATCTGTCTATCTCCACCTTAAATATATTCAATGACTCCGCCTCCACAGCTCTCTGGGGTTGAGAATTCCACAGATTCACGACCCTCAGAGAAGAAATTCCTCCTCATCGCAGTTTTAAATGGGTGCCCCTTTATTCTGAAACTATTCCCCCTAGTTCTAGATTCCCCCACGAGGAGAAACATCCTCTCAGCATCTACCCTGTCGAGCCCCCTCAGAATCTTATATGTTTCAATAAGATCATCTCTCATTCTTCTAAACTCCAATGAGTATAGGCCCAACCTGCTCAACCTTTCTTCATAAGTCAAACCCCCCTCATCTCAGGAATCAACCTCGTGAACCTTCTCTGAACTGCCTCCAATGCAAGTATATCCCTCCTTAAATAAGGAGATCAAAACTGTACGCAGTACTCAAGGTGTGGTCTCACCAATACCCTGTACAGTTGTAGCAGGACTTCCCTGCTTTTATACTCCAGCCCCCTTGCATTAAAGGCCAACATTCCATTTGCCTTCCTGATTACTTGCTGTACCTGCATGCCAACTTTTTGTGTTTCATGCACAAGGACCCCCAGATCCCTCTGTACCTCCGCAATTTGTAATCTCTCCCCATTTATATAATAATTAGCTTTTTTATTTTTCTTACCAAAGTGAATAACCTCACTCTTTCCCACATTATACTCCACCTGCCAAATGTTTGCCCACTCACTTAGCCCGTCGCTATCCCTTTGCAGATTCTTTGGGCTGGATTTTGATACGGGGCGGGTTGGGGTCGTGTTATCCGCATTTCGTGTTATCCACCCGACTGCAATTGGATGTGAGAGATTGATGCAATTTTCACTTAATTGGGCAATTGAGTTCCAGCATGTGGGAACCCATGAACCAATTAGTGGTTTCAGTCTGAAAGTCGCCTCTGATGATGTCATCATTGCAGGTCAGAGACTGCCTGGTCTCAGAGATTGCCTGGCCTTTGCTGTGAGAGGACCTGGATGCAAAATGAGCAGCATCTCAGAGAGAGAGAGAATTTTTTTTGCAACCAAGTCCTCCCAGGCAGTCTCTGAAGACATTCAATGCAGCAGCATCAGAGGCGACTTTCAGACCTAATACTACTACTACCTTCATCACATCTCCGTTGTAATAGTGGACCTGCAGCTGATAGTCAGCTATCCACTTGTGCTCCCGCCAGGTTTCACTGGCGTGTTTCACATCAGGCGTACTTCACGTCGGAAAAGGGTTAAACTAGCTAAAACGTTTCAAAATGGCATTACAGAGCCAATTTAGGGCTTGTTAAGGGCTTTAATGGCCTCTCCCGCCTCTTGGAGGCGGGACGGAGTCGGGAACCCCGCGACCGATTTTGTCAAAATTGCGTGGAGGCCGAATGGGGTCGGGACCCCCGAATCTGCAACTTTAACCCCAAACACGCCTCTAAACCCGACTCCATGGGTCATTGAAAATCCAGCCCTTTGTGTCCTCTTCACAACTGGCTTTCCCACCTATCTTTGTATCATCAGCAAATTTGGCTACATTACACTCGGTCTCTTCATCCGAGTCATTAATATAGAATCTCCCGATCGGTGCGCGCTCTTGCGCCCGCGCAGTTTGTTGGGAACATGGGTGCTGACCATACTCTGCTACCTCCCCCAGCTACCTCAAGGCCTACACACAGTAAGTGGAAATTCCTGGGTGCATGGTGTGTTGGCACTGGCGTTGGTGGGGGGGGGGGGGAGTCACAGGGGTTAATGAGACCCGGAGCATTTTTGCTCCGTTTGTAATGGTCTCCAACCCTCTCCTGACAGCATCAACTCCTGGCTGGGGTACGATACCACAGCTGACGGCTGCCCTCTGGTCCCTCACTCTAATAGCCATTCACACACACACACATGGCAAGAAAGAAAGACTTGCATTTCTATAGCGCCTTTCACGACCTCAGGACGTCCCAAAGCCCTTTACAGCCAATGAAGTACTTTCTGAAGTGTAGCCACTGTTGTAATGTAGGAAACGCAGCAGCCAAATTGAGCACAGCAAGCTCCCACATGAATATATTTAAGAAGGAGATAGATAGATTTCTAGACACAAAAGGCATCAAGGGGTATGGGGAGAGAGCGGGAATATGGTATTGAGATAGAGGATCAGCCATTGATCGTGTTGAATGGCGGAGCAGGCTCGAAGGGCCGAATGGCCGACTCCTGCTCCTATTTTTCTAAACAGCAATGTGATAATGACCAGATCATCTTTGGGTGTTGGTTGAGGGATAAATGTACGCCAGGACACCGGGGAGAACTCCCCTGCTCTTCTTCGAATAGCGGCCGTGGGATCTTTTACGTCCACCTGAGAGGGCAGACGGGGCCTCGGTTTAACATCTCATCCGAAAGAACAGTGCGGCGCTCCCTCAGCACTGCACTGGGAGTGTCAGCCTAGCTTTATGTGCTCAAGTCCCTGGAGTGGGGCTCGAACCCACGACCTTCTGACTCAGAGGCGAGAGTGCCGCCCACTGAGCCACAGCTGAGACCTAGATAGCCACTGCCTTTACATGTGAGTGTCGGTAGGCATTTCGACTAAAGGCAGCATTGACCCTGAGCCTGATCCTGCGCCCCCACCATCCCAAAGTCCACACGCAACTTTGGTTCTTGCCCGCTCTGTCCGAGACGCACTGAGGCCAACTGGAGAACCCCTACTTCCTCCCTGACTCCGCTCAGCTGACTCAGCCCCGCAGTGTGGTCTCAACCTGCTCTGTAACCCTCAGCACCACACTGGGTTTTTTTTTAATTCGTTCCTGGGATCTGGGCGTCGCTGGCAAAGCCAGCATTTATTGCCCATCCCTAGTTGCCGTTGAGAAGGTGGTGGTGAGCCGCCTTCTTGAACCGCTGCAGTCCCGTGTGGTGAAGGTACTCCCACAGTGCTGTTAGGGAGGGAGTTCCAGGATTTTGACCCAGCAACAATGAAGGAACGGCCGATATATTTCCCAGGTCAGGATAGTGTGTGACTTGGAGGGGAACTTGGAGGTGGTGGTGTTCCCATGCGCCTGCTGCCCTTGTCCTTCTAGGTGGTAGAGGTCGCGGGTTTGGGAGGTGCTGCCAAAGAAGCCTTGGCGAGTTGCTGCAGTGCCTCTTGTAGATGGTACACACTGCAGCCACGGTGCGCCGGTGGTGGAGGGAGTGAATGTTTAAGGTGGTGGATGGGGTGCCAATCAAGCGGGGCTGCTTTGTCTTGGATGGTGTCGAGCTTCTTGAGTGTTGTTGGAGCTGCACTCATCCAGGCAAGTGGAGAGTATTCCAGCACACTCCTGACTTGTGCCTTGTAGATGGAGGAAAGGCTTTGGGGAGTCAGGAGGTGAGACACTCGCCACAGAATACCCAGCCTCTGACCTGCTCTTGTTGCCACAGTATTTATGTGGCTGGTCCAGTTAAGTTTCTGGTCAATGTTGACACCCAGGATGTTGATGGTGGGGGATTCGGCGATGGTAATGCCACTGAATGTCAAGGGGCGGTGGTTAGACTCTCGCTTGTTGGAGATAGTCGTTGCCTGGCACTTCTGTGGCACGAATGTTACCTGCCACTTATCAGCCCAAGCCTGAACGTCGTCTAGGTCTTGTTGCATGTGGGCATGGACTGCTTCATTATCTGTGGAGTTGCGAATGGCGCTGAACACTGTGCAGTCATCAGCGAACATCCTCGTTTCTGACCTTATGTTGGAGGGAAGGTCATTGATGAAGCAGCTGAAGATGGTTGGGCCTAGGACACTGCCCTGAGGAACTCCTGCAGCGATGTCCTGGGGCTGTGATGTTTGACCTCCAACCACCACAACCATCTTCCTTTGTGCTAGGTATGACTCCAGCCAATGGAGCGTTTTCCCCCCCGATTCCCATTGACTTCAGTTTTACTAGGGCCCCTTGATGCCACACTCGGTCAAATGCTGCCTTGATGTCAAGGGCAGTCACTCTCACCTCACCTCTGGAATTCAGCTCCTTTGTCCATGTTTGGACCAAGGCTGTAATCAGGTCGGGAGCCGAGTGGTCTTGGCGGAACCCAAACTGGGCATCAGTGAGCAGGTTATTGGTCAGTCAGCACAGCGAGCCACAAACCAGACTTGAATTTACAGCTGTAATAAATTCTAAAGACCCCTCCCCCACACACACATCGATTATACATGATTCACAGAATAAATTAGTTGTTTGAACAGCAACTTGCATTTATATAGCGCCTTTAACGTAGTAAAACGTCCCAAGGCGCTTCACAGGAGCGATTATCAAACAAAAATTTGACACCGAGCCACATAAGGAGATATTAGGACAGGTGACCAAAAGCTTGGTCAAATAAAGTACTTCATACAGCCAATTAAGCACTTTATGAAGTGTAGTCTTAATGTAGGAAACACGCGGAAGCCAATTTGTGCACAGCAAGGTCCCACAAACAGCAATGTGATAATGGCCAGATTATCCGTTTTTGGTGATGTCGGTTGGGGGATAAATATTGGCCCCAGGACACCGGGGAGAACTCCCCCTGTAGATTGGATAATTCCAAATACGGAGAACCAGAAAGAAATCGGAGGGAAGGATCGGCCCAGGCAAATCTTACACACCTCCTGCCAACCGGCTGAACAGCAGGATTGGAGGTAACCTGGGAGGGTGTGCCTGCTCTTTACCTTGGCTGGTGAATGCTGAGGTTTTTATTTTAATACTAAACGTAATAGAAATAATTTTATGGAAATAATGGGGTTCATTTCTCGAGGAATAGAACTGAAAATCAGAGAAGTTATGTTAAACATGTATCGAACATTGGTTAGACCACGCTTGGAGCACTGTGCCACAGTTCTGGTCTCCAAAAAGCATATAGAGGCACTGGAGAGGGTGAAAACAAGATTTCCAAGTGTGTGATACCAGAACTGAGAGGTTACAACTATCAGGAAAGGCTGAATTGGCTGGGGCGCTTTTCTCTAGAAAAGAGAAGGCTGAGGGGTGAGGTGAAAGAGGTCTTAAAAATTATGAAGAGGTTTGATAGGGTAGATGTAGAGAAAATGGGGGAGAAATTCGGTATCGCCCCGTTTGGGGCGCAAAGTTTAGCGCCTGGTGCTAATTATCGCCTCCGACTGCAAACTTGGCTTCTATCGCCCCTGGAGGTGATTGGAGCGCTAAATCCGAGGAGCGAGGCGCTACCTCAGAGCGCTGGAGAAGCTCATCTGATGTCAGTCAGCAATGGAACACAGACACACTGGCGCCGGCCAGTTCTTAAAGGGGAGGGTCGATCTTGCTCTCCATCCACACCCTGCTCATTGCAGCCTTGAATCTCGGCCTGGAGAGACCTGTACATCAATTCTGCTGGAAAGAACAATGGAGAGGCCCAGGGAAAGAGCTCAGAGTGCAGCCCCCATAGTCTCTTCTAAATCGATGCAAGGAAGGTCAAATCAAAATGAACCTGCAAAGTGCTGCTCAGTACCCAAAACTCCTTCACACAGCGTTGAATCTCTCCAGAAGTCTCTCTCTCTCTTAGAATGCGTGGTGCAAAAATGTCGCCGACAAAAAAAGACAGGAAGTGGTCGCCTTTAAATAGCGCTCCCCCAGTCCCTTCCCGACTGCAAAACGTTCCCCTCAACCTGTCGTTGCTAGCGGCAGGCGGTAAGCCCTCTTAGGGCGCTAACGGGAGGCGCAAAGCAACCGAATTTTTCCCCCACTGTTTCTGCTTGTGGGGGAGACCAGAACTAGGGGCCATCAATATAAGATAGTCACTAATAAATTCAATAGGGAATTCGGGAGAAACTTCTTCACCCAGAGAGTGCTGAGAATGTGGAACTCGCTACCACAGGGAGTGGTTGAGGCAAATGGCATAGATGCATTTAAGGGGAAACTAGATAAACACATGAGGGAGAAAGGAATGGAAGGATATGCTGATAAGGTGAGATGAAGAGGGGGTGGGAGGAGACTCGTGTGGAGCATAAACACCGGCATGGACCAGTTGGGCCGAATGGCCTGTTTCTGTGCTGTGTAAATCTACGTAAGGAGCGTCTTTATGAGGAGTGAGCGGCAGAGAGATTTAGGGAGGGAATTCCAGAGCTTAGGGCCTAGACAGCTGAAGGCACGGCCACCAATGGTGCAGCGATTATAATCAGGGATGTGCAAGAGGTCAGAATTGGAGGAGCGCAGATATCTCGGGTTGGGTTGTAGGGCTGGAGAACGTTACAGAGATAGGGAGGGGGCGAGGGCCATGGAAGGATTTGAAAACAAGGATGAGAATTTTAAAATCAGGGGGTTGCCAGACCAGCAGCCAATGTAGGTCGGCGAGCACAGGGGGTGATGGGTCAACGGGACTTGGTGCGAGTCAGGACACGGGGCAGCCGAGTTTTGGATGAGCTCAAGTTTACGGAGGGTGGAATGTGGGAGGCTGGCCGGGAGAGCATTGGGATAGTCGAGTCTGGAGATAACAAAGGCATGGATGAGGGTTTCAGCGGGAGATGAGCTGAGGCAGGGGCGGAGGACGGGTGATGTAACGCAGGTGCAATGATTGTTGTTATGGAGGCAAATGAGACACACAATCCGCACCAGCAAGATCCCACAAGCAACAAGTGAGATGAACGAGCAGTTAATCTGTTATTGGTTGGTGTTGTTTGAGGGAGGAATGTTGGCCAGGACACCGGGGGTAGAACTCGACTGCTCTTCTTCCAATAGTGCCATTGGGATCTTTAACATCCACCCGAACTGGTAGACGGGGCCTCGGTTTAACTTCTCAACCAAGAGGCATAACTGAAGCTGGTACAAAGACAGGTTCACAAAGTTCCTATTGCCCTCTCCTAAAGGCTGATGAGCCCAGGTTGTCCTGTCCCCCTGGGCAGAGAGCCAACAGCATAGCTCGGGTCTATCGGCTCTGCTAACTACCTGCAAGAAAGAGCGAGCTTGCATTTATAGAGCACCTCATGTCACAAAGCGTTTGCTTTCTGAAGTGAGGTCACTGCCGTTGTAGAACTTGCTTCTTCTACCTCAAGCGAGGTCACCTGTCCCTACTACTGTGTCTGTTTTTGTGATCATAAAATTATACAGCACAGAAGGAGGCCATTCAGCCCATCGTGTCGGTGCCGGCTCTTGGAATGAGCTCTCCAATTAGCCCCACTGCCCCCTGCTCTTTCCCCATAGCCCTGCAACTTTCTCCTATCTCTGTAACCTCCTCCAGCCCTACAACCCTCCGAGATTTCTGCGCTCCTCCAATTCTGGCCTCTTGCGCATCCCTGATTTCCATCGCTCCACCAATGGCGGCCATGCCTTCAGCTGCCTGGGCCCCGAGCTCTGGAATTCCCTCCCTAAACCCCTCTCTACCTCTCTTCCCTCCTTTAAGACGCTCCTTAAAACCGACCTCTTAGACCAAGCTTTTGGCCATCTGCCCTAGTATCTCCTTCTGTGGCTCGGTGTCAAATTTTGTTTGATAATCGCTGCTGTGAAGCGCCTTGGGACGTTTTACTTGGGGCGCTATATAAATGCAAGTTGATGTAGTTATTATTTATCCAATTCCCTTTTGAAAGTTACTATTGAATCTGCTTCCACCTCCCTTTCTGTCAGTGCGTTCCAGATCACAACAACTCGCTGTATAAAAAAAAATTCTCCTGATTTCCCTCCTGGAATATTTGGCAATTATCTTAAATCTGTGTCCTCGGGTTACCGACCCTCCTGCCACTGGAAGCAGTTTCTCCTGATTTACTCTAACAAAACCCCTCATGATTTTGAACACCTCGATTAAATCTCCCCTTAAACTTCTGCCCTCTAAAGAGAACAATCCTAGTTTCTCTAATCTCTCCTGAAGTAACTGAAGTCCCTCATCTCTGGTACCATTCTGGTAAATCTCCTCTGCACCCTCGCCAAGGCCTTGACATCCTTCCTAAAGTGCGGTGCCCAGAATTGGACACAATACTCCAGCTGAGGCCAAACCAGTGAGTCACAATTGTGATAAATGATCGTGTGGGTGGACGTAAAAGATCCCACGGCCACCATTTCGAAGAAGAGCGGGGAAGTTCTCCCCGGTGTCCTGGCCAATATTTATTCCTCAACCAACATCACCAAAACTAATGAAGGGAGGGTGGGAGGATTCAGGAAAGAGTAAATTTAAAAGCAGCGAGAGAAATGTCAAGGCTCGAGAGCAGAGTAGAGTTTTGGGTAAAAATAAGCAGAGTGGGTCAGGAGGGGACAGAGAGAATAACAAAGGTAATAAGGCATCAGTGACTAAGGTGACATCAGGGAAAAAAAGAAATAAGTCAAAGCTAAAGGCACTATATCTGAATGCGCGAAGCATTCGCAACAAAATAGATGAATTAATAGCGAAGATAGAAATTAACAGGTTTGATCTAATAGCCATAACGGAGACGTGGTTGCAAAGTAGCCAAGGTTGGGAACTAAATATTCCAGGATACTTAACTTTTAGAAGAGATAGGCAAAATGGAAAAGGAGGAGGGGTAGCCCTGATAATAAAGGATGGGATAAAGACAGTAGAGAGAAAGGATCTTAGCTCCGAAAATCAAAAAGTAGAATCAGTTTGGGTGGAGCTAAGAAACAGCAAGAGGCAGAAAACATTGGTGGGAGTTGTTTATAGGCCCCCAAACAGTAGTCGTAATGTGGGGCAGAGTATGTATCAGGAAATTAGAGGCGCATGTAACAAGGGTAATACGGTGATCATGGGGGACTTTAATCTACATATAGACTGGGCAAACCAAATTTGCAGTAATAGTGTGGAGGACGAATTCATGGAATGTATGCAAGATAGTTTTCTAGATCAGCATGTTGAAGAACCAACTGGGGAACAGACTATTTTAGATCTAGTATTGTGCAATGAGAAAGGGTTCATTAATAACCTTGTAGTAAAGGGGCCTTTAGGGAAGAGTGACCATAATATGATAGAATTTTATATTGCGTTTGAAAGTGCTTTAGTTAAATCCGAAACTATGGTCTTAAATCTAAACAAAGCAAACTACGTAGGTATGAGGGGCGAGTTGGCTAAGGTAGATTGGGAAACTACATTAAAAGGTATGACGGTAGACAAGCTATGGCTAGCATTTAAAGAATTAATACATAATTTACAACAAATATACCTTCCTTTAAGGCACAAAACCCCACATGAAAAGTGGTCCAACCGTGGTTAACAAGAGAAGTTAAAGATAGTTAAAGGAAGAAGCTTATAATGTTGCCAAAAAGCCTGAGGATTGGGAGGATTTTAGAATTCAGCAAAGGAGGACCAAGAAATTGATAAATAAAGGGAAAATAGAATATGAGAGTAAACTAGCGAGAGACATAAAAACAGACTGTAAAAGCTTCTATAGGTACGTAAAAAGGAAAAGATTAGCGAAAGTAAATGTGGGTCCCTTACAGGCTGAGACAGGAGAAATTATAATGGGGAATAAGGAAATGGCAGAGAAATTAAACAAATACTTTGGGCTGGATTTTGATACGGGGCGGGTTGGGGTCGTGTCATCCACTTTTCGTGTTATCCACCCGACTGCAATTGGATGTGGGAGATTGATGCAATTTTCACCTAATTGGGCAATTGAGTTCCAGCATGTGGGAACCCATGAACCAATTAGTGTTTTCAGTCTGAAAGTCGCCTCTGATGATGTCATCATTGCTGCTGCATTGAAGGTCTTCAGAGACTGCCTGGCCTTTGTTGTGAGAGGAGCTGCAAAATCAGCAGCAGCAGTCCTAAGTCTGCTCCCAGATATTTTTACACCACCACTCCTAGATTTGTCTCCTCTCCATCCATCCCCATAGCCATCCATATATGCATCCCCATAGCCAGCCAGCCAGCCAGCCAGTTGTGCTCCCGCCAGGTTTCACATTCGTGGTTCAGAACTGGCGTGTTTCACGTAGAAAAAGGGTTAAAATCACAAAGGCCTTTCAAAATGGCATTATAGACACAATTTAGTGCTTGTTAAGGGCCTTAACAGCCTATCCCGCCTCTTAGAGGCGGGACGGAGTCGGGACCAGCAGACACGATTTAATGAAAATTGCGTGGAGGCGGGATGGAGGCGGACTTGTGCCCGCCCGCCAGTTTTCGCAATTTTAACCCCCCACACGCCTCCAACCCGTCTCCACGGGTCAATGAAAATCCAGCCCTTTGTGTCTGCAAAAAACTTCCCGGAAATAGTGGAGAACCAAGAGTCTAGCAAAAATGAGGAACTGAAAGAAATTAGTATTAGTAAAAAAAAAATAATACTGGAGAAATTAATGGGACTGAAAGCCGATAAATCCCCTGGACCTGATGGCCTACATCCTAGGGTTTTGAAAGAGGTGGCTATAGAGATAGCGGATGCATTGGTTGTCATTTTCCAAAATTCCATAGATTCTAGAACGGTTCCTGCGGATTGGAAGGTAGCAAATGTAACCCCACTATTTAGGAAAGGAGGGAGAGAGAAAATGGGGAACTACAGACCAGTTAGCCTGACATCAGTAGTAGGGAAAATGCTAGAATCTATTATTAAGGATGTGGTAACAGGGCACTTAGAAAATAATAATAGGATTGGGCAGAGTCAACACGGATTTATGAAAGGGAAATAGTGTTTGACAAATCTGTTAAGAGTTTTTTGAGGTTGTAACTAGCAGAATAGATAAGGGGGAACCAGTGGATGTGGTGTATTTGGATTTTCAGAAGGCATTCGATAAGGTGCCAGACAAGAGGTTATTAAACAAAATTAGGGCTCATGGGATTGGGGGTTAATATACTAACATGAATTGAGGATTGGTTAACGGACAGAAAACAGAGAGTAGGAATAAACGGGTTATTTTCAGGTTGGCAGGCTGTAACTAGTGGGGTACCGCAAGGATCAGTGCTTGGGCCTCAGCTATTCACAATATACATCAATGATTTGGATGAGGGGACCAAATGTAATATATCCAAGTTTGCTGATGATACAAAGCTGGGTGGGAATGTAAGTTGTGAGGAGGATGCAAGGAGGCTTCAAGGGGATATAGACAAGCTAAGAGAGTGGGCAAGAACATGGCAAATGGAATATAATGTGGAGAAATATGAAGTTATCCACTTTGGTAGGAAAAATAGTAAAGCAGAATATTTTTTAAATGGTGAGAGATTGGGAAATGTTGGTGTTCAGAGGGACCTGGGTGTCCTTGTACACGAATCACTGAAAGTTAACATGCAGGTCCAGCAAGCAATTAGGAAAGCAAATGGTATGTTGGCCTTTATTACAAGAGGATTTGAGTATAAGAGTAAAGACGTCTTACTGCAATTATGTAGGGCCCTAGTGAGACCACATCTGGAGTATTGTGTACTGTTTTGGTCTCCTTACCTAAGAAAGGATATACTCATAGAGGGAGTGCAACAAAAGTTCACCAGACCAGTTCCTGGGATGGGGGGGATTGTCCTATGAGGAGAGATTGAGTAAACTAGGCCTATATTCTCTAGAGTTTAGAAGAATGAGAGGTGATCTCATTAAAAAATACAAAATTCTTACAGGGCTTGACAGGGTAGATGCAGGGAGGATGTTTCCCCTGGCTGGGGTCACAGTCTCAGAATAAGGGGACGGCCTTTTAGGACTGAGATGAGGAGAAATTTCTTCACTCAGAGGGGGGTGAATCTTTGGAATTCTCTACCCCAGAGGGCTGTGGAGGCTCAGTCGTTGAGTATATTCAAGACAGAGATCGATAGATTTTTGAATATTAAGGGAATCAAGGGATATGGGGATAGTGCAGGAAAGTGGAGTTGAGGTAAAAGATCAGCCATGATCTTCTTGAATGGCGGAGCAGGCTCGAGGGGCCGAATGGCCTACTCCTGCTCGTGTTTCTTATGTTCTCATGTAAAACAGATG
>CM059451.1:12117679-12285179 GCA_030390025.1 Squalus acanthias | reverse complement strand
ATGTTCTAAAAACCTACTTCAACGTAAGAAATAGGAGCAGGAGTCGGCCATTCAGCCCCTCGAGCCTGCTCCGCCATTCAATAAGATCATGGCTGATCTTCTACCACATCTCCACTTTCCTGCCCGATCTCCATATCCCTTGATTCCCCTAGTGCCCAAAAATCTATCCACCTCAGCCTTGGGATATACTCAACGACTGAGCATCCACAGCCCTCTGGGGTAGAGAATTCCAAAGATTCACCGCCCTCTGAGTGAAGAAATTCCTCCTCATCTCAGTCCTAAATGGCCGACCTCTTATCCTGAGACTGTGACCCCTGGTTCTAGACTCTCCAGCCAGGGGGAAACAGCCTCTCAGCATCTACCCTGTCAATCCCTCTACGAATTTTACACATTTCAATGGAGGTCACCTCTCATTCTTCTAAACTCCAGACAGTATAGGCCCATTCTACTCAATCTCTCCTCATGGGACAACCGAAAGTCTTCGATAAAGTGCCCCATAATAGACTGATGAACATGGTCAGAGAATGCGGATCAGGGGACAAGTAGCAGAATGGCTAGCTAGCTGGCTTCAAGGCAGAAAGCAGAGAGTAGGGGTAAAGGGTAGCTATTCACAATGGCAGAAGGTGGGTAGTGGTGTTAGAATATAAGAACATAAGAAGTAGGAGCAGGAGTCGGCCATACGACCCTTCGGGCCTGCTCCGCCATTCAATAGGATCATGGCTGATCCGAACCTAGACTCACGTCCACTTCCCTGCCCGCTCCCCATAACCCTTAATTCCCTTATCAGCTAGGAAACTGTCTATCTCCGTTTTAAATTTATTTAATGTCGCAGCTTCCACAGCTCTCTGAGGTAGCAAATTCCATAGATTTACTACCCTCTGAGTGAAGAAGTTTCTCCTCATCTCAGTGTTGAAACGGCAGCCCCTTATTCTAAGATTGTGCCCCCTAGTTCTAGTCTCACCCATCAGTGGAAACATCCTCCCCGCCTCCACCCGATCAAGCCCTCTCACAATCTTATATGTTTCGATAAGATCCACAAGGATCAGCGCTGGGACCACTGCTGTTCACAATTTACATTAACGATTTCGATTTTGGAATCAAAAACACAATTTCCAAATTTGCGGATGACACCAAATTGGGGGGGATAGTCAATACTGAGGAGGACTGCAACAAGTTACAGGAGGACATTAATAAACTTGCAGAATGGGCATATAATTGGCAAAAGAAGTTCAACACAGATAAATATGAGGTACAGGAATCCCTCCCCAACCACGGGGGATACGTCCCTGAAAACCCCCGGGGTTAGTAAAACCGCGGTTGGCAAATACAGTATAAATGTGTATAAACACAATAAAAAATATAAAAGCAATAAAATCATGTTATTTACCTCAATCCTAAATTAAAAAGTCCAGAACCAGGGGTCATAATCTAAGGATAAGGGGTAAGCCATTTAGGACAGAAATGAGGAAGAATTTCTTCACCCAGAGAGTGGTGAACCTGTGGAATTCTCTACCACAGAAGGTAGTTGAGGCCAAGTCATTAAATATATTCAAGAAGGAGTTAGATATATTTCTTAAAGCTAAAGGGATCAAGGGATATGGAGAGAAGGCAGGTACAGGGTACTGAGTTTGGATGATCAGCCATGATCTCATCGAATGGCGGAGCAGGCTCGAGGGGCCGAATGGCCGCCTCCTGCTCCTATCTTCTATGTTTCTAAAACCACGTATACGCAAAATTCACTGCCACGGTTGGCAAAAGTTGTCGCAGAGAGGAAACCGTGTATACTTGAAATCCACGTGTGGCAAAACCACGGTTGGGGCGGGATTCCTGTATTACATTTTGGTAGGAAGAACAGGAAGGTCACTTATCACTTGGAGGGTGCGAGTCTAGGTGGGGTAGAGGAACAAAGGGATCTCGGAGTACAAATACACAAATCACTAAAAGTTGTGACACAGGCTAGCAAGGCCCTAAAGGAAGCAAACCAAGCCACATAAATACTGTGGCTACAAGAGCAGGTCAGAGGCTGGGTATTCTGCGGCGAGTGTCTCACCTCCTGACCCCCCAAAGCCTTTCCACCATCTACAAGGCACAAGTCAGGAGTGTGATGGAATACTCTCCACTTGCCTGGATGAGTGCAGCTCCAACAACACTCAAGAAGCTCAACACCATCCAGGACAAAGCAGCCCGCTTGATTGGCACCCCACCCACCACCTTAAACATTCACTCCCTCCACCACCGGCGCCCCCTGGCTGCAGTGTGTACCATCTACAAGATGCACTGCAGCAACTCGCCAAGGCTTCTTCGGCAGCACCTCCCAAACCCGCGACCTCTTCCACCTAGAAGGACAAGGGCAGCAGGTGCATGGGAACACCACCACCTCCAAGTCACACACCATCCTGACTTAGAAATATATCGCCGATCCTTCATCGTCGCTGGGTCAAAATCCTGGAACTCCCTCCCCAACAGCACTGTGGGAGCACCTTCACCACACGGACTGCAGCGGTTCAAGAGGGCGGCTCACCACCATCTTCTCAAGGGCAACTAGGGATGGGCAATAAATGCTGGCCTTGCCGGTGATGCCCACATCACATAAAAAAACTAAATAAAAAAAAAACTAGGGTTTATTTCTCGAGGGATAGAACTGAAAAGTAGGGAAGTTATGCTAAACCTGTATCGAACCTTGGTTAGATCACACTTGGAGTACTGCGTACAGTTCTGGTCGCCATATTATAAAAAGGATATAGAGGCACTGGAGAGGGTGCAGAGAAGATTTACAAGGATGATACCAGATATGCGAGGGTACACATATCAGGAAAGGATGAACAGGCTGGGTCTCTTTTCTCTTGAAAAAAGAAGGCTGAGGGGTGACCTAATAGAGGTCTTTAAAATTATGAGAGGTTTTGATAGAGTGGATACAGAGAGAATGTTTCCACTTGTGGGGAAGAGCATAACTAGAGGCCATCAATATAAGATAGTCACCAAGAAATCAAATGGGGAATTCAGAAGAAACTTCTTTACCCAGAGAGTGGTGAGAATGTGGAACTCGCTACCACAGGGAGTGGTTGAAGTGAATAGTATAGATGTATTTAAGGGGAGGCTAGATAAGCATATGAGGGAGAAGGGAATAGAGGGTTACGCTGATAGATTTAGATGATGAAAGACGGGAGGAGGCTCGAGTGGAGCATAAACGCCGGCATGGACTGGTTGGGCCGAATGGCCTGTTACTGTGCCGTATATCCTATGTAATCCTATGTAAACCCTCTCATCCCAGGAATCAATCTACTGAACCTTTGTTGCACTTGCTCTAAGTATATTCTTCCTTAGGTAAGGAGACCAAAACTGTACACAGTACTCCAGGTGTGGTCTCACCAAAGCTCTATATAATTGCAGCTTTTCCCATTCCCTGGCCGATGGAGGCCTTGGTTGGGGGATGGAGAGGCAGCTTGCTTTCTGGCCTCTGCCAATACCACTCTGTCATCAGGTGGAGGTGAGGGGGAGAGCGCACCCCAGCACCCTGATTTTCCCCTTGCTGGCTGTGAGATGGGGGCAGGGGACACTGCGTGAACGCGCTCAGCCTGAACCTCCTCTGACGGAAACATTAACACTGTGAGCTCAGAGCGTGGACGTAGGAGGCAAAACCTACATCTTACCCTCCTCCCCGCACCCAGGTCCTCACTGTCTGGGCTCACACCTGAGGAATGGCCACAGGGGAAGGGGATGCCCAGGGAACGGCACCCCAGCAACAGGGAACTGTACCCCCATAACCCAGGGAACTGTACCCCCATAACCCAGGGAACTGTACCCTCAGCAACAGGGAACTGTACCCAGCACCCAGGGAACTGTACCCCCAGAGCCCAGGGAACTGTACCCCCAGCAACAGGGAACTGTACCCAGCACCCAGGGAACTGTACCCAGCACCCAGAGAACTGTACCCCCAGCAACAGGGAACTGCACCCCCAGAGCCCAGGGAACTGTACCCCCAGAGCGCAGGGAAATGTACCCCCAGAGCCCAGGGAACTGTACCCCTAGAGCCTAGGGAACTGTACCCCCAGAGCCCAGGGAACTGTACCACCAGCACCAGGGAACTGTACCCCCAGAGCCCAGGGAACTGCACCCCCAGAGCCCAGGGAACTGTACGCCAGCACCAGGGAACTGTACCCCCAGCACCAGGGAACTGTACCCCCAGCACCAGGGAACTGTACCCCCAGAGCCCAGGGAACTGTACCCCCAGAGCCCAGGGAACTGTACCCCAAGAGCCCAGGGAACTGTACCCCCAGAGCCCAGGGAACTGTACCCCCAGAGCCCAGGGAACTGTACCCCCAGAGCCCAGGGAACTGTACCCACAGAGCCCAGGGAACTGTGCCCCAGCACCAGGGAACTGTACCCCCAACACCAGGGAACTGTACCCCCAACACCAGGGAACTGTACCCCAGAGCCCAGGGAACTGTACCCCAGCACCCAGGGAACTGTACCCCCAGAGCCCAGGGAACTGTACCCCCAGAGCCCAGGGAACTGTACCCCAGCACACAGGGAACTGTACCCCCAGCACCAGGGAACTGTACCCCAGAGCCCAGGGAACTGTACCCCCAGAGCCCAGGGAACTGTACCCCAGAGCCCAGGGAACTGTACCCCCAGAGCCCAGGGAACTGTACCCCAGAGCCCAGGGAACTGTACCCCAGCACCAGGGAACTGTACCCCCAGCACCAGGGAACTGTACCCCCAGCACCAGGGAACTGTACCCCCAACACCAGGGAACTGTACCCCCAGCACCAGGGAACTGTACCCCCAGAGCCCAGGGTACTGCATCCAAGAGCCCAGGGAACTGTATCCCCAGAGCTCAGGGAACTGTACCCCCAGAGCCCAGGGAACTGTACCCCCAGAGCCCAGGGAACTGTACCCCCAGAGCCCAGGGAACTGTACCCCCAGAGCCCAGGGAACTGTACCCCAGCACCAGGGAACTGTACCCCCAGCACCAGGGAACTGTACCCCAGCACCAGGGAACTGTACCCCAGCACCAGGGAAGTGTACCCCAGAGCCTAGGGAACTGTACCCCCAGCACCAGGGAACTGTACCCCCAGAGCCCAGGGAACTGTACCCCCAGCACCAGGGAACTGTACCCCAACACCAGGGAACTGTACCCCCAGAGCCCTGGGAACTGTACCCCAACACCAGGGAACTGTACCCCCAGCACCAGGGAACTGTACCCCCAGAGCCCTGGGAACTGTACCCCAACACCAGGGAACTGCACCCCCAGCACCAGGGAACTGTACCCCCAGAGCCCAGGGAACTGTACCCCCAGAGCCCTGGGAACTGTACCCCAAGAGCCCAGGGAACTGTACCCCCAGCACCAGGGAACTGTACCCCCAGAGCCCAGGGAACTGTACCCCAGAGCCCAGGGAACTGTACCCCAGCACCAGGGAACTGTACCCCCAGCACCAGGGAACTGTACCCCCAGCACCAGGGAACTGTACCCCCAGCACCAGGGAACTGTACCCCCAGAGCCCAGGGAACTGTACCCCCAGAGCCCAGGGAACTGTACCCCCAGAGCCCAGGGAACTGTACCCCAGAGCCAGGGAACTGTACCCCCAGCACCAGGGAACTGTACCCCCAGCACCAGGGAACTGTACCCCAGAGCCAGGGAACTGTACCCCCAGAGCCCAGGGAACTGTACCCCCAGCACCAGGGAACTGTACCCCAGAGCCCAGGGAACTGTACCCCCAGAGCCCAGGGAACTGTACCCCCAGCACCCAGGGAACTGTACCCCAGAGCCCAGGGAACTGTACCCCAGAGCCAGGGAACTGTACCCCCAGAGCCCAGGGAACTGTACCCCCAGCACCAGGGAACTGTACCCCAGAGCCAAGGGAACTTTACCCCCAGTGCTCAGGGAACTGTACCCCAGAGCCCAGGGAACTGTACCCCCAGAGTCCAGGGAACTGTACCCCCAGTGCTCAGGGAACTGTACCCCCAGAGCCCAGGGAACTGTACCCCAACACCAGGGAACTGTACCCCCAGCACCAGGGAACTGTACCCCAGAGCCAAGGGAACTTTACCCCCAGTGCTCAGGGAACTGTACCCCAGAGCCCAGGGAACTGTACCCCCAGAGTCCAGGGAACTGTACCCCCAGTGCTCAGGGAACTGTACGCCAGAGCCCAGGGAACTGTACCCCCAGAGCCCAGGGAACTGTACCCCCAGAGCCCAGGGAACTGTACCCCAACACCAGGGAACTGTACCCCCAGCACCAGGGAACTGTACCCCCAGAGCCCAGGGAACTGTACCCCCAGAGCCCAGGGAACTGTACCCCAGAGCCCAGGGAACTGTACCCCCAGAGCCCAGGGAACTGTACCCCAGCACCAGGGAACTGTACCCAACAGGAATCAGGGTCTGGAGAATTAGAAAGCTGCACTTACAGCTTCACAGCAAACAGTACGAGGGGCGAATCGTTTGGACTCCAAGCCCCAGCAGATTTTACAGAGTGCACACACCAGGTGCGGACCACCCTCACGCTGCGGCCCCAAACAAAACACATCCCTGCAGCCTGGCCGGATACACCTTGGGTAATCCGAGGAAGCAACGGGCACGATAGTTTGCAGCGACTGCCCGCTCCCGGCACCTCCTCTGTATCGTGTTCATTCGCTCCCCTCGTCTCCTGAAAGCACCGACTCTGCCCGTGGGTTCGGCTGCCCGGGGCGCTGGGTGGCACCTCACCCGAGCGAGCATCCTCCACGTGCAGGTCCAGGTTGCCCGAGTGTCCGGCTATTCGACTATGGGAGGGCGTCACGCCCAATGCCTGATCCTGATCCAACGCTTGATCTTCTGGCACTGAATACTCTGCTGCAGAGGGGGGGTCAAGGGGATAGTGATCAGGAGCCGGAAACCCAGCGTGGAGACTCTCTACCAACACTGACTCAGCGCAGACGCGGGGATTGAAACTGGGGCCTTTCCGGTTTGCTTTGGGCTCAGTACCACAATGAGCCATCGGATTGCGGGGGGGGGGGGGGGGAGGGGTGTGGGGGGGAACCTGCATATCTCCAGCCGCAAACTGCGACCTCGCAGGCAATGTAAATAACACAGACTGCAAACCAGTTAGTGCAATGGAGCCACTACGAGGCAGATATTTAATGCGACCCTGGGGATCTTTTATAAGGTAACAACAGAGGTGCATTATCCCCCATTGCAGCAGCCCTCGCTCCCCCCGCAACCCCCGGTTTGACATTAGTCGTATTTATTGATCCGTAGACAACCCGGGTCGGAGGGGGCCAGCCTTGCAAGTTCAGCTTCCATGCACAGTCGCGGCCTGCGACACAGATTCCAGTCACCGTCCTGGGCAGATCGATGACAGTAATTCAACGCCGCGCCACATTTAGCCTCCTCCTCCTCCTCCTGCCTGGGCTGCGTCCAGCGATGCGTTCCCAGCACCTCAGCGCTGTACTGACCGCCCTCTCCGGGCCTCCCCGCACCCCCCACTTATCCCACAACCTATGGAAACCAAGCTGACCCTCAGCTAGTCCCAGTCTTTGATGTGGTGCCTTCCTGGCTGACCTGATTGTTTATCTGCCGAGGTGTGACAAAAGGCAGTCAGGAGGATTAAATGTAGTCGTCTGCCATTGTACGCTACACATGCATTGTTCTCTGTCTATATATGCTTTGTCGATTCGTATTCCTACACTTCACCTGACGAAGGAGCAGCGCTCCGAAAGCTTGTGATTTCAAATAAAACTGTTGGACTATAACCTGGTGTTGTGCGACTTCTCACTTTTGTTATTTGCAGAAGAGGAGGAGGGGGGGGAAGCCCCAGTCTCCTCGCTCTGCCTCGCAAACACATCCGCAGGCTCGTGCGCACTGAACAGGTAACAGGCCCGAGTTGCCGAGGAGATGTGCCACAGGGAGAGATGTCAACACCCGGTGTGGGGGGGAGGATTTATGACCGGATAATATATAAAGTCAGGCAAATTGCACAACAACAACAGCAGCAACGTGCATTTATATAGCGCCTTTAAGCGTCCCAGGGCGCTCCACGGGAGCGATTATCAATCAAAATTTGACACCGAGCCACATAAGGAGATATATTAGGACAGGCGACCAAAAGCTTGGTCAAAGAGGTCGGTTTTAAGGAGCGTCTTAAAGGAGGAGAGAGAGAGAGAGAGAGTTAAAGAGAGAGACGGAGAGGTTAAGAGAGGTAATTCCAGAGCTCAGGGCCCGGGGGCAGCTGAAGGCACGGCCGCCAGCGGTGGAGCGATGGAAATCGGGGGGATGCTGAGGAGGCCAGAATTGGAGGAGCGCGGAGATCGCACAGAGCTGGGCTTTCCACTGAGGGGAACGAGACACCTCAAAGCAAGTGGCATCTTCTTTATATAAAAGAAAAATTGAAACTCGGTGGGGGGGGGGGGGAATTTCACTCCACCCCAAAAATAAAAGTGAAGACATGACAGGTCCGGAAAGGGACCTGAGCTCAGCATCTCACACGGACACACACAGGTTCAGAGGCGAAGACAGTGTAGCTGGTAGCGACAGATTCTTAAATTCGGGACTAACCAAAAAGCTGTTTCCCTTGCTGACTGGGCAGGCAGACTCTTTTTTCGAACGCCATCTCAGCTTGCCCCTTCTTACCTTCATCACAAAGAAGCAGGTAGCAGAATGCGGCGGCTCCTGTCCAGTGTCGCTGCTAATCTAGTCCCCTGCTTTGCCATCTGCTGCAGGCCTGAAGTGGGACGGTCTTACACACACACACACAGATTAGCCGGAGAAATGATTCGGATTCTGTGGCAAGGTGCATCCTGTAACATTTTTTCCCCCCCGCCGACTATAATTCCTTTCTCTTCCACCCCCCCTTCCTTCAAGGTGAAACTGGCTTGGGGGGTGGTGGTGGTGGGGGGGCCCGGGCGGAGGGGGGGGTTTGAAAAGCTGGAATAATACTTCTGGATTAAACAATATCTGCAAAGGCTGAGGGGAGGTAGGCCGTTTGTTGACAGACACTTGCGAGAGACCGAGAGCCTATCATGAGCCAGAATTCACTGCATGTCTATATATGGACGGCGGAGTTATTCTGATCTGCCAGGGCTTGTTAGGGAGAATAGAAGCTCAGCACAGCTCCAGACTGCGGAGTGAGGGACTCTCGCTGTGGGAGTGTTAACCCATTCCCACCCAGACAGGCCCCTGCCTAGTGCACGAAAAGAAGAGAAAGAGTTGCACTTATATAGCGCCTGTCACGACCACCGGGACGTCCCAAAGCGCTTTACGGCCAATGAGGTACTTTTTTCGAAGTGCGGTCACTGTTGTAATGTAGGAAACACCAATTTTACGCACAGCAAGCTCCCACAAGCAGTAATGTGATAACGACCAGATCATCTGTTTTAGCGATGTTGGTTGAGGGATAAATATTGGCCCCAGGACACCGGGGAGAACTCCCCCCCCCCGCCCTGCTCTTCTTTGAAATAGTGGCCGTGGGATCTTTTACGTCCACCCGAGAGGGCGGACGGGGCCTCGGGTTTAACGTCTCATCCGAAAGACGGCACCTCCGACAGTGCGGCACTCCCTCAGCACTGCACTGAGGGCGTCAGCCTGGATTTCAAGTCTCTGGAGTGGGGACTGTGAACCCACAACCTTCTGACTCAGAGGCGAGGGTGCTGCCCACCGAGCCACTGGCTGACAACTACACAAAGTAGGCGGTGTTTTCACAATGCAAGGAATATAGGAACAGGAGGAGGCCATTCAGCCCCTCGAACCTGTTCCGCCATTCAATCAGATCACGGCCGGTCTGTCACAAAATCACTAAGGAAGTGGTACTCGGTAAAATAATGGGACTCAAGGCGGATAAATCACCTGGACCTGATGGCTTACATCCTAGAGTCTTGAAGGAAGTGGCGGTAGGGATTGTAGATGCATTGGTAATAATTTTTCAAAACTCCCTGGATTCCGCTGAGGTCCCGGCAGACTGGAAAACTGCTAATGTAACACCCTTATTTAAAAAGGGCAGTAGACAGAAGGCTGGTAACTATAGACCGGTTAGCCTAACATCTGTGGTAGGTAAAATTTTGGAGTCCATTATTAAGGAAACAGTAACAGGACATTTGGATAATCATAATTTAATAGGACAAAGTCAGCATGGTTTTACGAAGGGGAAGTCATGTTTGACAAATTTGCTGGAGTTCTTTGAGGAAGTAACATATAGAGTGGATAAAGGGGAACCAGTGGACGTAGTGTATTTAGACTTCCAAAAGGCATTTGACAAGGTGCCACACAAAAGATTATTGCTTAAGGTAAAAAATCACGGGATTGGGGGTAATATTCTGGCATGGATAGAGGATTGGCTATCCAACAGAAAGCAAAGAGTTGGGATAAATGGTTCATTCTCAGACTGGCAATCAGTAACTAGTGGTGTTCCACAGGGGTCAGTGCTGGGTCCCCAACTCTTTACAATCTATATTAACGATTTGGAGGAAGGGACCAAGTGTAACATATCAAAATTTGCAGATGATACAAAGATGGGAGGGAAAGTAGTGAGTGAGGAGGACATAAAAAACCTGCAAGGGGACATAGACAGGCTAAGTAAGTGGGCAGAGATTTGGCAGATGGAATACAACACTGGAAAGTGTGAGGTGATGCACTTTGGCAGGAAAAATCCTAGAGCAATTTATTATCTTAATGGCAAGAAACTGGAGAGTACTGAAGTGCAAAGGGATCTGGGGGTCCTGGTGCACGAAACTCAAAAGGTTAGTATGCAGGTGCAGCAAGTGATTAAGAAGGCAAATGGAATGTTGGCTTTCATTGCTAGGGGGATAGAATATAAAAATAGGGAGGTATTGCTTCAGTTGTACAAGGTATTGGTGAGACCGCACCTGGAATACTGCATACAGTTTTGGTGTCCTTACTTAAGGAAAGACATCCTTGCTCTCGAGGCAGTGCAAAAAAGGTTCACTCGGTTAATCCCGGGGATGAGGGGGTGGTCATATGAGGAGAGGTTGGGTAGATTGGGACTCTACTCATTGGAGTTCAGAAGAATGAGAGGCGATCTTATTGAAACATATAAGATTGTGAAGGGGTTGGATCGGGTGGATGCGGGGAGGATGTTCCCGATGACGGGTGAGACTAGAACTAGGGGACATAGTCTTAGAATAAGGGGCTGCTCTTTCAAAACTGAGATGAGGAGGAACTACTTCACTCAGAGGGTGGTAGGTCCATGGAATATGCTGCCACAAAAAGCTGTAGAAGCTACAACATTAATTAAATTTAAAACAGAAATAGACAGTTTCCTAGAAGTAAAGGGCATTAAGGGTTACGGTGAGCGGGCAGGAATTTGGACATGAGTCTAGGTTCGGATCGGTCATGGCCCTGTGGGTAGTGGAGCGGGCCCAGGGACCGTGTAGCCTGATTCTGCTCCTATTTCGTGTGTGCAATTCTGTTAGATGCAGGAGATGGTTCTGTGATAGTAGATTGGCGGTTAGGATCAGATCAGCCATGATCTTATTGAATGGCGGAGCAGGCTCGAGGGGCCGATTGGCCTACTCCTGCTCCTATTTCTTATGTTCTTATGTTATGTCTCCGAACTCCATCCACCCGCCTTGGCACCGTATTCCCTTAATACCCTTGCTGAGCAAAAAATCTATCGCTCTCAGTTTTGAAAATGATTAATTGAGCTGGCATCTGCTGCTTTTTGTGGGAGGGAGTTCCACACTTCTACCACCCTTTGCCTGAAGAAATGTTTCCGAACTTTTCCCCTGAACGGCCTGTCTCTGATTTCAAGGTTATGTCCCCCTTCACCTCGACTCGCTCGCCAACAGAAAAAGCGCTTTACAGCCAATGAAGTACTTTTTCAAGTGCGGTCACTGTTGTAATGTAGGAAACGTCTCATCCGAAAGACGGCACCTCCGACAGTGCGGCGCCCCTCAGTACTGGCACTGAATTGCAGGCCTAGATTTTTGTGCTCGAGTCTCTGGAGTGGAGACTTGAACCCACGACCTTCTGACTCAGAGGCGAGAGAGGGCAATCGACTGAGCCGCAGCTGACACTCAAAGCAGAGAAGCTACATTTTTTAACGCAAAATATCACCAGAGGATCCTCCCTCCCCTTAAAATGACTTCTGCGAGTCCCAGAGAAGGAAAATCGGCCTGGGATCGCTCCCCTCACCGCTATCCAGCAACCCCTGTGCATAAGCAGTTTTCAAACTGGGATGCCCCCCCCCCCCACGGTCGAACAGTCTGCCGAGATTCACCGAGTACGCTCGCGCGTGAAAAGTGAGCGCCCCAGCGCCAGGCACCTGAGGAACCCGCACCCCAGCGAGAGTCAGCACCAACAGGAGTCCAACATACCGGTGGTCTTTCAGACGAGACGTTAAACCGAGGCCCCGTCTGCTCTCTTTCAGGTAGACGTAAAAGATCCCGTGGCCACTATTTCGAAGAAGAGCAGGGGGGAGTTATCCTCCAGCGTGATCCCACCACCAAACCACAGAGAAGGTTCACTCGGTTGATTCCGGAGATGAGGGGGTTGACTTATGAGGAAAGGTTGAGTAGGTTGGGCCTCTACTCATTGGAATACAGAAGAATGAGAGGCGATCTTATCGAAACATATAAGATGGTGAGGGGGCTTGATCGGGTGGGTGCGGGGAGGATGTTTCCACTGATGGGTGAGACTAGAACTAGGGGGCATAATCTTAGAATAAGGGGCTGCCGTTTCAAAACTGAGATGAGGAAAAACTTCTTCACTCAGAGGGTAGTGAATCTATGGAATTTGCTACCTCAGAGAGCTGTGGAAGCTGCGACATTAAATAAATTTAAAACGGAGATAGACAGTTTCCTAGCTGATAAGGGAATTAAGGGTTATGGGGAGCGGGCAGGGAAGTGGACGTGAGTCTAGGTTCGGATCAGCCATGATCCTATTGAATGGCGGAGCAGGCCCGAGGGGCCATATGGCCGACTCCTGCTCCTACTTCTTATGTTCTTATGTTCAAACACATCTTCCCCTCACCTCCCCTTTCAGCATTCCGAAGGGACCGCTCCCTCCGCGACACCCTGGTCCACTCCTCTATCACCCCCAACAGCCCCTTCCCCATCGCCCGGCACCTTCCCGTGCAAGCGCAGAAGATGCAACACCTGCCCCTTTTACCTCCTCCCTTCCCACCGTCCAGGGCCCCAAACACCCCTTCCAGGTGAAACAGCAATTTACTTGTACTTCTTGCAATTTAATATACTGTATTCGCTGCTCACGGCGCGGTCTCCTCTACATTGGGGATACCAAACGCAGATTGGGTGACCGCTTTGCGGAATACCTCCGTTCAGTCCGTAAGGGTGACCCCGAGCTTCCGGTCGCCTGTCACTTTAATTCTCTGCTCCACTCCCACTCAGACCTCTCCGTCCTCGGCCTCTTACACTGTTCCAACAAAGCTCAACGTAAGCTCGAGGAACAGCACCTCATCTTTCGATTAGGCACTTTACAGCCTTCAGGACTCAACATCGAGTTCAGCAATTTCAGAGCATAACCTCGGCCCCTATCATTTTTTTTCTCTCTCTCACATGGCAGCTGTCTTTCATTCTGCCATTTACACCTCATCTAGAGCCATCTTTTGTTCTTAACTTGTCCCATTACCATCTCCTTTTGCCTCGCACCATCATCCCTTTTGTCTCTTAATCTCTCCTGCCTTCCAGCCTATCACAGACCTTCCCTTTTGTAATTACCTCCCCTCCCCCCTTTCCCTGCCCCTACACTTGTTTAAAAACCTGTTCCGTCTCCAACTTTTTCCAGTTCTGACGAAGGGTCACCGACCCGAAACGTTAACTCTGTTTCTCTCTCTACAGATGCTGCCTAGCCTGCTGAGCATTTCCAGCATTTTCTGTTTTTATTTCAGATTTCCAGCATCCGCAGTATTTTGCTTTTGTGTTGGGAGTTCTCCCCCGGTGTCCTGGGCCAATATTTATCCCTCAATCAACATCACTGAAAAGAAACAGATGATCTGGTCATTATCACATTATTGCTGTTTGTGGGAGCTTGCTGTGCACAAATTGGCTGCCGTGTTTCCTACCTTACAACAGTGACTACACTTCAAAAATACGCTGTAAAGCACTTTGAGACGTCCTGAAGTTGTGAAAGGCGCTGTAGAAATGCATTTTATGTTGTTGTTGTTGAATATCGGATACATGGTAGTGACACCAAGGTCAGCTCTGAATCATATATATATTAATAGTTGGAGGATTGTGAGGGGACTGCCATTGCACAGCTGATTCCAGTGTATATCAGGGCATGAACAGCACGCCAACAGAAGGAGCAAGAACAAGCTAGGTTTTTTTTTAATCCGTACAGTATTTTTCTCTCATATCCCTGGAGCTCAAATATCTCCACCTGCCCACTCTTGTGTCTGGGCCCAGACAGTGTGCGCAGCATGCTGTTGTACCATGAGGGGCATCGCAGTCGAACCCAACACTGCTCTTACCGAAAGTCCCCATACGTGCAAAGGGCCGCTGGAGAGGGGCAGGAACCAGCGCTGATTTCCACCCACCCAACTCGCTATCCTTTGGAGGCGTCCTTTCCACTCTGTGTCAGTTCCACTGTCAGTGCTCCCTTGGTACTGAGAATCCCCCTCCCTAATTAGATTCACGTTTGAGTATCTGTTATTCTATATATAAACCCCCCGCACCCCTCGACTAGATTCCAGCCTGTAACTCACTCCCGGGTATCTGTTATTCTATATATAAATCCCCTGCACCTCTCGATTAGATTCCAGCCTGTAACTCACTCCCGGGTATCTGTTATTCTATATATAAACCACCTGAACCCCTCTATTAGATTCCAGCCTGTAACTCACTCCCGGGTAACTGTTATTCTATATATAAACCCCCCACACCCCTCGATTAGATTCCAGCCTGTAACTCACTCCCGGGTATCTGTTATTCTATATATAAACCCCCCGCACCCCTCGATTAGATTCCAGCCTGTAACTCACTCCCGGGTACCTGTAACTCACTCCCGGGTATCCGTTATTCTATATATAAACCCCCCACACCCCTCGATTAGATTCCAGCCTGTAACTCACTCCCGGGTATCTGTTATTCTATATATAAACCCCCCGCACCCCTCGATTAGATTCCAACCTGTAACTCACTCCCGGGTATCCGTTATTCTATATATAAACCCCCCGCACCCCTCGATTAGATTCCAGCCTGTAACTCACTCCCGGGTAACTGTTATTCTATATATAAACCCCCCGAACCCCTCGATTAGATTCCAGCCTGTAACTCACTCCCGGGTATCTGTTATTCTATATATAAACCCCCCGCACCCCTCGATTAGATTCCAGCCTGTAACTCACTCCCGGGTATCTGTTATTCTATATATAAACCCCCAAACCCCTCGATTAGATTCCAGCCTGTAACTCACTCCCGGGTATCTGTTATTCTATATATAAACCCCCCGCACCCCTCGATTAGATTCCAGCCTGTAACTCACTCCCGGGTACCTGTAACTCACTCCCGGGTATCCGTTATTCTATATATAAACCCCCCACACCCCTCGATTAGATTCCAGCCTGTAACTCACTCCCGGGTATCTGTTATTCTATATATAAACCACCTGAACCCCTCTATTAGATTCCAGCCTGTAACTCACTCCCGGGTAACTGTTATTCTATATATAAACCCCCCACACCCCTCGATTAGATTCCAGCCTGTAACTCACTCCCGGGTATCTGTTATTCTATATATAAACCCCCCGCACCCCTCGATTAGATTCCAGCCTGTAACTCACTCCCGGGTACCTGTAACTCACTCCCGGGTATCCGTTATTCTATATATAAACCCCCCACACCCCTCGATTAGATTCCAGCCTGTAACTCACTCCCGGGTATCTGTTATTCTATATATAAACCCCCCGCACCCTCGATTAGATTCCAACCTGTAACTCACTCCCGGGTATCCGTTATTCTATATATAAACCCCCCGCACCCCTCGATTAGATTCCAGCCTGTAACTCACTCCCGGGTAACTGTTATTCTATATATAAACCCCCCGAACCCCTCGATTAGATTCCAGC
The DNA here is from genome assembly GCA_030390025.1 of Squalus acanthias. Classification (NCBI taxonomy): domain Eukaryota; kingdom Metazoa; phylum Chordata; class Chondrichthyes; order Squaliformes; family Squalidae; genus Squalus; species Squalus acanthias. The sequence continues at coordinate 12,269,165 of CM059451.1, read as the reverse complement.
CTGTAACTCACTCCCGGGTATCTGTTATTCTATATATAAACCCCCCGCACCCCTCGATTAGATTCCAGCCTGTAACTCACTCCCGGGTATCTGTTATTCTATATATAAACCCCCAAACCCCTCGATTAGATTCCAGCCTGTAACTCACTCCCGGGTACCTGTAACTCACTCCCGGGTATCCGTTATTCTATATATAAACCCCCCCGCACCCCTCGATTAGATTCCAGCCTGTAACTCACTCCCGGGTATCTGTTATTCTATATATAAACCCCCCGAACCCCTCGATTAGATTCAAGCCTGTAACTCACTCCCGGGTATCTGTTATTCTATATATAAACCCCCCTGCACCCCTCGATTAGATTCCAGCCTGTAACTCACTCCCGGGAATCTGTTATTCTATATATAAACCCCCCAAACCCCTCGATTAGATTCCAGCCTGTAACTCACTCCCGGGTATCTGTTATTCTATATATAAACCCCCCGCACCCCTCGATTAGATTCCAGCCTGTAACTAACTCCCGGGTATCTGTTATTCTATATATAAACCCCCCGCACCCCTCGATTAGATTCCAGCCTGTAACTCACTCCCGGGTATCTGTTATTCTATATATAAACCCCCCGCACCCCTCGATTAGATTCCAGCCTGTAACTCACTCCCGGGTATCTGTTATTCTATATATAAACCACCTGAACCCCTCTATTAGATTCCAGCCTGTAACTCACTCCCGGGTAACTGTTATTCTATATATAAACCCCCCGCACCCCTCGATTAGATTCCAGCCTGTAACTCACTCCCGGGTATCTGTTATTCTATATATAAACCCCCCGCACCCCTCGATTAGATTCCAACCTGTAACTCACTCCCGGGTATCCGTTATTCTATATATAAACCCCCCGCACCCCTCGATTAGATTCCAGCCTGTAACTCACTCCCGGGTATCTGTTATTCTATATATAAACCCCCCGAACCCCTCGATTAGATTCCAGCCTGTAACTCACTCCCGGGTATCTGTTATTCTATATATAAACCACCCAAACCCCTCGATTAGATTCCAGCCTGTAACTCACTCCCGGGTATCTGTTATTCTATATATAAACCACCCCAAACCCCTCGATTAGATTCCGGCCTGTAACTCACTCCCGGGTATCTGTTATTCTATATATAAACCACCTGAACCCCTCTATTAGATTCCAGCCTGTAACTCACTCCTGGGTATCTGTTATTCTATATATAAACCCCCCGCACCCCTCGATTAGATTCCAGCCTGTAACTCACTCCCGGGTATCTGTTATTCTATATATAAACCCCCGCACCCCTCGATTAGATTCCAGCCTGTAACTCACTCCTGGGTATCTGTTATTCTATATATAAACCCCCCGCACCCCTCGATTAGATTCCAGCCTGTAACTCACTCCCGGGTATCTGTTATTCTATATATAAACCCCCCGCACCCCTCGATTAGATTCCAGCCTGTAACTCACTCCCGGGTATCTGTTATTCTATATATAAACCCCCCCGAACCCCTCGATTAGATTCCAGTCTCTAACTCATTCCCGGGTATCTGTTATTCTATATATAAACCACCCCGAACCCCTTGATTAGATTCCAGCCTGTAACTCACTCCCGGGTATCTGTTATTCCATATATAAACCACCCCGAACCCCTCGATTAGATTCCAGTCTCTAACTTACTCCTGAGTGTCTGTTATTCTATTTTCTGCCCATTTCTCTTCTTTAATTGATCTAGACTATTTGGGCAAATAACCTCCTTCCGCTAGCTTTATTGCTGCCATTTCTGTTGGTTCTTACACTCCCTGGACTCCAGTAATGACTCTGGCCCTGATGGTATTGCTGCTCATATCGTGAATGTGTTTGCCTCTGAATTTACTCAAGTCCTACAGGGTCTCTCACTCCCAGTCCCATCCCGTCTCTCACTCCCAGTCCCATCCCGTCTCTCACTCCCAGTCCCATCCCGTCTCTCACTCCCAGTCCCCTCCCGTCTCTCACTCCCAGTCCTATGGAGTCTCTCACTCCCAGTCCCATCCCGTCTCTCACTCCCAGACCCATCCCGTCTCTAACTCCCAGTCCTATGGAGTCTCTCACTCCCAGTCCCATCCCGTCTCTCACTCCCAGTCCCATCCCGTCTCTCACTCCCAGTCCCATCCCGTCTCTCACTCCCAGTCCCATCCCGTCTCTCACTCCCAATCCCATCCCGTCTCTCACTCCCAGTCCTATGGGGTCTTTCACTCCCAGTCCCATCCCGTCTCTCACTCCCAGTCCCATCCCGTCTCTCACTCCCAGTCCCATCCCGTCTCTCACTCCCAGTCCCATCCCGTCTCTCACTCCCAGTCCCATCCCGTCTCTCACTCCCAGTCCCATCCCGTCTCTCACTCCCAGTCCCATCCCGTCTCTCACTCCCAGACCCATCCTGTCTCTCACTCCCAGTCCACCTTTCTCTTTCCTCAGTATCTTGCTCATTCTCACTCTAATCACTAAAAAGGAAAAGAAAGAACTTGCATTTATATAGCGCCTGTCACAACCTCAGGACCAAAGCGTAGCCACTGTTGTAATGTGGGAAACGCGGCAGCCAATTTGTGCACAGCAAGCTCCCACAAACAGCAATGTGATAATGACCAGATCATCTGTTTTTAGTGATGTTGTTTGAGGGATAAATATTGGCCCCAGGACACTGGGGAGAACTCCCCCCTGCTCTTCTTCGAAATAGTGCCATGGGATCTTTTACGTCCACCTGAGAGAGCAGACAGGGCCTCGGTTTAACGTCTCATCCGAAAGACGGCACCTCAGACTGTGCAGCGCTCCCTCAGCACCGCACTGGGAGCGTCAGCCTAGATTTTTGTGCTCAAGTCTCTGGAGTGGGACTATGAACCCCACGACCTTCTGACTCAGAGGCGAGAGAGAGCGCTGCCCACTGAGCCCACGACTAACACAAAGCTGATTCCTCGTATCTAACTCCCACTGTACTGCCCTCATATTGGTACTTTCTAGGCTTATAGGCGCTGCTATTATCTCTCAAATGATCCCAGCACCTGGAACGCTCCTGTCCACTCCATGAAACCAGTACTGTTGCCCCATGATCTCCTTGCTACGTCCTGCCTCTCTGGCACCCTGCTTTTGAACACTTGGGGCGCGATTTTGCCAGCCCTGGGGAGGCGGGTTTGGAGGCGGGACTGCCGGGATAATGACAGAATTTGGGGCTGGTACCCATCCCGCCCCCAACCTGCCTCCGTGCCATCTTCCCAGGAGGCGGGTACCCGACCCGCGCCAGGTCCCGTCTCCTGGAGGCGGGAAGGGGATTATAGCCACTTAACTGCCTGTTAACACGTAGTTAACAGGCAGTTAAGAGGATTTTCCCCATTTTTCCACCAGAGGCGCGGGCTTCCCGACGTCGGGAAACCCTGCCGGGGTCAGCAAGGCGAGCAGTGGGTCTGCGGGGGTCGGAGGGCTGCAAAAGTGCGCTGTGGAGGTGAGTAATGGGTGCAAGTGTGGAGAGGTAAGTGTGTGAGGTGAGTGAAAAGTGATAGAAAATGTTTACTTACCTTTGTTTCTTCCTGCAGGCTTCAGTCGTTGGGGATGCGGAGAGTCTCGCATCTCAATGGCAGAGATGACAGAATGGCTGCTACATTCTCCGATGCAACAGCCATCTGCTTTCTGCTCAGAAAACAGGTTTGGTGAGCCTCGAGTACAAGAACTCACCAAACAACAGAGAATGTCAGTGTTTGACAGCTTCTCAAACGGTGACAGTTCATCTGTCAAAAATTTTTGACAGATGAAACGTCATACGCTGACGTTCTCTGTCAATGGCTTCCCCTTAATTGGCCTGCTATGCCCGCTGGGCGGGCTTAACAAGGTCAATCAAGGGAAAATAGCGTGGGTTGGCCCCAAGTCGATGGAAGCGGGACTAAAACCCGACAAGCAGCAGTCCCGCCTCCAACGCGCCCCCATTGGCAAAATCACCCCCTTGGTGTACAGGTAGAGGCACTATGGGGGAGAAATTCAGTATCGCCCCATTTGGGGTGCAATTATCGGCCGGGCGCAAAGATTAGCGCCTGGCGCTAATTATCGCCACCGACTGCAAACTTGACTTTTATCGCCCCTGGAGGTGATTGGAGCGCTAAATCAGGCGCTTCACACCTGTCTTAGGGCGCAAAGGCCGAGGAGCGAGGCGCTACCTCAGAGCGCTGGCGAAGCTCATGTAATGTCAGTCAGAAATGGAACACACACACAATGGCACGGGCCAGTTCTTAAAGGGGAGGGTCGATCTTGCTTTCCAACCACATCCTGCTCATTGCAGCCTTGAATCTCGGCCTGGAGAGACCTGCACATCCAATCTGCTGGAAAGAACAATGGAGAGTACCAGGGAAACAGCTCAGAGTGCAGCCCCCACAGTCTCTTCTAAATCGATACAAGGAAGGGCAAATCAAAATGAACCTGCAAAGTGCTGCTCAGTACCCAAAACTCCTTCACACAGCGTTGAATCTCTCCAGAAGTCTCTCTCTCTCTCTCTCTCTCTCTCAGAATGCGTGGTTCAAAAATGTCACCAACAATAAAAGGCAGGAAGCGGTCGCCTTTAAATAGCGCTCCCCCAGTCCCTTCATGACTGCAAAACGCTGCCCTCAACCTGTCGTTGCTAGCGTCAGGCGGTAAGGCAGGGGGCGCCACTCAATATCCGCTCCGGGGCGATACCGGGGCGTTGCGCACTCGACTGACGTCACGATCTGCCGGCGCAGGAGATCGTGGCGGTAGTGTTGAGCGCCACCTGCAAAATGTCTAGTTAATTTCGCGAGCGGCGCAAACATCCCCGCGCCTGGGCGCTAGATGCTTTGCACCCCATTACCGCCCTCTTAAGGCGGTAACAGGAGGCGCAACCAACTGAATTTTTCCCCCTATGTACTTCTAAACAAGTCCCGCTCATACCAGCTAACACCTCAGCTCTGTCCACAGCTATCTAGCTTCCTCTCAGAGCTATGGGCGGTCTCCCACCCTGTTCCTTCTCCATTATCAATCGTCTCCTCCTGCTCACTATCCAACCCTATGCTCATTCTCCAACACCCATTCCTGTTTCACAGAGCAGAGCTGAATAATGGGCACGCAAAGGTCAATCTTCTCTGATTCAACATCAGGACTACAGTTTTTGCAAGTGAGTCTACAACTAGGGGGTCACAGTCTCAGGATAAGGGGTCGGCCATTTAGGACTGAGATGAGGAGGAATTTCTTCACTCAGAGGGTGGTGAATCTTTGGAATTCTCTACCCCAGAGGGCTGTGGAGGCTCAGTCGTTGAGTATATTCAAGGCTGAGATCGATAGATTTTTGGACTGTAGGGGAATCAAGAGATATGGGGATCGGGCTCTCTTGAGCATCCCTGATTATAATCGCTCAACCTTTGGTGGCCGTGCCTTCTGTTACCTGGGCCCTAAGCTCTGGAATTCCTTGCCTAAACCTCTCCGCCTTGCTACCTCTCTCTCCTCCTTTAAGACGCTCCTTAAAACCGACCTCTTTGACCAAGCTTTTGGTCACCTGCCCTAATTTATCCTTATGTGAATCGGTGTCAAATTTTTTCTCTTAAAATACTCCTGTGCAGCGCCTTGGGACGTTTTACTACATTAAAGGTGCTATATAAATACAAGTTGTTGCTGTTGTTGAAAGTGGCGTTGAGGTCGAAGATCAGTCATGATCCTATTGAATGGCGGAGCAGGCTCGAGGGGCCGAATGGCCGACTCCTGCTCCTATCTCTTATGTTCTTATGTCATAGCAAGGAATAAGGACTTCACCAACACGTTTCCAACTGGGAATCCTGCGAGCTGATGCCAGGTGCACCATGGGGTCGATGCCCGCTGTTATCATTTCTCGATGTTTGTTGACATAAATTCATGTTATCTCCGTTGCTGTACATGAATAAAAAGAGGGCTTTTGCAGTGACAGTATTTCGTTTTCTATCGGGCAGCTTGATTGTCTTTTGGAGGTTAGGACGGGGGTCCCCCGGGGGGGTCACTATTTGCAAGGGATTCCCTGGGAGTGTGTCAGTATTTACAGGGGGTCCCGGGAGTGTGTCAGTATTTACAGGGGTTCCCGGGAGTCTGTCAGTATTTACAGGGGGTCCCCGGGAGTGTGTCAGTATTTACAGAGGTCCCGAGAGTGTGTCAGTATTTACAGGGGGTCCCTGGGAGTGTGTCAGTATTTACAGGGGGTTCCCGGGAGTGTGTCAGTATTTACAGGGGGTTCCCGGGAGTCTGTCAGTATTTACAGGGATTCCCCGGGAGTGTGTCTGTATTTACAGAAGGTCCCTGGGAATGTGTCAGTATTTACAGGGGGTTCCCTGGGAGTGTGTCAGTATTTACAGGGGGTTCCCTGGGAGTGTGTCAGTATTTACAGGAGGTCCCCGGGAGTGTGTCAGTATTTACAGGGGGTCCCCGGGAGTGTGTCAGTATTTACAGGAGGTCCCTGGGAGTGTGTCAGTACTTACAGGGGGTTCCCTGGGAGTGTGTCAGTATTTACAGGAGGTCCCCGGGAGTGTGTCAGTATTTACAGGGGGTCCCCGGGAGTGTGTCAGTATTTACAGGGGGTTCCCAGGAGTGTGTCAGTGTTTACAGGGGGTCCCCGGGAGTGTGTCAGTATTTACAGGGGGTCCCTGGGAGTGTGTCAGTATTTACAGGAGGTCCCTGGGAGTGTGTCAGTACTTACAGGGGGTTCCCTGGGAGTGTGTCAGTATTTACAGGAGGTCCCCGGGAGTGTGTCAGTATTTACAGGGGGTCCCCGGGAGTGTGTCAGTATTTACAGGGGGTTCCCAGGAGTGTGTCAGTGTTTATAGGGGGTCCCCGGGAGTGTGTCAGTATTTACAGGGGATCCCCGGGAGTGTGTCAGTATTTACAGGGGATCCCCGGGTGTGTGTCAGTATTTACAGGGGGTCCCCGGGAGTGTGTCAGTATTTACAGGGTGTCCCCAGGAGTGTGTCAGTATTTACAGGGCGTCCCGGGGAGTGTGTCAGTTTTTACAGGAGGTCCCTGGGAGCGTGTCAGTATTTACAGGGGTCCCCGGGAGTGTGTCAGTATTTACAGGGGATCCCCGGGAGTGTGTCAGTATTTACAGGGCGTCCCGGGGAGTGTGTCAGTATTTACAGGGGGTCTCCGGGAGTGTGTCAGTATTTACAGGGGGTCCCCGGGAGTGTGTCAGTATTTACAGGAGGTCCCTGGGAGTGTGTCACTATTTACAGGGGGTCCCCGGGAGTGTGTCAGTATTTACAGGAGGTCCCTGGGAGTGTGTCAGTATTTACAGGGGGTCTCCGGGAGTGTGTCAGTATTTACAGGGGGTCCCCGGGAGTGTGTCAGTATTTACAGGAGGTCCCCGGAAGTGTGTCAGTATTTACAGGGGTTCCCCGGGAGTGTGTCAGTATTTACAGGGGGTCCCCGGGAGTGTGTCAGTATTTACAGGGGTGTTCCCGGGAGTGTGTCAGTATTTACAGGGGGTCCCCGGGAGTGTGTCAGTATTTACAGAGGTTCTCCAGGAGTGTGTCAGTATTTACAGGGGATCCCCGGGAATGTGTCAATATTTACAGGGGAGTCCCCGGGTGTGTGTCAGTATTTACAGGGGGTCCCCGAGAGTGTGTCAGTATTTACAGGAGGTCCCCGGGAGTGTGTCAGTATTTACAGGGGGTCCCCGGGAGTGTGTCAGTATTTACAGGGGATTCCCGGGAATGTGTCAATATTTACAGGGGTTCCCCGGGAATGTGTCAGTATTTACAGGGGGTCCCCGGGAGTGTGTCAGTATTTACAGAGGATCCCCGGGAGTGTGTCAGTATTTACAGGGGGTCCCCGGGAGTGTGTCAGTATTTACAGGGGGGTCCCCGGGAGTGTGTCAGTATTTACAGGGGGTCCCCGGGAGTGTGTCAGTATTTACAGGGGGTCCCAGGGAGTGTGTCAGTATTTACAGGGGGGTCCCCGGGAGTGTGTCAGTATTTACAGAGGATCCCCGGGAGTGTGTCAGTATTTACAGGGGGTCCCCGGGAGTGTGTCAGTATTTACAGGGGTTCCCCGGGAATGTGTCAGTATTTACAGGGGTTCCCCGGGAGTGTGTCAGTATTTACAGGGGTTCCCCGGGAATGTGTCAGTATTTACAGGGGGTCCCCGGGAGTGTGTCAGTATTTACAGGGGAGTCCCCGGGAGTGTGTCAGTATTTACAGGGGGTCCCCGGGAGTGTGTCAGTATTTACAGGGGGGTCCCCGGGAATGTGTCAGTATTTACAGGAGGTCCCCGGGAGTGTGTCAGTATTTACAGGGGGACCCTGGGAGTGTGTCAGATCCCTTTACAGTAAGAGCAGTGGAGTTCTCCCCGGTGTCTAGGCCAACAATTATCCCTTAACCAGCATCACTAAAACAGATGCTCTGGTCATTATCTCATTGCTGTTTGTGGGAGCTTGCTGTGCGCAAACAGGCTGCCGTGTTTCCTACATTGCAACAGTGACCACACTTCAAAAGTACTTCACTGGCCCTTTAGAACGTCCTGAGGTTGTGAAAGGCGCTGTATAAGTGCCTGTTCTTTCTTTCTTTCAATAGCTCTGTTGGCTTATGCAGTGAGTAGCAGAGCCACACAGTAGAGGAAGATCTCGGCCAGATTACAGTTGGCAGTAGTTAGCGCGGCTACAATGGCTTTCAGTGAAAATGACAAAACACTCGAGCATGATGTGGCTCGCGTTAAAAAAAAAATTTAAATGCTTTTCCCACTAAGCTCCCCATCAAAGTAATGACTTATGACGACCAAGAAATCCAATGGGGAATTCAGAAGAAACTTCTTTACCCAGAGCGTGGTGAGAATGTGGAACTCGCTACCACAGGGAGTGGTTGAAGCGAATAGTATAGATGCATTTAAGGGGAAGCTAGACAAGCATATGAGGGAGAAGGGAATAGAGGGTTATGCTGATAGAGTGAGATGAGGAAAGACGGGAGGAGGCTCGAGTGGAGCATAAACACCGGCATGGAGCTGTTGGGCCGAATGGCCTGTTTCTGTGCCGTATATCCTATGTTATTCATAGAATCCTAGAACGGTTACAGCACAGGAGGAGGCCATTCGGCCCGTCGAGCCCGTGCCGGCTCTCTGCAAGAGCACTTCAGCTAGTCCCACTACCCCGCCCTTTCCCCGTAGCCCTGCAAAGAAAATTTCCTTCAGGTACTTATCCAATTCCCTTTTGAAAGCCACGATTGAATCTGCCTCCACCACCCTTTCAGGAAGTGCATTCCAGAACCTAACCACTCGCTGCGTAAACAAGTTTTTCCTCATGTCACCTTTGGTTCTTCTGCTTAAATCTGTGTCCTCTGGTTCTCGACCTTTCCGCCAATGGGAACAGTTTCATCTCTATCTACTCTGTCCAGATCCCTCATGATTTTAAACACCAATTATTCACAGCAAGTGCACTTGTTTCCACTTATTGCATTGGCTGTGAAGCGCTTTGGGACAGCCGGTGGTCGTGAAAGGCGCTATCGAAATGCAAGTCTTTCTTTTTGTGGCTATGTAAGATATACCACAAAACATATAAGATTCTGAAGGGGATTGACAAGGTAGATGCTGAGGGGTTGTTTCCCCCTGGCTGGAGAGTCTAGAACTAGGGGGCACAGTCTCAGGATAAGGGGTCGGCCTTTTAAGACTGAGATGAGGAGGAATTTCTTCACTCAGAGGGTGGTGAATCTTTGGAATTCTCTACCCCAGAGGGCTGTGGATGCTCAGTCGTTGAGTATATTCAAGGCTGAGAGCAATAGATTTTTGGACTCCCGAGGAATTAAGGGATATAGGGATAGTGCAGGAAAGTGGAGTTGAGGTCGAAGATCAGAAAGAAAGACTTGCATTTATATAGCGCTTTTCCCTGACGTCCCAAAGCACTTTACAGCCAATGAAGTATTTTTTGAAGTGGAGTCACTGCTGTAATGTAGGAAACGCGGCAGCCAATTTGCGCACAGCAAGCTCCCACCAGCAGCAACGTGATAATGACCGGATCATCTGCTTTTAGTGATGTTGGTTGAGGGATCAATATTGGCCCCAGTACACCGAGGATAACTCCCCCCTGCTCTTCTTCGAAACAGCGCCACGGGATCTTTTCTATCCACTCGAGAGAGAGAGAGAGAGAGAGAGCAGACGGGGCCTCGATTTAGCGCCTCATCCAAAAGACGGCACCTCCGACAGTGCGGCACTCCCTCAGGGAGGGTCAGCCTGGATTTTTTTTTGTGCTCAAGTCTCTGGAGTGGGACTCAGAGTACGACCCACGGCAGACAGCCACCATCTTATCGAATGATGGAGCAGGCGCGAGGGACAGTACGGCCTGCTCCTGTTCCTAATTCTTATGTTATTCCCATAAAAATCTCAACTATCCCTTTAATTATAATTACATTTCCCTGCATCGACAATTCCTTCATTTTTTCCCCACCCACCTGGAATAAGGCACAGTTTGTAAGTGTCTCTACTTGCTCATATTGCCCTGCTGTCACAGGTGAGGTGTTACCTGCTGTCCTGTACTGTTCCTTCTCCTCCAGTCAGGTCATTTAAATCCCCCACTTCCTGGAGACGTACGTGCGTGTCTCAAAGCAACAATGAACGTCATGACGCCCAAGGGGGCACGTCGATCCCGTTCGCAATGGCTTCTGGGAATTGTAGTGCCACCCTCGCAGCGGCCTCTGGGAATTGTAGTTCGCCTGGGGGAAAAAAATCTAAATTAGGGCCTAACCCTTATTGGTCCGCTTAGAGTGATTCCAGCCAGCACTTCACCACCAGGCCTTTAGAAATGGTTCAGAAATTATAATTTTGTTCTTTTAACCTGGCTGACACAAAGCATGCTGGGAGATGTAGTCCCAATTAACCTTTCTGCAAATAAAAGCTGAAAATGCAACAAACACTCAGCAGGTCAGGCAGCTTCCCTGGAGAGGGAAACAGAATAATCGTTTCGGGTCGAGGTCCCCTTTTTCGACAAAACTACATAGGATTACATAGGATATACGGCACAAGTCAGGAGTGTGATGGAATACTCTCCACTTGCCTGGATGAGTTGCAGCTCCAACAACACTCAAGAAGCTCGACACCATCCAGGACAAAGCAGCCCGGCTTGATTGGCACCCCATCCACCACCTTAAACATCCACCCCCTCCACCACCGGCGCACCGTGGCTGCAGTGTGCACCATCTACAAGATGCAGTGCAGCATCTCGCCAAGGCTTCTTCGGCAGCACCTCCCAAACCCGCGACCTCTTCCACCTAGAAGGACAAGGGCAGCAGGCGCACGGGAACACCACCACCTCCAAGCTCCCCTCCAAGTCACACACCGTCCTGACTTGGAAATATATCGGCCGATCCTTCATCGTCGCTGGGTCAAAATCCTGGAACTCCCTCCCTAACAGCACTGTGGGAGCCCCTTCACCACATGGACTGCAGCGGTTCAAGGCGGCTCACCACCACCTTCTCAAGGGCAACTAGGGATGGGCAATAAATGCTGGCCTTGACAGCTACGCCCACATCCCATAAACGAATAAAAAAAAGAAACAGGCCATTCGGCCCAACCAGTCCATGCCAGCGTTTATGCTCCACTCGAGCCTCCTCCCGTCTTTCCTCATCTAACTCTATCAGCGTAACCCTCTGTTCCCTTCTCCCTCATATGCTTGTCTAGCCTCCCCTTAAATGCATCTATACTATTCGCTTCAACCACTCCCTGTGGTAGCGAGTTCCACATTCTCACCACTCTCTGGGTAAAGAAGTTTCTTCTGAATTCCCTATTGGATTTCTTGGTGACTATCTTACATTGATGGCCTCTAGTTACACTCTTCCCCACAAGTGGAAACATTCTCTCTATCCACACTATCAAAACCTTTCATAATTTTAAAGACTTCTATTAGGTCACCCCTCAGCCTTCTTTTTTCAAGAGAAAAGAGACCCAGCCTGTTCATCCTTTCTTGATAGGTATACCCTCACATTTCCTTGTAAATCTTCTCTGCCCTCTCTCCAGTGCCTCTATATCCTTTTTATAATATGGCGACCAGAACTGCATACAGTACTCCAAGTGTGGTCTAACCAAGGTTCGATACAGGTTTAGCATAACTTCCCTACTTTTCAATTCTATCCCTCTAGAAATAAACCCTAATGCTTGGTTTACATTTTTAACGGCCTTGCTAACCTGTGGCGCTGGAAAAAGTTAAGAGGTGTAACAGGTTTTAAGCAAGTGCAGGGGCAGAGAAAGGGGGAAGAGGGGAGGAAAGAACAAAAGGGAAGGTCTGTGATAGGGCGGAAGGCAGGAGAGATTAAATGACAAAATGGGATGATGGTACAAACCCAAAGGAGATGGTGAAAGAAAAGAAAGAAAGACTTGCATTTATATAGCACCTTTTCACGACCACCGGACATCCCAAAGCGCTTTACAGCCAATGAAGTACTTTTTTGAAGTGTAGTCACTGTTGTAATGTGGGAAACGCGGCAGCCAATTTGCGCACAGCAAGCTCCCACAAACAGCAATGTGATAATGACCAGATAATCTGTTTTAGTGATGTTGATTGAGGGGTAAATATTGAGGGTGAGATGGAGCATTGCAGCCAGGAAGATCGAGAAGAGCATTGGTGCGATGACACAGCCTTGCTTCACCCCGGTCCGTACGTGAATTGGGTCTGTGGTGGAACCGTTGGTCAGGATCACGGCTTGCATGTCGTCGTGAAGCAGGCGGAGGATGGTGACAAACTTTTGAGGGCAGCCGAATTTGATGAGGACACTCCATAATCCCTCACAGCTGACAGTGTCGAAGGCCCTTCAGGAGCAAGCGGAAGCCAAGCGCAAACAGCGGAAGGGGCGCACGTCAACCCAAGCACCGCACCCACCCGCCCCTTCAACCACCGTCTGCCCCACCTGTGACAGGGACTGTAGGTCCCGCATTGGACTCATCAGTCACCTGAGAACTCATTTTTAATGTGGAAGCAAGTCACCCTCGGTTCCGAGGGACTGCCTAAGAGAGAGAGAGAGAAATATTGGCCGGGGAGAACTCCCCTGCTCTTCTTCGAAATAGTGCCATGGGATCTTTTACGTCCACCCGAGAGGGCAGACAGGGCCTCGGTTTAACATCTCATCTGATCTGAAAGACAGCACCTCCGACAGTGCGGCACTCCATCAGTACTACACTGGAGTGTCAGCCTAGATTTTTGTGCTCAAGTCTCTGGAGTGGGACTATGAACCCACAACCTTCTGACTCAGAGGCAAGAGTGCTACCAACTGAGCCATGGCATGGAACAAGTAAAGAAACAAAAAGATGGGTCTAGAGGAGGTGTAAATGGGGATGGCAGAATCATCAACAGCTGCCGTCCGAAAAAAATGGGAGGAGAGGTTATGGTCTGAAATTGTTGAACTCAGTGTTGAGTCCGGAAGGCTGTAAAGTGCCCAATTGAAAGATGAGGTGCTGTTCCTCGAGCTTTGTTGGAACTGTGTAAGAGGCCGAGAACAGAGAGGTCGGAGTAGGAACGGAGTGGAGAATTAATGCGACAGGCGACCGGAAGCTCGGGGGGTCACGTTTACGGACTGAAAGGAGGCGTTCCGCAAAGCGATCACCCAATCTGTGTTTGGTCTCCCCTTCTTCTTCTTATGTGAGAAGTCGCACAACACCAGGTTATAGTCCAACAGTTTTATTTGAAATCACAAGCTTTCGGAGCGCTGCTCCTTCGTCAGGTGAAGACTTCGCCTGACGAAGGAGCAGCGCTCCGAAAGCTTGTGATTTCAAATAAAACTGTTGGTCTATAACCTGGTGTTGTGCAACTTCTCACATTTGTCCACCCCAGTCCAACACCGGCATCTCCACATCATTCTTCTTCTTAGGCAGTCCCTCGGAACCGAGGATGACTTGCTTCCACATTAAAAATGAGTTCTCAGGTGACTGATGAGTCCAATGCGGGACCTACAGTCTCTGTCACAGGTGGGGCAGACGGTGGTTGAAGGGGGCGGGTGGGTGGGGTGCTTGAGTTGACGTGCGCTTCTTGCGCTGCCTGCGCTTGGCTTCCGCTTGCTCCCGGCGAAGAGACTGGAGGTGTTCGGTGCCTTCCCGGATGCTTCTCCTCCACTTTGTGCGGTCCTGGGCCAGGGATTCCCAGGTGTCGGTGGGGATGTTACACTTTTTCAAGGAGGCTTTGAGGATGTCCTTGAAGCGTTTCCTCTGCCCACCTGGGGCTCTCTTGCCGTGCCGGAGCTCCGAGTAGAGCGCTTGTTTTGGGAGTCTCGTATCGGGCATGCGGACAATGTGACCCGTCCATCGGAGCTGATCGAGCGTGGTCTCCCCAGTGTAGAGGAGACCGCATCATGAGCAGCGAATACAGTATGGGCCGAAAATTGATCCCGGGACGCGAGAGTACGCACTGCGTACTCTCGCGTATTCCCACTCCAATTGCCGGTTTTCTGCATGCCCTGCGCATGCGCTGAAAACCGGCAATTGCTCTTCAGAAAAGGGGGCGGGTCCTGGGTGCATCGCGTGTGCGCTACAGGCTGCGCGCACGCTGTGCATTTCATGCTTTGGACGCGCAGGTAAGTACTGAAGATTTTGGAAATGTAAAAAGGAGGAGTAAGACCCGCTTTTAAGAAGGTAAGTAGTGAATTAAGTATTTTTTTGATTTTTTTTTTACAGGTATATCTTTTTTAGAGACTTTAAAGACAGGTAAGTTTATTTTTAAAACTTTTTAAAAGATTTTAAATTTTTCCAAAAATTTAATTTTTTATTTAAAATGGTTAATTTAATTAACTATACTTATTTTATTAATGTGATGGGTTTTTTTTTTAAATTTAATTGAGGTTTAGCTGTTATTTTGGGGGGGTGTAAGATTCATAGATTTCACAGCCATGCTGTGAGACTTATGAATGGAAGATGGTGTGCTGCCATTGGCTCTAACTGAGTCACGTGATCCCACAGCTCGCACGAATTCACTACGCCGCTGGGATACGCAAGCCCAGCACAGCTGATGTCTGGAACATCAAGTTCGTGCGAGCTGGATCTGAAAAAGCACAAGCGAGGTGAGACATCGCGGGGAAGGCTTACCCCCGCGGGAACAGAGCGAGATCAATTTCTGGGCCTATATTAATTGCAATAAGTACAAGGATGTCGCTGTTTCACCTGGAAGGAGCGTTTGGGGCCTTGGACGGTGGGAAGGGAGGAGGTGAAAGGGCAGGTGTTGCATCTCCTACGCTTGCACCTTTTCAGCCTCAGCTGACCCAGGCCAAGCCAGTGCCACTTGTTATGGGTGACGATCCACCTGTCCACACTGTGGAAACTGCTCCAGGTGCATTGCATTTGGCGTCGGTATACCTGGGTTGCAACAACAACAACTTGTTTCCACCATCGACAAGGCACAAGTCAGGAGTGTGATGGAATACTCTCCACTTGCCTGGATGAGTGCAGCTCCAACAACACTCAAGAAGCTCGACACCATCCAGGACAAAGCAGCCCACTTGATTGGCACCCCATCCACCACCTTAAACATTCACTCCTCCACCACCGGCGTACCGTGGCTGCAGTGTGTACCATCTACAAGATGCACTGCAGCAACACGCCAAGGCTTCTTCGGCAGCACCTCCCAAACCTGCGACCTCTACCACCTAGAAGGACAAGGGCAGCAGGCGCACTGGGAACACCACCACCACCTCCAAGTTCCCCTCCAAGTCACACACCATCCTGACTTGGCAATATATCGCCGATTCTTCATCGTCGCTGGGTCAAAATCCTGGAACTCCCTCCCTAACAGCACTGTGGGAGCACCTTCACCACACGGACTGCAGCGGTTCAAGAAGGCGGCTCACCACCACCTTCTCAAGGGCAATTATTCTCAAAAGGCAGAGTATTTCCTAAACGGTGAAAGATTGGGGAATGCAGATGCTCAAAGGGACCTGGGTGTCCTTGTACATGAGTCACTGAAAGTGAATGTGCAGGTGCAGCAAGCCATTAGGAAGGCAAATGGTATGCTGGCCTTCATTACAAGAGGATTTGAGTACAGGAGTAAAGAAGTCTTACTCCAATTATATAGGGCCTTGGTGAGACCACACCTGGAGTACTGTGTACAATTTTGGTCTCCTTACCTAAGGAAGGATATACTTGCCATAGAGGGAGTGCAACGAAGGTTCACGAGATTGATTCCTGGGATGGCGGGACTGTCGTATGAGAAGAGATTGAGTAAACTAGGCCTGTATTCTCTTGAATTCAGAAGAATGAGAGGGGATCTCATTGAAGTATACAAAATTATTACAGGGCTTGATAGGATGGATGCTGGGAGAATGTTTCCCTTAGCTGGGGAGTCTAGAACCAGGGGCCACAGCCTCAAGATAAAGGGTCGGCCATTCAGGACTGAGATGAGAAGAAATTTCCTCACACAGAGGGTGGTGAATCTTTGGAATTCTCTACCCCAGAGGCCTGTGGAGGCTCTGTCATTGGGTATATTCAAAACAGAAGTCGTTAGATTTCTGACTAGTAAGGGCATCAAGAGATATGGCGATAGGTTCGGTGAATGGAGTTGAGGCAGAAGATCAGCCATGATCTCATTGAATGGCGGAGCAGGCTCGAAGGGCCGAATGGTCGACTCCTGCTCCTATTTCTTATGTTCTAATTAGTGATGAGCAATAAATGCTGGCCTTGCCATCGACGCCCACATCCCATAAAAACTAATTTAAAAAAACTTGTATTTATATAGCGCCTTTAACATAGTAAAACGTCCCAAGGCGCTTCACAGGTGTATTATAAGACAAAAAATTTGACACCGAGCCACATAAGGGGAAATTAGGGCAGGTGACCAAAAGCTTGCTCAAAGAGGTAGGTTTTAAGGAGCGTCTTAAAGGAGGAAAGAGAGGTAGAGAGGTGGACAAGTTTAGGCAGGGAATTCCAGAGCTTAGGGCCTAGGCAACAGAAGGCACGGCCACCAAAGGTTGAGCGATTATAATCAGGGATCCTCAAGAGGGCAGAATTAGAGGAGCGCAGATATTCGGGGGGTTGTGGGGCTGAAGGAGATTACAGAGATAGGGAGGAGGCGAGGCCATGGAGGGATTTGTAAACAAGGATGAGAATTTTGAAATCGAGGCGCTGCTTAACCGGGAGCCAGTGTAGGTCAGCGAGCACAGGGGTGAACGGGATTTGGTGCAAGTTAGGACACGGGCAGCTGAGTTTTGGATGACCTCCAGTTTACGTAGGGTAGAATGTGGGAGGCCAGCCAGGAGTGCGTTGGAATAGTCAAGTCTAGAGGTAACAAAGGCATGGATAAGGGTTTCAGCAGCGGATGAGCTGAGGCAGGGGCGGAGACGGGCGATGTTACGGAGGTGGAAATAGGCGGTCTTAGTTTTGCCGCGGATATGTGGAAGCTCATTTCAGGGTCAGATAGGATAGCAAGATTGCGAACAGTGTGATTCAGCCTCAGACAGATGTTAGGGAGAGGGATGGAGAGACCTTCCAATTACATCACACCTTTCGCCTCCTCAGAATGTCAGAAGGGGTTTGATAGGGTAGAAGTAGAGAAGATGTTTCCACTAGTGGGGAGAGTCCGAAACTAGGGGCCATAAATATATGAGAGTCACTGATAAATCCAATGGGGAATTCAGGAGAAACTTCTTCACTCAGAGAGTGGTGAGAATGTGGAACTCGCTACCACAAGGAGTGGTTGAAGCGAATAGTATAGATGCTAGATAAGTGCATGAGGGAGAAAGGACTACAAGAGAAGGTGAGATAGAATAAAGTGGGAGGAAGCTCGTGTGGAGCATAGAACGAAAGAAAGACTTGCATTTCTATAGCGCCTTTCAGGACCACCGGACATCTCAAAGCGCTTTACAGCCAATGAAGTACTTTTGAAGTGTACTCACTGTTGTAATGTGGGAAACGGGGCAGCCAATTTGCGCACAGCAAGCTCCCACAAACAGCAATGTGATAATGACCAGAACATCTGTTTTTGTTATGTTGGTTGAGGGATAAATATTGGCCCCAGGACACCGGGGAGATCTCCCCCTGCTCTCTTCGAAATAGTGGCCGTGGGATCTTTTACGTCCACCTGAGAGGGCAGACGGGGGCCTCGGTTTAACGTCTCATCCGAAAGACGGGCACCTCCGACAGTGCGGCACTCCCTCAGTACTGGCACTGGGAGTGTCAGCCGAGCTTTATGTGCTCAAGTCCCCGGAGTGGGACTCGAACCCACAACCTTCTGACTCAGAGACAAGAGTGTGCTGCCCACTGAGCCACTGGCTGACACTGTCGGGGCGAATGGCCTGTTTCTGTGCTGTAAAAATCTGTGGAACTTTATGAAACAGGGCTAGGGCCTTTACCATTTTTCTCCTCTGTGGTACCCGGTTTAGCGGTGAGAAGTGATCCTTGTGTGTGTGTGTGTGTGTGTGTGCATCTCGTATAGAATAACAGGCAGCTGGGAACAAAAGGATCTTTTCTGGCAGGAGGGGAGGGCCTGGGGCCTGGGGCCTGTAGACTGGCCATCCTTGCATATGTGGAAAGATGGGTATGAATGTATCCCTGACTGGTGCGGGGTATCTGCAGTACAAATCAAAGTAAAATGTAACGGTACAAAGTCAACAACGGCAGAGCTTGCATAAAATATAACTCCATTTTTGCACAGCCCGTGTAGCAATACGCTTTAAAGTCACAGTGTGTTTTTTTCCCCCCCCCCACCCCCTAAAGGTTTCGGATCGCAGCAGGCTTAGGTAATGGTGACGTAGTGTGTTCCAAGACTGAGAGCCTCCAGACATTGTGTTCATGTCCCAGAGATAAGGAGAAAGTGCAAATCTGGAGTAAATACAGAAACTGACGGAAACACGCGGCCAGCCGGCATCTGAAGGAGATGGAGAGACTTACACGCTTAACGCTACGATGTCAGCCGGGGCTCAGTGGGTAACACCCCCCGCCTCTGGGTCTTGGGGCGTGATCTTGCCAGCCCTGGGGAGGCGGGTATGAGGCGGGACTGCCGGGAAAATGGCAGAATCTGGGGGCGGGTGCCCAACCCGCCTCCGTGCCATCTTGCCAGGAGGCGGGTAGCCGTCCCGCGCCGGGTCCCGTCTCCTTGGAGGCGGGAAGGAATTACAGCCCCTAACCTGCCTGTTAACAGGCAGATAAGAGGATTATCCCCATTTTGCCCTCACAAGTGCGGGCTTCCCGAAGGCTCCGAACCCCGCCAGGGTCACCGAGGCGAGCAGTGGGTCTACGGGGGTCGGGAGGGGGTGTAAAAGTGCGCTGTGAAGGTGAGTGATGGGTGCAAGTGTGGAGAGGTGAGTATCTGAGGTAAGTGGAAAGTGTTAGAAAAAGTGTACTGACCTTTGTTTCTTCCTGCAGGCTTCAGTCGGTGGGTATGCGGAGAGTCTAGCACCTCCGCGGTAGAGATGACAGGTGGCCGTTGCATTCGCCAATGCAACAACCATCTCATTTCTGCTAAAGAAAGAGGTTTGATGAGGTCTTGGATACAAAAACTCATCAAACTACAGAGAATGTCAGTGTTTGACAGCTTCACAGAGCTGTCAAACGATGACAATTCACCTGTCAAACATTTCTGACAGATGAAACGTCATACGCTGACGTTCTCTGCAACCGGCTTCCCCTTAACTGGCCTGCTATGCCCGCTGGGCGGGCTTAACAAGGTCAATCAAGGGAAAATAGCGTGGGTTGGCCAGAAGTCGATGGAGGCGGGACTAAAACCCGACAAGTGGGGAGTCCCGCCTCCAAAAGCTCCCCATTGGCAAAATCACCCCCCAGTAAGGCTGTGGCTGCAAATCCCACACCAGTAAACGTCAGCACGCGATCCAGGCTGATGCTTCCCAGTGCAGGGCTGAGGGAGTGCCGCACTGTCAGAGGTGCTGTCATTCAGATGAGATGTTAAACCGAGGCCCCGTCTGCTCTCTCAGGTGGACGTAAAAGATTCCCACGGCGCTATTTCGAAGAAGAGCAGGGGGAGTTCTCCCCAGTGTCCTAGGCCCAATATTTATCCCTCAACCAACATCACTAAAAACAGATTGTCGGGACAAGTTAACACAGATGCGTTGATTATAAAGGTGGGCATTGGTAAGAGTTGAACAAAAAAAATGGATGTAGATATAACAACAACAACTTATATTTATATAGCACCTTTAACGTAGTAAAACGTCTCAAGGCGCTGCACAGGAGTATTTTAAGACAAAAAATTTGACACCGAGCCACATAAGGATAAATTAGGGCAGGTGACCAAAAGCTTGGTCAAAGAGGGAGGTTTTAAGGAGCGTCTTAAAGGAGGAAAGAGAGGCGGAGAGGTTTAACAAATATTGATATACCTATAATATTATAAAAACTTTACGTGTGTATTAACTTCCTCTGCATCACGAATGCAAACTTCAGTGTCACGCTTAAAAAACGTACATGCTACAGGTAGCACCCTCGCCTCTGAGTCAGAAGGTTGTGGGTTCAAGTCCCACTCCAGAGACTTGAGCACAAAAATCTAGGCTGACGCTCCCAGCGCAGTGCTGAGAGAGTGCCGCATTGTCGGAGGTGCCGTCTGCTTTCTCAGGTGGACGTAAAAGATCCCACGGCCAGTATTTCGAAGAAGAGCAGGGGGAGTTCTCCCCGGTGTCCTAGGGGCCAATATTTATCCCTCAATCAACATAACAAAAAAAAAACAGATTATCTGGTCATTATCACATTGCTGTTTGTGGGAGCTTGCTGTGTGCAACTTGGCTGCCGCGTTTCCTACATTACAACAGTGACTTCACTTCAAAAAGTACTTCACTGGATGCAAAGTGCTTTGGGACGTCTGGTGATTGTGAAAGGCGCTATATAAATGCAAGTCTTTATTTTAATACAAAAGCAAGATACTGCAGATGCTGGAAATCTGAAATTAAAATAGAAAATGCTGGAAACACTCAGCAGGTCAGGCAGCATCTGTGGAGAGAGAAACAGAGTTAACGTTTCAGGGCGATGACCCTTCGTCAGAACTGGAAAAAGCTGGAGATCGAACAGGTTTTTAAGCAAGTGTAGGGGCGGGGAAAGGGGGGGAGGGGAGGAAAGAACAAAAGGGAAGGTCTGTGATAGGGTGGAAGGCAGGAGAGATTAATCTCTCCTGCCTTCCATCAAGAGCCATCTTTTGTTTCTTAACTTGTCCCATTACCATCTCCTTTTTGCCTTGCACCATCTCTTAATGTCTCTTAATCTCTCCTGCCATCCGCCCTATCACAGACCTTCCCTTTTGTAATTACCTCCCCTCTCCCCGTTTCCCTGCCCCTACACTTGCTTAAAAACAAGTTCGATCTCCAGCTTTTTCCAGTTCTGACGAAGGGTCATCGACCTGAAACGTTAACTCTGTTTCTCTCTCCACAGATGCTGCCCGACCTGCTGAGTATCTCCAGCATTTTCTGTTTTTATTTCAAGTCTTTATCTTCTTTCTCTTAATTTCAAGTTACTTATTTCAAATTATCTAATTTTTTCTTTTAAAATCTCACCTTTTTTTTCAAAATAGTTAAAATGTTGTTGGTGCAAATTTTTTTTTTAAACTTTGTTTTTATCAGAAGTAGGTAAAGAAACAATGTATAGAAAAGCTCTCCAGAGGTAAAACTGTTCGGAGCCACCAAGTCTGGATTTTCAACTGACCTGCCCCAGAACAAGGCCGGGGGGGGGCGGGGACTCTGATCTCCAGCACTGAATACAACTTAACCTTTGAATGAACTGCTCCAGTGTTTAACTCTGCAACGAGCCTGAACAGCCTTAAAGGGGACCCACACCTATGCTTATAGAGTCATAGAGTTATACGGCACAGAAAGAGACCCTTCGGCCCATCGTGTCCGTGCCGGCCATCAAGCCCTGTCTATTCTAATCCCATTTTCCAGCACTTGGTCCGTAGCCTTGGATGCTATGGCGTTTCAAGTGCTCATCTAAATGCTTCTTGAATGTCGTGAGGGTTCCTGCCTCTACCACCCTTTCAGGCAGTGAGTTCCAGATTCCAACCACCCTCTGGGTGAAAAAGTTTTTCCTCAAATCCCCTCTAAACCTCCTGCCCCTTACCTTGAAACTATGTCCCCTGGTTATTGGCCCCTCTACTAAGGGGAAAAGTTCCTTTCTATCTACCCTATCTATGCCCCTCATAATTTTGTACACCTCAATCAGGTCCCCCCTCAGCCTTCTCTGCTCTAAGGAAAACAACCCCAGCCTATCCAGTCTCTCTTCATAGCTGAAGCGCTCCAGCCCAGGTAACATCCTGGTGAATCTCCTCTGCACCCTCTCCAGTGCAATCGCCTCCTTCCTATAGTGTGGCGACCAGAACTGCACACAGTATTCCAGCTGTGGCCTAACTAGCGTTTTGTACAGCTCCATCATAACCTTAGTCAGCAGATGAATACGTTCTATTTTGCAAGGCATAATGGTGGCTCGGTGGGCAGCATTGGGTTGTGGGTTCACATTCCCGCTCTGGAGAGCAATCCAGTACTGAGGGAGTGCAGACGTTAAACCGAGGCCCTGTCTGCCCTCCCTCTCCGGCAGATGTAAAAGGCAGATGGGACCTCGGTTAGATGTCTCCCGCACATTGGAAACTGCAGCGGGGCTCCCTCAGTGCTGGGCTGAAGTGCCCACCTTAGATTATGAGCTCTTGAGTGTTCGAAAAGGAAGAACGTAATCACAAAAAAAAATGGATACGGGGAAAGGGCAGGGAAATGGGATTGGACAGCTCCAGTTAAGGAGCTAGCACTGGCACAGGTTCGATGGGCCGAATGGCCCCCTTCCCTCCTGGAACTTCAATGATTCTAAGGGAACCAATGGGTAAAAAATGGAATTCTAATTTTAAAAGCTCTTCAGTTCCTCCAGGACTATTGGGTTGTTGGGTAAAGCCTCCAACAACAACAACAACTTGTATTTATATAGCGCCTTTAACGTAATAAAACGTCCCAAGGCGCTGCACAGACAGAAATTTTGACACCGAGCCACATAAGGAGAAATTAGGGCAGGTGACCAAAAGCTTGGTCAAAGAGGTAGGTTTTAAGGAGCGTCTTAAAGGAGGAAAGAGAGGTAGCGAGGCAGAGAGGTTTAGGCAGGGAATTCCAGAGCTTAGGGCCCAGGCAACAGAAGGCACGGCCGCCAATGGTGGAGCGATTATAATCAGGGATGCTCAAGAGGGCAGAATTAGAGGAGCGCAGATATCTCGGGGGGGTTGTGGGGCTGAAGGAGGTTACAGAGATAGGGAGGGGGCGAGGCCATGGAAGGATTTGAAAACAAGGATGATAATTTTTGAAATAGAGGTGTTGCTTAACCGGGAGCCACTATTACAAACAGAAGCTGGGCAGTTCTCCACCCACCCTGCCCCCACCCCCCCCGGTGCAGTGGCCCAATGTTTATCACTAAAACAGATGATCTGGTCATTATTGCTGTTTGTGGGAGCTTGCTGTGCGCAAATTGGCTGCCGCGTTTCCTACATTACAACAGTGACTACACTTCAAAAGAGCTTTATAGGCTGTAAAGCGCTTTGGGAGGTTGTGAAAGGCGCTATAGAAATGCAAATTTTTCTTTCCTGGCCTTATAAAACAGCACATCCTCTGAGCAACGCCACAGAAGATTAGCTAGTAAACTCTATATATATATAAAAAAAATGATCTGGCACTCATCCATCACTCTTTATATATTGTATTTTAGATGCATTAAAGAAAAGGGAAGAAAGCCAGTCATTTTCTGCTGGTTCTTGTGACCGAGATTATTCCAACGTTGACTATTCCGACGCACTCATGGCCGGCCTCCCACATTCCACCCTACGTAAACTTGAGGTCATCCAAAACTCAGCTGCCCGTGTCCTAACTCGCACCAAGTCCCGTTCACCCATCACCCCCTGTGCTCGCTGGCCTACATTGGCTCCCGGTTAAGCAACGCCTCGATTTCAAAATTCTCATCCTTGTTTTCAAATCCCTCCGTGGCCTCCCCCCCTCCCTATCTCTGTAACCTCCTTCAGCCCCACAACCCCCCCACGAGATATCTGCGCTCCTCTAATTCTGCCCTCTTGAGCATCCCTGATTATAATCGCTCCACCATTGGTGGCCGTGCCTTCTGTTGCCTGGGCCCTAAGTTCTGGAATTCCCTGTCTAAACCTCTCCCCCTCTCTACCCCTCTCTCCTCCTTTAAGACGCTCCTTAAAACCGACCTCTTTGACCAAGCTTTTGGTCACCTGCCCTAATATCTCCTTATGTGGCTCGGTGTCAAATTTTTTGTCTTTAAATACTCCTGTGAAGCGCCCTGGAGCATTTTACTATGTTAAAGGCGCCAGATAAATGCAAGTTGTTGTTGTTGTTGTGATATCCCGGCCTCTCCAGGAAAGTAGAAACCTAGGATTTTCGAGCAGCTGCCAATCTGCGCACAAACTCGGCTCAGGATTTAGCCTCAGGATTTACCGACCCAGACCACCCGGGCGGCCGCCTTAAAGGGGCAGGCAAGGTTAACACTGCTTGGCCCCCAGTAGGGTATCGATTTCTGTGGGGGTTTCCCCATCTACCCCCCCCCACCCCTACCCCCCCCCCTCCCGTTTCTCCGGGATGTCCCAAAGTTTGGCAGAACCCCAACCTTCCTCCCACCCCCCCGGAAATTCCGGGCGCACAACTCTTCGGGAGGAAGTCTTGCTACAACTGTACAGGGCCTTGGTGAGACCACACCTGGAGTACTGTGCACAGTTTTGGTCTCCTTATCTCAGGAAGGATATACTTGCCTTGGAGGCGGTGCAACGAAGGTTCACCAGATTGATTCCTGGGATGAGAGGGCTGTCCTACGAGGAGAAATTGTGTAGAATGGGCCTGTACTCTCTGGAGTTTAGAAGAATGAGAGGTGATCTCATTGAAACATACAAGATTCTGAAGGGGATCGACAGGGTAGATGCTGAGAGGTTGTTTCCCCCTGGCTGGAGTGTCTAGAACTAGGGGGCATAGTCTCAGGATAAGGGGTCGGCCATTTAAGACTGAGATGAGGAGGAATTTCTTCACTCAGAGGGTGGTGAATCTTTGGAATTCTCTACCTGTGGATGCTGAGTCTTTTGAGTATATTCAAGGCTGAGATCGATCGATTTTTGGACTCTCGGGGAATCAAGGAATATGGAGATCGGGCGGGAAAGTGGAGTTGAGGTCGATGATCAGCCATGATCTTATTGAATTGCGGAGCAGGCTCGAGGGGCCGTATGGCCGACTCCTGCTCTTATTTCTTATGTTCTTATGAGCAAGATAGTTGATCGGACGGATAGATGTCAGATGAAAATGGATGACAGAGAAACATGAGGCGGTACAGTTGGGAAGAAGCCCAAGAACAACAACAGCAAAAACAACTTGTATTTATATAGCGCCTTTAACGTAGTAAAAGATCCCAAGGCGCTTCACAGGAGCGATTATCAAACAAAATTTGACACCGAGCCACATGACAGAGAAAGATGGAGAGAGACAGAGAGAAAGATGGAGTGAAATAGACACAGAAATAAATTCACATCAGAACCCCGGTAAAATGAATTAAAATGGCCGCCGCGCATCTCATTTAACCGTCAAATTCATCGCACTGCCCAAAACACCAGCATCATTCTGGAATTATAAAATGCCTTTACACGGGTCATGTCGAGGTCTTTAATTTCACAACCTCAGGAGCCCATTACAGCCAATGAGCTAATTTTTGAAGTGTAGTCACTGTTTTTTTTAAAAATTCGTTTATGGGATGTGGGCGTCGCTGGCCAGGCCGGCATTTATTGCCCGTCCCTAATTGCCCCTTGAGAAGGTGGTGGTGAGCCGCCTTCTTGAACCGCTGCAGTCCGTGTGGTGAAGGTGCTCCCACAGTGCTGTTAGGGAGGGAGTTCCAGGATTTTGACCCAGTGATGATGAAGGATCGGCGATATATTTCTAAGTCAGGATGGTGTGTGACTCGGAGGGGAACTTGGAGGTGGTGGTGTTCCCATGCGCCTGCTGCCCTTGTCCTTCTAGGTGGAAGAGGTCGCGGGTTTGGGAGGAGCTGCCGAAGAAGCCTTGGCGAGTTGCTGCAGTGCATCTTGTAGATGGTACACACTGCAGCCACGGTGCGCTGGTGGTGGAGGGAGGGAATGTTTAAGGTGGTGGATGGGGTGCCAATCAAGCGGGCTGATTTGTCCTGGATGGTGTCGAGCTTCTTGAGTGTTGTTGGAGCTGCACTCATCCAGGCAAGTGGAGAGTATTCCATTACACTCCTGACTTGTGTTACTGAATGGTGGTAGAAGTTTATAAGTAAATATACACATGTGCAGTGCATCTACCTGTGTTGTGTGTAAGGCATTTTCAACTAAAATTAGTTGCATGTGGCTGAAACAGTGTCACCGTAGCCACATCTGTGGCTAGTCAGCGATTTCTATTGGACAACACCAGGTAGATGAAAACTAGGATCCATCAATATAAGATAAGTCAATAATAAATGCAATGGGGAATTCAGCAGAAATGTCTTTACCCAGAGAGTGGTGAGAATGTGGAACTCGCTACCGCAGGGAGTAGTTGAGCCAAATAGTGTAGTTGCATTCAAGGGGAGGCTAGATAATCACATGAGGGAGAAGGGAATAGAGGGTGATGCTGATGAGGAAAGACGGGAGGAGGCTCGAGTGGAGCATAAACGCCGGCATGGACTGTTTGGGCCGAATGGCCTGTTTCTGTGCCGTCTATCCGATGTGATTCTACCTAAGGAAATGGAACTGCCCATTTATTTGTGGTATAGTCTAACAGGAATCTTGTTTCTGTAGAGTTCAGCAGATATTTAAGGGATTACATTGTTTACTGCTTTCCCTTCCTGCACCCCTCCCTCCCTCCTCCCCCTCCAGACACTCACCAGACAAGTGCAAGCCCAACAGAAAAGTTGGGTTTGGGACTGCCGATTAAACCAGTTGCAAAGCCAGCAATGCACACAGCAAGGAGGAAGAATGCAATTTATTGCACATTAATCGTGCAGTTTGTTTTTCCATTCTGCATTCACTCAAAGGAGCAATGCAAGCAAAGAAACAAGGCAATTCTGCTAAGTTGAACAATGTGTGAGTCGAATACTTAAGTGTCATGGGCTGGGGGGTGCTGAAGTATCTGCCTGTAAGCTTGTTACCTGTCTGGGAAACTGGGACCTGCAGAGATGACAAGCTGGGTTTTAAAATTAAAATACCCTGGGAACACCCCCTTGTTATTTCAGTGCTACAAATCCCTGCTCCTCCCTCCCCTGATTAATGGTCTGTGGTGAAAGGTTGCACTCGAGAGTGTTTGTAGCCCTGCACGAAGTGGCCATGGAGAGAATCACCCCCAAACCTTCCCCTGGAAAACAGAAGGAGTTCGATATATGGAAGGACTACCTGCAGCTGTCGATGAGGGTTGAGGAGATCTGGCGACCAGGCACGGGCACGCAGGAGCTGGCCCTGCCCGGCGCGTTCGGCCCGCCCAGCGAGGGCGCCTTCCGCCCGCTGGTGGTGGCCGGGTCCTCCTCCTCCTCCGACGAGGGCGCCGGGGGCCGGGCGAGCGGCGGCGGCGGCGGCGGCGGCAGGGGGCGGGACAGCCCCCCGAAGAAGGCCGGCGGCCTCTGCACCTTCTGCAAGCACAACGGCGAGTCGCGCAAGGTCTACTCCTCGCACGCGCTGAAGACGGAGGGCGGCAAGGTGCTGTGCCCCATCCTGCGGAACTACGTCTGCCCGCTCTGCAAGGCCACCGGCGACGCCGCCCACACCCTGAAGTACTGCTGCTTCAACACGGAGAAGCAGTCGCTGTACCGCAACAACGGCCGAAACTCGGTGGGCAGGAAATCGAGGCGCTGAAGGCCTGAGTCAGGCGGGAAAGAGAAATAAAAGAAAGACTTTTTTTAAAATAAATGAACAGTTGTACATTAGAAAGGAGAAATAGTTGTAGATAGCATTGACCGATAGTAATAATAATAATGTTTAAAATAAGGACCAGGTTCTGAGGGACATCGCCCAGTAAATAGAGGGATGGTTTTATGTTTATTTATGAAAGTGGTTCAAATGCAAAGTTGTAAAAAGATAACGTTTTAAAAAAGAAAGTTTTGTTTTTTCCTCAGTAACGTTGTTGTATATTAAAGCGTGTTTTCCTTTGTGAATTCTGGTGACTTCGCCTTGGTTTTCTTTGCGTTGCTTGCCCCCTTCTCGCACGGCAGCGGGGGCGTGTGGGAATTCCGGGAGTGCAGTGGAATAGAATGCGGTTAAGGGGCGCGATCATCGCGGCTAATAGAATATTACAATGCTTTAGATCTGGTGAACATTCGCTTCAAAATACATCAGGAAAGCCAAAAGTGAAAACGGAAATTGTAATGAAATGAGCCAGGTTCAGTGGGTCGCTCTCTCTCGCCTCTGGGTCAGAAGGTTGCGGGTTCAAGTCCCACTCCAGAGACTTGAGCACCAAAATCTCGGCTGACACTCCCAGTGCCAGTGCTGAGGGAGCGCCGCACTGTCGGAGGGGCAGTACTGAGGGAGTGCTGCACTGTCGGAGGGGCAGTGCTGAGGGAGCGCCGCACTGTCGGAGGGGCAGTACTGAGGGAGTGCTGCACTGTCGGAGGGGCAGTACTGAGGGAGCGCCGCACTGTCGGAGGGGCAGTACTGAGGGAGTGCTGCACTGTCGGAGGGGCAGTACTGAGGGAGCGCCGCACTGTCGGAGGGGCAGTACTGAGGGAGTGCTGCACTGTCGGAGGGGCAGTACTGAGGGAGCGCTGCACTGTCGGAGGGGTAGTACTGAGGGAGCGTTGCACTGTCGGAGGGGCAGTACTGAGGGAGCCCCGCACTGTCGGAGGGGCAGTACTGAGGGGGTGCTGCACTGTCGGAGAGGCAGTACTGAGGGAGTGCTGTACTGTCAGAGGGGCAGTGCGGAGGGAGTGCTGCACTGTCGGAGGGGCAGTACTGAGGGAGCGCCGCACTGTCGAAGGGGCAGTACTGAGAGAGCGCTGCACTGTGGAAGGGGCAGTACTGAGGGAGCGCCACACTGTCGAAGGGCCAGTACTGAGGGAGCGCTGCACTGTCCCAGGGGCAATACTGAGGGAGCGCCGCACTGTCAGAGGGGCAGTACTGAGGGAGCGCCACACTGTCGGAGGGGCAGTATTGAGGGAGTGCTGCACGGTCAGAGGAGTCAGTACAGAGGGAGCGCTGCACGGTCAGAGGAGTCAGTACAGAGGGAGTGCTGCACTGTCGGAGGGGCAGTATTGAGGGAGTGCTGCACTGTCGGTGGGGCAGTGCTGAGGGAGCGCCGCACTGTGGGAGGGGCAGTACTGAGGGAGCGCCGCACTGTGTGAGGGGCAGTACTGAGGGAGTGCTGCACTGTCGGAGGGGCAGTACTGAGGGAGCACTGCACTGTCGGAGGGACAGTACTGAGGGAGTGCTGCACTATCGGAGGGTCAGTACTGAGGGAGCACTGCTCTGTCGGAGGAGCAGTACTGAGCGAGCGCCGCACTGTTGCGGGGCAGTACTGAGGGAGCGCTGCACTGTGGGAGGGGCAGTACTGAGGGAGTGCTGCACTGTCGGAGGGGCAGTACTGAGTGAGTGCTGCACTGTCGGACGGTCAGTACTGAGGGAGCGCTGCACTGTCGGAGGGGCAGTACTGAGGGAGCGCCGCACTGTCGGAGGGGTAGTACTGCGGGAGCGCTGCACTGTCGGAGGGGCAGTACTGAGGGTGCGCTGCACCGTAAGAGGGGCAGTACTGAGGGAGCGCTGCACTGTCGGAGGAGCAGTACTGAGGGAGCGCTGCACTGTTGGAGGGACAGTACTGAGGGAGCGCTGCACTGTTGGAGGGGCAGTACTGAGGGAGCGCTGCACTGTCTGAGGGGCAGTACTGAGGGAGCGCTGCACTGTCGGAGGGGCAGTACTGAGGGAGCGCCGCACTGTCGGAGGGGTAGTACTGCGGGAGCGCTGCACTGTCGGAGGGGCAGTACTGAGGGTGCGCTGCACCGTAAGAGGGGCAGTACTGAGGGAGCGCTGCACTGTCGGAGGAGCAGTACTGAGGGAGCGCTGCACTGTTGGAGGGACAGTACTGAGGGAGCGCTGCACTGTTGGAGGGGCAGTACTGAGGGAGCGCCGCACTGTCTGAGGGGCAGTACTGAGGGAGTGCTGCACTGTCGGAGGGGCAGTACTGAGGGAGTGCTGCACTGTCTGAGGGGCAGTACTGAGGGAGTGCTGCATTGTCGGAGGGGCAGTACTGAGTGAGTGCTGCACTGTCGGAGGGGCAGTACTGAGTGAGTGCTGCACTGTCGGAGGGGCAGTACTGAGGGAGCGGTGCATTGTTAGAGGGGCAGTACTGAGGGAGCGCTGCACTGTCGGAGGGGTAGTACTGAGGGAGCGCTGCACTGTCGGAGGGGCAGTACTGAGGGTGCGCTGCACCGTAAGAGCGGCAGTACTGAGGGAGCGCTGCACTGTCGGAGGAGCAGTACTGAGGGAGCGCTGCATTGTTGGAGGGACAGTACTGAGGGAGCGCTGCACTGTTGGAGGGGCAGTACTGAGGGAGCGCCGCACTGTTGGAGGGGCAGTACTGAGGGAGCACTGCACTGTCGGAGGGGCAGTACTGAGGGAGTACTGCACTGTTGGAGGTGGTGTCGTATTAGATAAGATGTTAAACTGAAGTCCAACTCTGCTTGTTCACCTTGATGTAAAAGAAGAAGAGTAGGGGAGTGTCCTGACCTGTATTTATCCCTCAACCAACATCACTAGAAAAGATTAGCTGGTCATTGCTGTTCGTGGGAGCTTGCTGTGCGCAAATTGGCTGCCGCGTTTCCTACCTTACAACAGTGACTACACTTCAACAAGTACTTCATTGGCTGTAAAGCGCTTTGGGACATCCTGAAGTGGCGAAAGGCGCTGTATGAACGCTAGTTCATGCTATAGCTGGACGTGGGATGTTGCTGTGCGCTAATTGAGCTGCCATGGTTGCCAACACCGACGACTCTTCACAAAGTAACTCATTGGATGTGAAGGGCTTTGGACGACACCCTGAGCATATGAACGGTGCCTCAATCAACATCACTAAAAACAAATGATCTGGACATTATCACATCAGAATACTCTCCACTTGCCTGGATGAGTTGCAGCTCCAACAACACTCAAGAAGCTCGACACCATCCAGGACAAAGCAGCCCGCTTGATTGGCACCCCATCCACCACCTTAAACATTCACTCCCTCCACCACCGGCGCACCGTGGCTGCAGTGTGTACCATCTACAAGATGCACTGCAGCAACTCGCCAAGGCTTCTTCGGCAGCACCTCCCAAACCCGCGACCTCTTCCACTGAGAAGGACAAGGGCAGCAGGCGCATGGGAACACCACCCCCTCCAAGTCACACACCATCCTGACTTGGAAATAGATCGGCCGTTCCTTCATCGTCGCTGGGTCAAAATCCTGGAACTCCCTCCCTAACAGCACTGTGGGAGCACCTTCACCACACGGACTGCAGCGGTTCAAGATGGCGGCTCACCACCACCTTCTCAAGGACAACTAGGGATGGGCAATAAATGCTGGCCTTGCCAGCGACGCCCACATCCCATAAAAACGAATAAAAAAATAATTGCTGTTTGTGGGAGCTTGCTGTGCGCAAATTGGCTGCCGCGTTTCCGACATTGCAACAGTGACTACACGTCAAAAAGTACTTCACTGGCTGTAAAGCGCTTTGGGATGTCCTGAAAGGCGCTATAGAAATGCAAGTCGTTTTTTTTCTTAACTGCACCAAGTACGTCAATGGGTCATTGTATTCTCAGCTAGGAACTGTGGTGGATGCAGAGTCCATAAAAGCTTTTCAAACGGAAGAGAGTAAATACATGAAAAATATGTATTTTTTTTAATGGATAGGGGGATAGGGCGAAGTGGACATCTCCCTTAGAGGGCTGGCACAGGAGCGATGGGCTGAATGGCCCCCTTCAGGGCTGTAAATTTATGTCACGGGGTTAGAACCCTGGTGTCACGAGCGAGTAAGTTCGACAGCAACAACTTGCATTTATATAGCGCCTTTAACGTAGTACGACGTCCCGAGGTGCTTCACAGGAGCGATTATCAGTGAGCCAAATGAATCATTGGGACAGGTAATTTTTTTTTTTACTCATTCACAGGATCTGGGCATCGCTGGCATTTATTGCGCATCCCTAATTGCCCTTGAGAAGGCAGCGGTGACAATTGAGTGGCTCGCTAGGCCATTTCAGAGGGCAGTTAAGAGTTAACCACATGGTTGTGGGTCTGGAGTCACATCTAGGCCAGACCGGGTAAGAACGGCAGATTTCCTTCCACTAAAGGACATCAGTGAACCAGATGGGTTTATTAAGACAATCTGGTAGTTTCATGCTTTTTGTTCCAGATTTATTGAACTGAATTTAAATTCCCCAGTTGGCATGGTGGGATTTTGAACGCTTGTCCCTGGATCAGTAATGCCAGGCCTCTGCATTACTAGTCCAGTAACATTAACACTATGCTACCGTTCCCTTGATTACAAAGAGGCAAGTTTTAAGGAGTGTCTTTAAAGAGGAGAGGTGGAGAGCTGGAGAGATTTAGAGAAGGAATTCTGGAGCTTAGGGCCTAGACAGCTGAAGGCACGGCCACCAATGGTTGGGTGAAGGGTCTGGGGGACGCACAGGAGTTCAGAATTTTTTTATTTATTCGATCCGGGATGTGGGCGTCACTGGCAAGGCCAGCATTTATTGCCCATCCCTAATTGCCCTTGAGAAGGTGGTGGTGATCCGCCTTCTTGAACCGCTGCAGTCCGTGTGGTGAAGGTACTCCCACAGTGCTGTTAGGGAGGGAGTTCCAGGATTTTGACCCAGCGACGATGAAGGATCGGCCGATATACTTCCAAGTCAGGATGGTGTGTGACTTGGAGGGGAACTTGGAGGTGGTGGTGTTCCCATGCGCCTGTTGCCCTTGCTCCTTCTAGGTGGAAGAGGTCACGGGTTTGGGAGGTGCTGTCGAAGAAGCCTTGGCGAGTTGCTGCAGTGCATCTTGTAGATGGTACACACTGCAGCCACGGTACACCGGTGGTGGAGGGAGTGAATGTTTTAGGTGGTGGATGGGGTGCCGATCAAGCGGGGCTGCTTTGTCCTGGATGGTGTCGAGCTTCTTGAGTGTTGTTGGAGCTGCACTCATCCAGGCAAGTGGAGAGTATTCCCTCACACTCCTGACTTGTGCCTTGTAGATGGTGGAAAGGCTTTGGGGAGTCAGGAGGTGAGACACTCGCCGTAGAATGCCCAGCCTCTGACCTGCTCTTGTTGCCACAGTAGTTATGTGGCTGGTCCAGTTAAGTTTCTGGTCAATGGTGACCCAGAATTGGAGGAACGCAGAGATTTTGGAGGGTTGTAGGGCTATAGGGAAAATCAAAATGACGGCACCAGGGCTCAAAACTGGGTAACTGGAGATGGTCAAGAGGCACTGATAAGATCAGAGGTCTTTTACAATAGGACGCGACTGCTGTCAATGAAGTAAAGTAGTTGCACATGCGCAGTTCCTTTGGTTTTTTGGTTGTTCTCATTGGATTTCCCGCAGATTGGCGAGAGAGAAAGGAGGGGAGGGGGTGGGGAGAAGAGATCGCTGCTGCCGAACTGAAGAAAATAACAATGAAAAGTTTGATCGCTGCTGCCGAACTGAGCCGCGTCAGGAGAAGAAAATAACAAATTTAAAGTTGAATTAACATTTATGCTCTGCCGAACTGAGAAAGGAGTGGAGGTTGGGAGGGGGGGGGTGGGGGATGGTGGGGGGGGGGGGGGGAATTGGTATGCTGCTGAACTGCAGAAAATAAAAATTAAAAGTTGAATTACAGTTCTGGTCACCCACATTACAGGAAGGATGTGATTGCACTGGAGAGGGTGCAGAGGAGATTTACCAGGATGTTGCCTGGGCTGGGGAATTTTAGCTATGAGGAAAGATTGGACAGGCTGGGGTTGTTTTCTTTGGAACAGAGGAGGCTGAGGGGAGACCTAATTGAGGTGTATAAAATTATGAGGAGCCTAGATAGAGTGGATAGGAAGGACCTATTTCCCTTAGCAGAGAGGTCAATAACCAGGGGGCATAGATTTAAAGTAATTGGTCGGAGGATTAGAGGGGAGTTGAGCAGAATTTTTTTCACCCAGAGGGTGGTGGGGGTCTGGAACTCGCTGCCTGAAAGGGTGGTAGAGGCAGAGACCCTCATCACATTTAAAAAGTACTTGGATATGCACTTGAAGTGCCGTAACCCACAGGGCTACGGACCAAGAGCTGGAGAGTGGGATTAGGCTGGATAGCTCTTTGTCGGCCGGCACGGACACGATGGGCCGAATGGCCTCTTTCTGTCCAGTCAAATTCTATGATTTTATGAATTGGTTTTTAACATTTATGTGCAGAATTCTTCTCCGCCGCTTCCGGTTCGTTGGCAGCAGTCACTCCGTTTATAATATTTGGGATTGGAGCAGGAGGGTTCAAATCACTAAAATATATTTCCCCTTTCATTACAGAACCCAAATCTGAGCTTGCAATTAGGTACATAGAATTACATAGTATTTACATAAGAACATAAGACGTAGGAGCAGGAGTAGGCCACTCGGCCCCTCGAGCCTGCTCCGCCATTCAATAAGATCATGGCCGATCTGATCTTGGCCTCAACTCCACTTCCCTGCCCGCTCCCCATAACCCTTGACTCCCTTATCGTTCAAAAATCTGTCTATCTCCACCTTAAATATATTGAATGACCCAGCCTCCACAGCTCTCTGGGGTAGAGAATTCCAAAGATTCACGACCATCTGAGAGAAGAAATTCCTCCTCATTTCTGATTTAAAAGGGTTCCCCCTTTTAATACAGCACAGAAACAGGCCATTCAGCCCATCTGGTCTATGCCGGTGTTTATGCTCCACACCAGCCTCCTCCCACCCCTACTTCATCTCACCCCATCAACATATCCTTCTATTCCTTTCTCCCTCATGTGCTTATCTAGCTTCCCCTTACCTGGGCTGCAGCGCTTCAGCTATGAGAAGAGACTGGACAGGCTGGGGTTGTTTTCCTTAGAGCAGAGAAGGCTGAGGAGGGGACCTGACTGAGGTGTACAAAATTATGAGGGGCATAGATAGAGTAGATAGAAAGGAACTTTTCCCCTTAGTAGAGGGGTCAATAACCAGGGGGCATAGTTTCAAGGTAAGGGGCAGGAGGTTTAGAGGGGATTTGAGGAAAAACTTTTTCACCCAGAGGGTGGTTGGAATCTGGAACTCACTGCCTGAAAGGGTGGTAGAGGCAGGAACCCTCACAACATTCAAGAAGCATTTAGATGAGCACTTGAAACGCCATAGCATACAAGGCTATGGACCAAGTGCTGGAAAATGGGATTAGAATAGACAGGGCTTGATGGCCGGCGCGGACACGATGGGCCGAAGGGCCTCTTTCTGTGCTGTATAACTCTATGACTCTATAAATGCATCAGGTTTTTAATATGGGCCTACTGAGGACCTCAGAAAGAGAGAATTCACGGTTAACCTAGGATGAGAGGGGGAATAGTCACCTGGTGCTGGGAGGTGGGGTAGCGGGCGAGTCGAGGACCCCCTCGTGGGACTGCTTCTGGGCCCGGCCAAGGTGCCCATCGACAGCTCCAGGCAGTGGGTGGTCGCTCGGCCTGACCGCCTGCCTCCCTTCCGCGGCTATGTGTCCCTGGAGATGGAGTCCACCGGCACACTTGAGGCCTTCCGCCACCGGTGGGCGCCAGAGAGACCGGAGCGCTTCATCACCTCCCCCTCCCCCACCCCGCCCCTGGAAAACAGGATTTTGATTTAATTTGTTAAGTTTCCTTTTCATTTATGCTGTCAGTTTAATTTTAATTGTCAGTGTCAGTTGTGGCTCAATGGGCGGCACTCTCGGCTCTGAGTCAGAAGGTCGTGGGTTCAAGTCCCTACTCCAGAGACTTGAGCACAAAAATCTAGGCTGACACTCCCAGTGCAGTGCTGAGGGAGTGCCGCACTGTCAGAGGTGCCGTCTTTCGGATGCGACGTTAAACCTGAGGCCCCCGTCTGCCCTCTCAGGTGGACGTAAAAGATCCGATGGCAATATTTCGAAGAAGAGCAGGGGGAGTTCTCCCTGGGGCCAATATTTATCCCTCAACCAACATCACTAAAACAGCTGATCTGGTCATTATCACATTGCTGTTTGTGGGAGCTTGCTGTGCGCAAACTGGCTGCTGCGTTTCCCACATTACGACAGTGACTACACTTCAAATAAGTACTTCATTGGCTGTAAAGCGCTTTGGGACGTCCGGTGGTCGTGAAAGGCGCTATATAAATGCAAGTCTTTCCTTTTGGTCAGGTTACAGATTTATAATTGGTCGTGGCACCTTTTAAGGAGGGGGGGGGGGCACATGCTACCTCTTATCAATAACAACAACAACTTGTATTTATACAGTGCCTTTAAGGTAGTTCACAGGAGCGTTATAAGCCAAAAAATTTGACACCGAGCCACATAAGGAGAAATTAGGGCAGGTGACCAAAAGCTTGGTGAAAGAGATAAGTTCTAAGGAGCGTCTTAAAGGAGGTGAGAGAGGTAGCGAGGTGGAGAGGTTTAGGCAGGGAATTCCAGAGCTTAGGACCCAGGCAACAGAAGGCACGGCCACCAAAGGTTGAGCGATTATAATCAGGGATCCTCAAGAGGGCAGAATTAGAGGAGCGCAGATATCTCAGGGGGGTTGTGGGGCTGGAGGAGATTACAGAGATAGGGAGGGGGGCGAGGAGGCCATGGAGGGATTTGAAAGCAACGATGAGTGCCAGACCGGGAGCCAATGTAGGTCAGCGAGCACAGGGGTGAATGGGACTTGATGCAAGTTAGGACACGGGCAGCCGAGTTTTGGATGACCACAAGTTTTTTTTAATTTGTTCCTGGGATGTGGGCATCGCTGGCATGGCCAGCATTTATTGCCATCCCTAATTGCCCTCGAGAAGGTGGTGGTGAGCCGCCTTCCTGAACCGCTCCAGTCCGTGTGGTGAAGGTGCTCCCACAGTGCTGTTGGGGAGGGAGTTCCAGGATTTTGACCCAGCGATGATGAAGGATCGGCCATATACTTCCATGTCGGGATGGTGTGTGACTTGGAGGGGAACTTGGAGGTGGTGGCGTTCCCAAATGCACCTGCTGCCCTCGTCCTTCTAGGTGGTGGAGGTTGGGGGTTTGGGAGGTGCTATCGAGGAAGCCTTGGCGAGTTGCTGCAGTGCATCTTGTAGATGGTACACACTGCAGCCACGGTACGCCGGTGGTGGAGGGAGTGAATGTTTAAGGTGGTGGATGGGGTGCCAATCAAGCGGGCTGCTTTGTCCTGAATGGTGTCGAGCTTCTTTAGTGTTGTTGGAGCTGCACTCATCCAGGCAAGTGGAGAGTATTCCATCACACTCCTGACTTGTGCCCTGTAGATGGTGGAAAGGCTTTGGGGAGTCAGGAGGTGAGACACTCGCCGCAGAATACCCAGCCTCTGACCTGCTCTTGTTGCCACAGTATTTATGTGGCTGGTCCAGTTAAGTTTCTGGTCAATGGCGACCCCCCAGGTTGTTGATGGTGGGGGATTTGGCAATGGTAATGCCGTTGAATGTCAAGGGGTGGTGTTTAAACTCTCGCTTGTTGGAGATGGTCATTGCCTGGCACTTGTGTGGCGCGAATGTTACCTGCCACTTATCAGCCCAAGCCTGAACGTCGCCCAGGTCTTGTTGCATGCGGGCACGGACTGCTTCATTATCTGAGGAGTTGCGGGTGGTGCTGAACACAATTGCAACTGGTGGGGGGAGCGGGGGGGAAATATCGGGGTGGTGCTGCAGTGCAGGGCCAATTCTGGTCTCCACAAGAGATGGGGGGAATAAATTCCACCTCCTTAACATCGCCCGTCTCCGCCCTTGCCTCAGCTCATCCGCTGCTGAAACCCTCATCCATGCCTTTGTTACCTCTAGACTTGACTATTCCAATGCACTCCTGGCTGGCCTCCCACATTCCACCCTACGTAAACTTGAACCCATCCAAAACTCGGCTGCCCGTGTCCTAACTTGCACCAAGTCCCGTTCGCCCATCACCCCTGTGCTCACTGACCTACATTGGCTCCCGGTTAAGCAACGCCTCGATTTCAAAATTCTCATCCTTGTTTTCAAATCCCTCCATGGCCTCGCCCCCCTCCCTATCTCTGTAACCTCCTCCAGCCCCACAACCCCCCCCGAGATATCTGCGCTCCTCTAATTCTGGCCTCTTGAGCATCCCTGATTATAATCGCTCAACCTTTAATGGCCATGCCTTCTGTTGCCTCGGCCCTAAGCTGTGGAATTCCCTGCCTAAACCTCTCCGCCTCGCTACCTCTCTTTCCTCCTTTAAGACGCTCCTTAAAATCTACCTCTTTGACCAAGCTTTTGGTGGCCTGCCCTAATTTCTCCTTATGTGGCTCGGTGTCAAATTTTTTTTTGTCTTCTAATACTCCTGTGCAGCGCCTTGGGACGTTTTACTACGTTAAAGGCGCTATATAAATACAAGTTTGTTGTTGAATGGGAAGCAACCAAAAAAGAACTACAACTGGCCAGGCAGGAAACTACAACTCCCAGAGCGCACCGCGCGCGCCTGGAAGGTTGGCCCGGGGAGGCCCTGGCAACAGTGCGCACGCGCGGGGGCCGCGGGTGTCACTCACAGTGTAGCAACCCTCCCCGCTGGTGTTGCAGTTTCCCAGCGGGGTTTAACAGAGGTGAGTTTGGATGGGATTGTGTGTGTGTGGGGCGTGTTTAATTGATTTACAATCTGAGTGTTTTGCAAAAAATAAATTGCAACATGCTGGATGGAGGGGGTTGCAAAAAAAAATGTAAAATATGATTTTTTTTTTGCAAATGGCGAGGCCGTGCTTGCACCGTGTGGATGGGCCGATTGCGTCTTCTGCATGTATTTTTTGTTGTTGTTTTTAGCCGGTGCAAACTGGTTGCAGTTTGCAAAGTGTGAGGTTGGGGGTGGGGGAGAGAAACCCTTTGCAACCTTGCAACTGGAGGCATGATTAAACCCGAAAACTGCCTCCTCCTCTCCTTGCCTGGCGGAGAGGGTCGCATTCCCCTTCTCCCATCGCCGGCCTTTCCGAATTTGCGTCCCGGGATGGGATTCGACAGCTGGAGTCGCCCCCAATCCTAATGCATCCACAATTTCTCCTCCCCCCCCCCCCCCCCCCATTTCTGAGGTTGCCAACCATCCAGGAATTAAAGATTAATCTCCAGCACACTGCTACAAGCAATAAAAAAAAACCAGGAGAAAAATTATTGGGGCATTTAAAGAAAAAATCATTTTCTTTGCATATTTTTGCTTATTATGAAAATATTGGAAATGGGAGGGGAAAAAACGAGGCCGTTTGATTGACGGACAAGAATCATCCAATCAGGTAACCGAGTCTGTTCGCTTTCCAATTTGGTTGACCAATGGTGGGAGTGTGGAGTGAGCAAGTCTCCAGGAATAAATGCAGTCAGAGTTGGCTTTCTATTCCTTTCTCATTTCCTCTTCCACCGTCCCCTCATTTCCCCATCAGATGAGATATCAAACCAAGGCCCCCATCCAATCTCACAGCAGTGCTTGAAAAGCAGGGGGTGGGTGTACCTCTTGTGCCCTGAGCAACGCTTCTCCCTTAACTTCTAACAGAAGCAGAGTGTCCCAAGTTATTCAATAGCAAAATACTGCGGATGCTGGAAATCTGAAACAACAACAGAAAATGCTGGAAACGCTCGGCAGGTCAGGCAGCATCTGTGGAGAGAGAAAAACCAAATTAACCTTTCAGGTCTGTGACCCTTCGTCAGAACTGGAAAAAGTTGGAGAAGTAACAGATCTTTAAGCAAGTGTAAATCAAAAGGTAAATCATGCCTGACTAATCTACTGGAATTTTTTGAGGATGTAACTGGTAGAATAGATAAGGGGGAACCAGTGGATGTGGTGTATTTGGACTTTCAGAAGGCTTTTGATAAGGTCCCGCATAAGAGATTAGCGTGCAAAGTTCAAGCACATGAGGTACTGATTTGGAGAGAGAACTGGTTGGCAGACAGGAAGCAAAGAGTTGGAACAAACGGGTCTTTTTCCGAGTGGCAGGCAGTGACTAGTGGGGTACCGCAGGGATCGGTGCTAGGACCCCAGCTATTCACAATATATATTAATGATCGAGACGAGGGAACTAGATGTAATATCTCCA
This sequence comes from Squalus acanthias, assembly GCA_030390025.1. NCBI lineage: Eukaryota > Metazoa > Chordata > Chondrichthyes > Squaliformes > Squalidae > Squalus > Squalus acanthias. The sequence goes on along the minus strand of CM059451.1, from coordinate 12,229,091 downwards.
AGTTTGCAGACGACACAAAGCTGAGTGGGCGTGTGTGCTGTGAGGAGGATGCAGAGAAACTCCAGTATGATTTGGACAGGTTGGGTGATTGGGCAGATGCAGTATAATGTGGATAAATGCGAGGTTATCCACTTTGGTTGCAAAAACAGGAAGACAGATTATTATCTGAACGGCAATAGATTGGGAAAAGGGGAAGTGCAACGAGATCTGGGAGTCCTTGTGCACCAGTCGCTGAAAGTAAGCATGCAGGTGCAGCAGGCGGTTAAGAAGGCAAATGGTATGTTGGCCTTCATAGCAAGAGGATTCGAGTACAGGAGCAAGGATGTCTTGCTGCAGTTGTACAAGGCCTTGGTGAGACCACACCTTGAGTATTGTGTGCAGTTTTGGTCGCCTTATCTGAGGAAGGATGTTCTTGCCATGGAGGGAGTGCAGCGAAGATTCACAAGGCTGATACCTGGGATGGCAGGAATGACGTATGAAGAGAGATTGGGTCGATTAGGCTTATATTCGCTAGAGTTTAGAAGAATGAGAGGGGATCTCATTGAAACTTATAAAATTCTAACAGGACTAGACAGACTAGATGCAGGAAGGATGTTCCCGATGGCGGGGGAGTCCAGAACCAGAGGTCACAGTCTAAGGATAAGGGGTAAGCCATTTAGGACTGAGATGAGGAGAAATTTCTTCACCCAGAGAGTGGTGAACCTGTGGAATTGTCTACTACAGAAGGCAGTTGAGGCCAATTCATTAAATATATTCAAGAAGGAGATAGATATATTTCTTAAGGCTAAAGGGATCAAGGGATATGGGGAGAAAGCAGGGACAGGGTACTGAATTTGGATGATCAGCCATGATCTCATTAAATGGCGGAGCAGGGTCGAGGGGCCGAATGGCCTACTCCTGCTCCTATCTTCTATGCTTCTAAGTGTAGGGGCAGGGAAAGGGGGGAGGGGAGGAAAGAACAAAAGGGAAGGTCTGTGATAGGATGGAAGGCAGGAGAGATTAAAAGACAAAAGGGATGATGGTGCAAGGTAATGGGACAAGTTAAGAAACAAAAGATGGCTCTAGATGAGGTGGCCATGGCAGAATGATCGACAGCTGCCATGTGAGAGAGAAAAAATATAGGGGCTGAGGTTATGATCTGAAATTGTTGAACTCGATGTTGAGTCCGGAAGGCTGTAAAGTGCCGAATCGAAAGATGAGGTGCTGTTCCTCGAGCTTACGTTGAGCTTCGTTGGAACAGTGTAAGAGGTCGAGGGCGGAGAGGTCAAAGTGGGAGTGGAGCGGAGAATTAAAGTGACAGGCGACCAGAAGCTCGGGGTCACCCTTATGGACTGAACGGAGGTGTTCCGCAAAGCGGTCACCCAATCTGCGTTTGGTATCCCCGATGTAGAGGAGACCGCACCGTGAGCAGCGAATACAGTATACTAAATTGCAAGTAAATCGCTGTTTCACCTGGAAGGAGTGTCTGGGGCCCTGGACAGTGGGAAGGGAGGAAGTAAAAGGGCAGGTGTTGCATCTCCTGCGCTTGCACGGGAAGGAGCCAGGGGAAGGGGTGTTGGGGGCGATAGAGGAGTGGACCAGGGTGTCGCGGAGGGAGCGGTCCCTTCGGAATGCTGGGAGGGGAGGGGAATATGTGTTTGGTGGTGGGATCACGCTGGAGGTGGCGGAAATGGTGGAGGATGATCCGTTGAATGTGTGGAGGCTGGTGGGGTGAAAGGTGAGGGCAAGGGGAACCTATTGTGGTTCTGGGAGGGAGGGGATGGGGTGAGAGCAGAAGTGCGGGAACGGTCGAGGGCCATGTCAACCATGGTAGAGGGGAATCCTCGGTTGAGGAAAAAGGAAGACCTATCGGAAGCACTAGTATGGAAGGTGGCATCGTCGGAACAGATGCGGCGGAGACAGAGAAACTGGGAGAATGGAATAGAGTCCTTACAGGAAGCGGGGTGGGAGGAAGTGTAGTCCAAGTATCTGGGAGTCAGTGGGCTTATAATGGATGTTTGTCGATATCCTATTCCCAGAAATGGAGACAGAGAAGTCGAGGAAGGGAAGGTAAGAGTCGGAGATGGACCATGTGAAGGTGAGGGAAGGGTGGAAATTGGAAGCAAAGTGAATGAAATTATCTAGTTCAGGGCGAGAGCAGGAAACGGCACCGATACAGTCATCAATGTACCGGAAAAAGGTGAGGGAGGGGACCTGAGTAGGAGTGGAACAAAGAATGTTCCACATATCCCATGAAAAGGCAGGCATAGCTAGGACCCATGCGGGTCCCCATAGCAACACATTTAATTTTTAAGGAAGTGAGTGGAGTCAAAGGAGAAGTTGTTGAATGTGAGAACAAGTTCAGCCAGGTGGGGGGAGGGTGGTGGTGGATGGGGACTGGTTGGGCCTCTGTTCAAGGAAGAAGCGGAGCGCCCTCAGGCCGTCCTGGTGGGGGATGGAGGTGTAGAGGGATTGGACGTCCATAGTGAAAAGGAGACGGTTGGAGCCAGGAAACTGGAAACTCACTTCCCATTCCCACGGTACCTTCCCGTGCAAGCGCAGGAGGAGCAACACCTACCTGCCCTTTCACCTCCTGCTTTCCCCTCGCACCATCATCCCTTTTGTCATTTAATCTCTCCTGCCTTCCACCCGATCACAGACCTCCCCTTCTGTTCTTTGCTCCCCTCCCCCTCTCCCTGCCCCCACACTTGCTTAAATATCAGTTACTTCTCCAACTTTCTCCAGTTCTGTCGAAGGGTCATCTGTTTCTCTCTCTCTGTGGACGCTGCCTGACCCGCTGAGTGTTTCCAGCATTTTCTGTCCAAATTATTCAGCTTGTTGCTGTTTTGTGTGATCTTGCTCTGCACAAAGGGCTGCCACATTTGCCTACCTAATCTTGAATGCAGTCGGTAGTAATTGAACAACAGCTTGTATTTATACAGCGCCTTTAATGCACTGAAACCTCCCAAGACGCTTCACAGGAGCGTTATCAAACAAAATTTGACACCGAGCCACATAAAGAGATAATTAGGACAGAGAAGCAAAAGCTTGGTCAAAGAGGTAGGTTTTAAAGAGTGTCTTAAAGGAGGAGGGAGTGACGGTGAGGTTCTGGGAGGGAATTCCAGAGCTTAGGGCCCAGGCAGCTGAAGGCACGGCCGGCAACGGTGAAGCGATGGAAATCGGGGATATTCAAGAGGCCAGAATTGGAGGAGTGCAGAGATCTTGGACCTTGCGGGGCTAGAGAAGATTACATCAGCACATAGGAGCTGGAGTAGGCCATTTGGCCCTTCGAGCCTGCTCCGCCATTCAGTAAGAGCATGGCTGATCTTCTGCCTTAACTCCACCTTTCCGCACTATCCCCATATTCCTTAGTTCCCCAAAATTTATCGACCTTTGTCTTGAATATACTCAACGAGCCAGCATCCACAGCTCTCTGGTGTAGAGAATTCCAAAGATTCACCACCCTCTGAGTGAAGAAATTTCTCCTCATCTCAGTCCTAAATGGCCGACCCCTTATTCTGAGACTGTGGCCCCCGTGTTCTAGATTCCCCAGCCAGGGGGAAAACATTTTCCCAGCATTAACCCTGTCAAGCCCCTTAAGAATTTTATACATTTCAATGAGATCACCTCTCATTCTTCTAAACTCTAGGGAATAAAGGCCGAGTCTACTCAATCTCTCCTCATAGGACAATCCTCCCATCCCAGGAACCAGTCTAGTGAACCTTAGTTGCACTCCCTCTAGGGCAAGTATGTCTTTCCTTACAGAGATTATTGTTTGATAATGCTCCTGTGAAGCGCCTTGGGATATTTTTACTGCATTAGAGGCGCCATAACATAAGAAATAAGAGCAGGAGTCGGCCATACGGCCCCTCGAGCCTGCTCCACCATTCAGTAAGATCATGGCTGATCATCGACCTCAACTCCACTTTCCCGCCCGATCCCCATATCCCTTGATTCCCCTAGAGTCCAAAATATTGATCTCGGCCTTGAATATACTCAAAGACTCAGCATTCACAGCCCTCTGGGGCAGAGAATTCCAAAGATTCACAACCCTCTGAGTGAAGAAATTCCTCCTCATCTCAGTCTTAAATGGCCGACCCCTTATTCTGAGACTCTGCCCCCTAGTTCTAGACTCTCCAGCCAGGGGAAACAACCTCTCGGCACCTACCCTGTCAATCCCCCTCAGAATCTTGTATGTTTCAATGAGATCACCTCTCATTCTTCTAAACTCCAGAGAGTATAGTCTCAATCTGTGAGTGGGCAAATACATGGCAGATGCAGTATAACGTGGATAAATGTGAAGTTATCCACTTCGGTCGGAAAAACAGAAAGGCAGAGTATTATTTAAATGGTGATAGATTGGGAAATGTTGATGTACAAAGGGACCTGGGTGTCCTTGTACACCAGTCACTGAAAGCAAACATGCAGGTGCAGCAAGCAGTTAGGAAGGCAAATGATATGTTGGCCTTCATTGCAAGAGGATTTGAGTACAGGAGCAAGGATGTCTTGCTACAATTGTACAGGGCCTTGGTGAGACCACACCTGGAGTACTGTGCACAATTCTGGTGGTCTTATCGAAGGAAGGATATACTTGCCTTGGAGGCGGTGCAACGAAGGTTCACTAGATTGATTCCTGGGATGAGAGGGCTGTCCTATGACGAGAGCTTGTGTAGAATGGGCCTATACTCTCTGGAGTTTAGAAGAATGAGAGGTGATCTCATTGAAACATACAAGATTCTGAGGGGGATTGACAGGGTAGATGCTGAGAGGTTGGGGGCGATTTTGCCGGCCCTGGGGAGGCGGGACTGCCGGGAAAATGGCAGAATCTGGGGGCGGGTACCCATCCCGCCCCCAACCCGCCTCCATGCCACCTTCCCAGGTAGTTAACAGGGAGTTAAGAGGATTATCCCCATTTTTCCAGCAGAGGCGCGGGCTTCCCGACGTCGGGAAACCCCGCCGGGGTCAGCGAGGCGAGCAGTGGGTCTGCGGGGGTCGGAGGGGTCCAAAAGTGCGCTGTGGAGGTGAGTGATGGGTGCAAGTGTGGAGAGGTAAGTATGTGAGGTGAGTGAAAAGTGATAGAAAAAGTTTACTTACCTTTGTTTCTTCCTGCAGGCTTCAACAGTTAGGGATACGGAGACTCCCGCATCTCACCGGCAGAGATGACAGATGGCTGCTGCATTCTCCGATGCGATAACCATCTAATTTCTGCTCAGCAGATAGGTTTGATGAGGTCTTGAATACAAGGACTCATCAAACAACAGAGAATGTCAGTGTTTGACAGCTTCACAGAGCTGTCAAATGATAATTTATCTGTCAAAAATTTTTGACAGATGAAACGTCATACGCTGACGTTCTCTGCAACCGGCTTCCCCTTAATTGGCCTGCTAAGCCCGCTGGGCGGGCTGAACAAGGCCAATCAAGGGAAAATAGCGTGGGTTGGCCAGAGGTCGATGGAGGCGGGACTAAAACCCGACAAGCAGCAGTCCCGCCTCCAACGCGCCCCCATTGGCAAAATCGCCCCCGTTGTTTCACCTGGCTGGAGTGTCTAGAACTAGGGGGCACAGTCTCAGGATAAGGGGTCAGCCATTTAAGACCGAGATGAGGAGGAATTTCTTCACTCAGAGGGTTGTGCATCTTTGGAATTCTCTGCCCCAGAGGGCTGTGGATGCTGAGTCGATGAGTATATTCAAGGCTGAGATCGATAGATTTTTGGACTCTCGGGGAATCAAGGGATATTAGGATCGGGCGGGAAAGTGGAGTTGAGGTCAGTGATCAGCCATGATCTTATTGAATGGCGGAGCAGGCTCGAGGGGCCGAATGGCCGACTCCTGCTCTTATTTCTTATGTTCTTAGGTCTGTATTGGGGTACGTGCTTGTTTTAACTGTGGGGCTTGCTGGTCTGTTTCAGGATGCAGCCGATCAGTCACAGCGACCATGTGCTGCAACAGTTGTGCTCGCAGCTGGAGTACGGCTTCCTGTGCGACTGCTCCATCGCCGTGGGCGACGTGCACTTCCGGGCGCACCGGGTGGTGCTGGCGGCCTGCAGCTCCTACTTCCACAAGCTCTTCGTCAACCAGCCGGCCGAGAGCTCGCAGCTCTCGCTCAGCTCGCAGGCCGTGAGCCCGGACCACTTCGACCTGATCCTGCAGCTGATGTACACGGGCCGCTTGGAGAGCTGCCCGGCCGACCCCGAACGGTTCCGCGCCTCGCTCAACTTCCTGAAGCTGTACAACGCCGCCCGGATTCTCGGCGCCGCAGCGGGAGAGAGGGAGAAGGAGGAGGAAGGGGAGGAGCCCCTGGCCTCCGGGTCCGGCCGAAGCAATCCGCTGGTGTTTGGCGTCCAGCTGTACCAGGAGAAAAAGAGGGGCCAGGAGGCCCCCGAGGCGAGTAGACCGGCTGCCGGCGGCCAAAATCCCCTGGTCGCGGTCAAGGCCGAAGCCCCGGAGGACGAGGGGGAATCGCAGACTTTCCTGTGCCACCACTGCGGCCTGGCCTTCGAGGAGCAGCACCACCTCCGAGACCACCTGCAGCTCCACGCCCAGAGGCCCTTCCACTGCCCGCTCTGCGGCCTGGCCTTCGAGCGGTCGCAGCCGCTGCAGGAGCACGTGTCCGGCTGCCTGCGCGGCCAGGAGGAGGCGGCTGCGGGGCAGCGGGACCCGGGCCCGGAGGTCAAGCAGGAGGTGGAGCCGGAGGTGCGGGTGGGGGGAGACGGCTGCTCGGGCCCGGCGAACGAGCGGCAGGGGGCGGCCGCGGCGAGCAAGGCCTCGGGGCCAGGCCTGAAGAAGCCCAAGCTGGAGGTGCTGGAGGAGGAGAGGCCGCTGGTGCTGGGGCTGGGCGGCGTCACGGTGGTGCGGGTTGGCGGCGAGGAGCCGGAGGATTACGAGCTGGAGGAGGGCGAGGTCCGCTTCCCGGGCGACGACGACCTGGTCCTGGAGAACGCCTCGGATGACGGTGGCTCCTTCAGCAGCTCCGACAGCAGCCTGGACGGCGACAGCGCCGGCGAGGGCTCGGCTCGGACGGAACTGAGCGAAGACGAGGGCGCGCCGAGTGCCAAGGCGTTGGTTGGAGGAGGAGCGGGAGACCGGCCCGCTTGCGAGGCGTGCGGCGTCTTCAAGACCGAGGAGCGCCATGCCCGCCACGCGTCGCGGCGGCTGGGGAAGGCGTGGCGCTGCCGGGCGTGCGAGAGCTGCCGCCCCCCCTCCGAGGAGCGGCCGAGGGGCCCCCCAGGTAACCGCGCTGGGAGCCGGCTGGGCGCGACCCGGGGGAGGATGAGGAAGAACGCCGTGGCCACCCGCTCCTCCTCGCAACGCTGCGCGCCGGAGGCCGGCGGCGGGCAGAAGTGCCGCCCGCAGAAGCGCGCACACCAACGCGCCGGCCAGGAGATGACGCAGACGGAGGCGTGCGCGCTGGCCAAAGGGGCGAAGTCGGCCGTCAGTGGCCGCGGCAGGAGAGGGGCCGCGGCGGCGGGAGCGGGCAGGGGGCGTAATCACCTCCCGGCGCCGCGCTCCAAGAAGGATGTCGAGGCTCGAGAGGGGACAAAGCGGCGCGGTGCCCGGGCAGCGCCAGGCGGGCGGAAACCCAACGGCTCGCGCAAGCACTTCTGCGACACCTGCGGGAAAGGCTTCCTCCAGCGGGGGCACATGACCGAGCACCTGGCCACCCACAGCCAGGTGAAGCAGTTCTCCTGCCAGGCCTGCGGGCGGGCGTTCCTGCGGGAGCGCGAGCTGCGGGTCCACGCCGCCATGCACGCCCGGTACGAGTGCCAGTTCTGGGAGCCCGGGCAGCTGCCGCAAGCACAGCCTCCTCTGCCAGGCCCTGGCCCTTTTTGAGATTTTACCGCAGCGAGGCGAATCTGGAGAGCCACCTCTGACCCCTGCGGGCAGAAGTTCGGCAGTAGGCCCGGCTATCGAACTTGGGATCTCTCTGGTCTCTACGGACAAGGTGGCGCATGCTACCTGCTGCTGAACAAAGAATCTGCCTGAGGCAGAACTGGACAAGTCTTTGGCGGGTCAGAGAGATGAGGATTGACCCCCGAGAGGTTTTCTACTTATCCCGAATATCTTTGTAATCCAGAATCTTCCATTGCATTGTAGGCCTACTGGGTAAGGCTTCAGTATGCAACTGAGCCCCACACAGAGACCCGGGAGATCCCAGGTTCGATTTAGCTTTGGCCTATTGCTGGGATAGCTGATCTTGGCCAGGGCGCAGCTGCAGAGGTTGGCTACAAAAGACCACAGAGCCCCCCACCCACCCTCCCCTGGGCTGGGGAAGGCTGAATTCAGCCAGAGTTTGCCAATTCCCCATCACTGTACATTGGGAGAGGAGGGGAACTGGGTCTGACTCGGAGGGCGGAGGACAGGATCACGACCCGCTCCTCCATGAGACGCTGCTCGCTAGAGATGATGGACCCAGATGTGGGGGGGGGGGGGGGAAGGGGGCAGTACAAACCCCCCCCCTAGCGCGCCATGCCTGCGACGGCCCCTTCGGGCAAGAAGTGCTACCTGCAGGGGCCCACTCGCGCCAGTATGCCGGCCTTTGTTTTTCGCTGCCCCACAGACAGGTCATGTTCCTGGTCCTACCTATCCCAAATCTGACCCAGTTTTTTTTTAATCCCAGTCTGTGCAAGTAGGCTTCTCCGCGGGAGTAACTGAATCGGGAGGATTGGAAACCCTGGGGTTGGAATGTGTGAGAGTGTGTGTGAGAGTGTGTTTGTGAGAATGTGTTTGTGTCTGTGTGAGAGTGTGTTTGTTTGTGAGAGTGTGTGAGTCTGTGTGAGAGTGTGTTTGTGTCTGTGTGAGAGTGTGTTTGTTTGTGAGAGTGTGTGAGTCTGTGTGAGAGTGTGTTTGTTTGTGAGAATGTGTTTGTGTCTGTGTGAGAGTGTGTGAGTCTGTGTGGGAGTGTGTTTGTGAGAGTGTGTGTGGGAGTGTGTTTGTGAGAGTGTGTGTGGGAGTGTGTGTGGGAGAGTTGGAGGGAGGGGATTGGTCATTTAAAAAGACGCAGTTGCCAAACCAGGACGGGATTGAATTCTGATTGGGGGCCCCCCCCACTTCCCACGCGCCCCACGCACATTGGAACAAACCCGCGCTCTCTGTCTGAACTTGCACATCTTGAGGGAGCTGGTGGAGAGCAACCAGGACCCGTGGAACCCGTACCCCAGCAAGGAGTCAGCGCCATCTGTGGAGGAGCAGGCACACGGCTAGTGGTCATTCCCAGATCTCAATACATGGTCAGTGGCATGGCAGGCGCAGCTGAATGTATTGCCACTCTGAAGGGCAGTTTGATAATCAATGTGTGAAGATTTGAAAACCGCCAGATTGGGTTCGGAACCGAATAATCATTTATAAAATGGAGTTTTTTGTACTGTTGAATTCTGTTAATTGGAAGGTCTATGTTCATCTAATTAAAAAAAAACACAATTCTTAACTGTTAATCGACATTCTTTTTTTGGTTCTCTTTTAATCTTTTGCGCAACGAATGTTGGTGACCTCAGCTAGGAACCGCTTTGGAGAAGCTAAGCTGCACATTGCTCAAGCCCAACTTTTTAATTCGCCCTGAATTCACCTTTCAGCCGTGGCGAAGCCCTGCTGTACGGCCCTTCCCCGGGGTTTATAAACCAAACTATCGGCACCTCGCAACCCAGCTCCCTCACACTGTCACTCAGTAACCCCTCACCCCCAGCACCCTGTGTTACTGACTGTATCTCTACTGATGTAATCCAGCTCCCTCACACTCACTCAGTAATCCCTCACCCAGCACCCAGTGTTACTGACTGTATCTCTACTGATGTTAATCCAGCTCCCTCACACTCACTCAGTAATCCCTCACCCAGCGCCCTGTGTTACTGACTGTATCTCTACTGATGTTAATCCAGCTCCCTCACACCATCACTCAGTAACCCCTCTCCCTCAGTGCCCTCTGTTACTGACTGTATCTCGACTGATGTTAATCCAGCTCCCTCACACTGTTACTCAATAACCTCACCCCCTGCGCCCTGTGTTACTGACTGTATCTCTACTGATAATCCAGCTCCCTCACACTCACGCATTAACCCTCTCCCCCCAGCGCCCTGTGAAACTAACTATATCTCTACTGATGTTAATCCCGCTCCCTCACACATAGGAACAGGAGGAGGCCATTCAGCCCCTCGAGCCTGCTCCACCTCAATGAGATCATGGCTGATCTGCGACCTAACTCCATATACCCGCCTTTGGCCCATATCCCTTAATACCTTTGGTTAACAGAAATCTATCAATCTCAGATTTAAAATTAACAATTGATCGAGCATCAATTGCCATTTGCGGAAGAGTTCCAAACTTCTACCGCCCTTTGTGTGTAGAAGTGTTTCCTAATTTCACTCCTGAAAGGTCTGGCTCTAATTTTTAGACTCTGCCCCCTAGTCCCAGTCTCCCCAACCAGCGGAAATAGTTCTCTCTATCGACCCTCTCTGTTCCCCTTAATATCTTGAAAACTTCGATCAGATCACCCCTTAACCTTCTAAATTCTAGGGAATACAGTTTGTATAATCTCTCCTCGTAACTTAACCCTTGAAGCCCAGGTATCATTCTGGTAAACCTACGCTGCACTCACTCCAAGGCCAATATATCCTTCCTAAGGTGTGGTGCCCAGAACTGCTCACAGTACTCCAGGTGTGGTCTAACCAGGGCTTTGTACAGCTGCAGCATAGCTTCTACCCCCTTGTACTCTAGTCCTCTAGATATAAAGGCCAGCATCCCATTAGCCTTTTTGATTATTTTCTGTACCTGTTCATGACATTTTAATGATCTATGTACCTGGACCCCCAAGTCTCTTTGTACCTCAGAAAACGCTGGAAAAACTCAGCAGGCCAGACAACATCCGTGGAGAGAGAAAGAGAGTTAACGTTTCAGGTCGAAACCCTTCGTCGGAACCCTTCCGACGAAGGGTTTCGACCTGAAACGTTAACTCTCTTTCTCTCTCCACGGATGTTGTCTGGCCTGCTGAGTTTTTCCAGCGTTTTCTGTTGCTATTTCGGATTTCCAGCATCCGCAGTATTTTGCTATCGTCTCTTTGTACCTCCACTGTTTTTAATCTTTCACCATTTAGAAAGTACCCTGTTCTATCCTTTTTAGGTCCACATTGAAATCCATTTGCCACAGTTTTGCCCAATCACTTAATCTATCAAAATCCCTTTGTAATTTTATGCTTTCATCTACAATGCCGCCTATCTTTGTGTCATCGGCAAATTTGGATATACTGTATGACTTTCTGTGCCATCATGCAAGTCATTAATAAATACTGTGAATATTTGAGGCCCCAACACAGATTCCTGCGGGACACCTCCAGTCACCTCCTGCCAATTTGAGTACCTACCAATTATCTCTACTGCCTGTCTCCTGCCGCTCAGCCAATTTCCGAACCAGGTCAATAATTTGCCCTCAGTTCTATCTTAGATAACAGTTTCTTATGTGGGACTTTCTCAAATACCTTCTGGAAGTCCATATAAATAACGTCCATAGACATTCCTCTGTCCACTACTTTAGTCACCTCTTCAAAAAATTCAGTCAGGTTTGTCAGGCTTGACCTACCTTTCACAAATCCATGCTGGCTCTCTCTGATCAACTGAAAATTTTCAAGGTGTTCAGTCACCCTATCCTTAATTATAGACTCTAGCAATTTCCCGACAACAGATGTTAGGCGAACTGGTCTATAATTCCTTGGTTTCCCTCTCTCACCATTTATAAATAGTGGAGTGACATGCACAATTTTCCAATCTACAGGAACGGTTCCTGAATTGAGAGAACTTTGGAAGATTATAGTTAGGGCATCGGCAATATACTCGCCTACTTCCTTTGAAACCCTGGGATAGAAACCATCTGGTCCTGGGGATTTGTCACTCTTCAGTGCCATTATTTTCTTCATTACTGTTATTTTACTTACTTTAATTTTATTGAGTCCCTGTCCCTGATTTAGTTTCCTTGGGATCTCTGGCATGCTATCCTCTTCCTCTTCTGTAAATGCTGACGCAAAGTAATTATTCAACATGTCTGCCATTTCCTTATTGTCATTGATAATATCACCGCTTTCAGTTTTTAAGGGATCAACATTGCTCCTGACTGCCCTCTTTTTCCAAATATAATTGTAAAATAAATTTCTGTTGATTTTAATACCCCTTGCAAGGTTCCTTTCATACTCCCTTTATGTAGCTCTTACAATCTGTTTTGTGACCCTTTCCTGTTCTTTGTATCTTTCCAATTTGCCAGGATCTGTGCTATTTTTTGTTTGCTTTTTGTTTTAGCTTTATGTCACTCAGTAACCCCTCTCCCCCAGCGCCCTGTGTTACTGACTGTATCTCTACTGATGTTAATCCAGCTCCCTCACACTGTCACTCAGTAACCCCTCTCCCCCAGCGCCCTGTGTTACTGACTGTATCTCTACTGATGTTAATCCAGCTCCCTCACACTGTCACTCAGTAACCCCTCTCCCCCAGCGCCCTGTGTTACTGACTGTATCTCCACTGATGTTAATCCAGCTCCCTCACACTCACTCAGTAACCCCTCTCCCCCAGCGCCCTGTGTTACTGACTGTATCTCTACTGATGTTAATCCAGCTCCCTCACACTGTCACTCAGTAACCCCTCTCCCCCAGCGCCCTGTGTAACTGACTGTATCTCTACTGATGTTAATCCAGCTCCCTCACACTCACTCGGTAACCCCTCTCCCCCAGCGCCCTGTGTTACTGACTGTATCTCTACTGATGTTAATCCAGCTCCCTCACACTGTCACTCAGTAACCCCTCTCCCCCAGCGCCCTGTGTTACTGACTGTATCTCTACTGATGTTAATCCAGCTCCCTCACACTGTCACTCAGTAACCCCTCTCCCCCAGCGCCCTGTGTTACTGACTGTATCTCTACTGATGTTAATCCAGCTCCCTCACACTGTCACTCAGTAACCCCTCCACCCCAGCGCCCTGTGTTACTGACTTTATCTCTACTGATGTTAATCCAGCTCCCTCACACTGTTACTCAATAACCTCTCCCCCAGCGCCCTGTGTTACTGACTGTATCTCGACTGATGTTAATCCAGCTCCCTCACACTGTCACTCAGTAACCCCTCTCCCTCAGCGCCCTGTATTACTGACTGTATCTCTACTGATGTTAATCCAGATCCCTCACACTATCACTCAGTAACCCCTCTCCCCCAGCGCTCTGTGTTACTGACTGTATCTCGACAGATGTTAATGCAGCTCCCTTACACTGTCACTCAGTAACCCCTCTCCCCCAGCGCCCTGTGTTACTGACTGTATCTCCACTGATGTTAATCCAGCTCCCTCACACTGTCACTCAGTAACCCCTCTCCCCCAGCGCCCTGTGTTACTGACTGTATCTCGACTGATGTTAATCCAGCTCCCTCACACTGTCACTCAGTAACTCCTCTCCCCCAGCGCCCTGTGTTACTGACTGTATCTCTACTGATGTTAATCCAGCTCCCTCACACAGTCACTCAGTAACCCCTCTCCCCCAGCACCCTGTGTTACTGACTGTATCTCTAGTGATGTTAATCCAGCTCCCTCACACAGTCACTCAGTAACCCCTCTCCCCCAGCACCCTGTGTTACTGACTGTATCTCTAGTGATGTTAATCCAGCTCCCTTACACTATCACTCATTAACCCCTCCCCGCATCGCCCTGTAACTGACTATCTCTAGTGATAAGGGGTCGGCCATTTAAGACTGAGATTAGGAGGAATTTCTTCACTCAGAGGATTGTGGATCTTTGGAATTCTCTGTCCCAGAGGGCTGTGCTTGCTGAATCTTTGAGTATGTTCAAGGCCGAGATAGATAGATTTTTGGACTCTAGGGGAATCAAGGGATATGGAGATCGGGCGGGAAAGTGGAGTTGAGGTCGAAGATCAGCCATAATCTTATTGAATGGCGGAGCAGGCTTGAGGGGCCGAATGGCCTACTCTTGCTCTTATCTCCTATGTTCTTATGATATTAATCCAGCTCCCTCACACAGTTACTAAGTAACTCCACCCCCAGCGCCCTGTTACTGACTGTATCTCTACTGATGTTAATCCAGCTCCCTCACACTCACTCAGTAACCCCTCTCCCCCAGCGCCCTGTGTTACTGACTGTATCTCTACTGATAATCCAGCTCCCTCACACTCACTCAGTAACCCCTCTCCCCCAGCGCCCTGTGCTACTGACTATTTCTACTGATGTTAATCCAGCTCCCTCACACTGTCACTCAGTAACCCCTCTCCCCCAGCGCCCTGTGCTACTGACTATTTCTACTGATGTTAATCCAGCTCCCGCACACTGTCACTCAGTAACCCCTCTCCCCCAGCGCCCTGTGTAACTGACTGTATCTCTACTGATATTAATCCAGCTCCCTCACACTGTTACTCAATAACCTCTCCCCCAGCGCCCTGTGTTACTGACTGTATCTCGACTGATGTTAATCCAGCTCCCTCACACTATCACTCAGTAACCCCTCCCCCAGCAACCTGTGTTAGTGACTGTATCTCGACTGATGTTAATCCAGCTCCCTCACACTCACTCAGTAACTCCTCCCCCAGCATCCTGTTACTGACTGTATCTCGACTGATGTTAATGCAGCTCCCTCACACTGTTACTCAGTAACCCCATCCTCAGCACCCTGTGTTATTGACTGTATCTCGACTGATGTTAATTCAGCTCCCTCACACTGTCACTCAGTAACCCTCTCCCCCAGCGCCATGTGTTACTGACACTGTCCCTACTGATGTTAATCCAGCTCCCTCACACTCACTCAGTAACCCCTCTCCCCAGCGCTCTGTGCTACTCACTATCTCTACTGATGTTAATGCAGCTCCCTCACACTGTTACTCAATAACCTCTCCCCCAGCGCCCTGTATTACTGACTGTATCTCTACTGATGTTAATCCAGCTCCCTCACACTGTCACTCAGTAACCCCTCTCCCTCAGCGCCCTGTATTACTGACTGTATCTCGACTGATGTTAATCCAGCTCCCTCACACTGTCACTCAGTAACCCAGCGCCCTGTATTACTGACTGTATCTCTACTGAAGTTAATCCAGCTCCCTCACACTGTCACTCAGTAACCCCTCCCCCAGCATCCTGTTACTGACTGTATCTCGACTGATGTTAACCCAGCTCCCTCACACTGTCACTCAGTAACCCCTCCCCCAGCATCCTGTGTTACTGACTGTATCTCGACTGATGTTAATCCAGCTCCCTCACACTGTTACTCAGTAACCCCTCCCTCAGCACCCTGTGTTAATGACTGTATCTCAACTGATGTTAATCCAGCTCCCTCACACTGTTACTCAATAACCTCTCCCCCTGCGCCCTGTGTAACTGAGTGTATCTCTAGTTATAAGGGGTCGGCCATTTAAGACTGAGATGAGGAGGAATTTCTTCACTCAGAGGGTTGTGAATCTTTGGAATTCTCTGCCCCAGCGGGCTGTGCATGCTGAGTCTTTGGGTATATTCAAGGCTGAGATAGATATTTTGGACTCTAGGGGAATCAAGGGATATGGAGATCGGGCAGGAAAGTGGAGTTGAGGTCGATGATCAGCCATGATCTTATTGAATGGCAGAGCAGGCTCGACGGGCGAATGGCCGACTCCTGCTCTTATTTCTTATGTTCTTATGATGTTAATCCAGCTCCCTCACACTGTCACTTAGTAACCCCTCTCCCCCAGCGCCCTGTATTACTGACTGTATCTCGACTGATGTTAATCCAGCTCCCTCACACTGTCACTCAGTAACCCCTCTCCCCCAACGCCCTGTATTACTGACTGTATCTCTACTGATGTTAATCCAGCTCCCTCACACAGTCACTCAGTAACCCCTCTCCCCCAGCACCCTGTGTTACTGACTGTATCTCTAGTGATGTTAATCCAGCTCCCTTACACTATCACTCATTAACCCCTCCCCGCATCGCCCTGTAACTGACTATCTCTAGTGATAAGGGGTCGGCCATTTAAGACTGAGATTAGGAGGAATTTCTTCACTCAGAGGATTGTGGATCTTTGGAATTCTCTGTCCCAGAGGGCTGTGCTTGCTGAATCTTTGAGTATGTTCAAGGCCGAGATAGATAGATTTTTGGACTCTAGGGGAATCAAGGGATATGGAGATCGGGCGGGAAAGTGGAGTTGAGGTCGAAGATCAGCCATGATCTTATTGAATGGCAGAGCAGGCTCGACGGGCGAATGGCCGACTCCTGCTCTTATTTCTTATGTTCTTATGATGTTAATCCAGCTCCCTCACACTGTCACTCAGTAACCCCTCTCCCCCAGCGCCCTGTATTACTGACTGTATCTCGACTGATGATAATCCAGCTCCCTCACACTGTCGGGTGCAGTCAGTCCCAACCAGTATAATCTGCTGACATCTCTTTTACTTGCTTGTACCACTTGGAATATCAGAAATATTAATTTGTAACCCATCTTTAGGGGAGGGGGTCTAAGTGGTGCATTCCTCTCCACCCCCCCCTTGTTAACACTGAGGTGTGTTTGGACAGTTTTGTCTCTGTATAGAATAGTAATAGACCCCAGTCCAACCCGTGTGCCTTTTATCGGTTACAGGTCCAGCACGGGTAGTGTCTGAAGCGATTCTAGATCTGTAACACACGGAACCCACGTCCCAGCCTCGTGAGGGCGCCAGCGCGACTGCATGATGTGAGCGGACAATCGGGGTACGGGACCCGACTGCGAGGAACGCCTTTACGATGTTTGTTGTAGCGCGGATCCTACCATCTCATCCCCCCCCCCCCAACCCTCCCCCCACCACCTCCTTCCTCCCTTTGGGGGGGCCGCCTGGGACACGGAGCATTTTATGCTGGTGAGATGGGGGTGATCCGTGAACACGTGGCTAAGGGCACAAGAGTGTAAAAGGAACTGCATCTAATCCGGGAGTGCTTGACGCCTACACTTGCGTGCCCGAAGTGGGCAGAAGTATCGGCTCCTCAACACTGACAATCCCCACCTTGATGAGCACAAACAATTGACCCCCACCCCAACCACAAAAACAAGTATATGGAGGATATAAAAATAAGCGAAGTTGGGACCTGTACACCAGGAATTACGGTACTTGCTAAGGCACCTGAGGGAAGGTATCTGATTGTCTATCGTTACTACAGATGGTCCCACCTGGGATACAGACGCCAGCACACCTGTCTGATACGTTGCGTCCAGACGTGATGGGCCGTCTGAGGTGAATTGCAGATCCGCCTACTTTGGAACTCGATAGTTTACAGACCAAATGAAAGGCAAATTTAGGATCGATCTTCACACAAAAGCATCAACACCTGTAATGGATTTTGCAGTAGGGCAGTGAACGATAAAAAATAAATGATGGGTATCATTCAAGAGACCGTTGAGATGCTGAGATTGGGAGGCGGGGGGCAGGGGTGTAGGTCTCTGTTGATGGACCAGCTCATGTGGACCCAGTGGGCCTCTTCATCTCCGCCTGTCTTGTAAGACGCTGAACCAGACTGACCCTCCACCTCGTACAAGCCTCTAATTCATTTCTAGGCCTTCCGCGTCAGTTGAACAGTGGGCTGTGGTCTCATCTCCACGGTACGCTGCCAGGACTTGGTGCGTAAGTGTGCCAATCCAGCATGGTACTGAGTCATACAGCTCAAGGAAGCCCCTTAAGGTGGAATCCTCCCGCTTGGAGCTGAGTTAACTTGACTGAACCCGCACTCTCTAGTTGGGAGTCAGTGCCCCTGGACAAGGAGGGGCAGGGAGGTTGGGGGGGGGGGGGGGTTCTTGCTCCCAATCACTGCCTGGTTTTTGTAGGGAGGGCGGGGTGTGTCACTTTTTGGTACATGGAGGGGTCCCACAGGTGAGAGCATGATAAAAGTTTACAAAAACAGAAGGCGGCCATTTGGCCCATCGTGTCTGAGCTGACTTTTTGCTCGAGCAATCCAAACTAATTGCACTTCCCCACGCTCTACCTATTGCCCTGTATCTTCTCCCCGCCCAGTCTCGTGTTTTGTTGCTCTTCCCTTAAAAGATGCCATGGTTCCTGCCTCTACCACTCCCTCTGGCAACGCATTCTATGCTCCCAAAAATTTGTGTCAAGAAATTTCTCCTAACCTCCTCAATCAGCCAATTTTAAATGGCTGACCCTCTTACCTAGGATTCCCCAACCATAAGAAGTGTAAATGCATATTGAGATTGGTTTAGTTATTGGAGAAATTACTTAAAAAGCATTGGGATGGTTGACGTCCTGTGACAAAAACTGTAATTATGAAAGCTGAGAAGGGAGATTAAAAGGCTGTACCAGGATGAGCTGCATGGGGAATGAGAAACAGAGGCTGATTGGAGTTAGTTTTTGTTCTCATCGAGGTGAGAAATACTCTCCTGTGTCAACATAAAGCAGGGCAGGTACAGCATGGGTTAGATGCAGAGTAAAGCTCCCTCTAAACTGTCCCATCAAACACTCCCAGGGCAGGTACAGCACGGATTAGATACAGAGTAAAGCGTCTTAAAGGAGGAAAGAGAGGCAGAGAGGTTCAGGGAGGGAATTGATTCCTGGCTGGCCTCCCACATTCCACCCTACGTAAACTTGAGGTCATCCAAAACTCGGCTGCCCGTGTCCTAACTCGCACCAAGTCCCGTTCACCCATCACCCGCTGTGCTCGCTGACCTACATTGGCTCCCAGTTAAGCAGC
This sequence comes from Squalus acanthias, assembly GCA_030390025.1. Lineage (NCBI taxonomy): Eukaryota > Metazoa > Chordata > Chondrichthyes > Squaliformes > Squalidae > Squalus > Squalus acanthias. The sequence continues at coordinate 12,210,451 of CM059451.1, read as the reverse complement.
GCCTCGATTTCAAAATTCTCATCCTTGTTTTCAAATCCCTCCATGGCCTCGCCCCTTCCTATCTCTGTAATCTCCTTCAGCCCCTCAACCCCCCCGAGATATCTGCGCTCCTCTAATTCTGCCCTCTTGAGCATCCCTGATTATAATCGCTCAACCATTGGTGGCCGTGCCTTCTGTTGCCTGGGCCCTAAGCTCTGGAATTCCCTGCCTAAACCTTTCCACCTCACTACCTCTCTTTCCTCCTTTAAGATGCTCCTTAAGACCGACCTCTGGGACCGTTACCTGCCCTAATTTATCCTTATATGGCTCGGTGTCAAATTTGTCTTAAAATACGCCTGTGCAGCGCTTTGGGACGTTTTTACTACGTTAAAGGCGCTATATAAATACAAGTTGTTGTTGAATTCCAGAGCTTAGGGCCTAGGCAGCTGAAGGCACGGCCACCAATGGTTGAGCAATTATAATCACGGATCCTCGAGAGGCCAGAATAAGAGGAGCACAGATATCTCAGGGGGAGTGGTTGTGAGGCTGGAGGAGATTACAGAGATGGTGAGGGGTGAGGCCATGGAAGGATTTAAATACAAAGATGAGAATTTTAAAATTGAGGCATTGCTTAATTGGGAGCCAATTAAGGTCAGCGAGCACAGGGGTGATGGGTGAACGGGACTTGCTGCGAGTTAGGACCACGGGTATCCGAGTTTTGCATAACCTCAAGTTTACATAGGGTAAAATGTGGGAGGCCAGCCAGGAGTGCGTTGGAATAGTCAAGTCTAGAGGTAACAAAGGCATGGATGAGGGTTTCAGCAGCAGATAAGCTGAGGCAAGGGCGGAGACGGGCGATGTTACAGAGGTGGAAGTAGGCGGTCTTTGTTATGCCGCGGATATGTGGTCAGAAGCTCATTTCCGGGTCAGATATGATACCAAGGTTGCGAACAGTGTGGTTCAGCCTCAGACAGATGTTAGGGAGAGGGGTGGAGTCAGTGGCTAGGGAACAGAGTTTGTGGCGGGGACTGAAAACAATGGCTTTGGTCTTCCCAATATTTAATTGGAGAAAATTTCTGCTCATCCAGTACTGGATGTCGGTCAAGCAGTCTGACAATTTAGACACCGTGGTGGGGTCGAGAGATGAGGTAGAGCTGAGTGTCATCAGCATACATGTGGAAACTGACGCTGTGTTTTCGGATGATGTCGCCGAGGGGCAGCATGTAGATGAGAAATAGGAGGGGGCCAAGGATAGATCCTTGGGGGACACCAGAGGTAACAATGCAGGAGCGGGAAGAGAAGCCATTGCAGGTGATTCTCTGTCTACAATTAGTTAGATAAGAATGGAACCAGGCGAGTGCAGTCCCACCCAGCTGGACGACGGTGGAGAGGCGTTGCAGGAGGATGGAGTGGTCAACCGTGTCAAAGGCTGCAGAAAGATCAAAGCACGAGGACCCTCCCACTAACTTAAGGACCCTCACTGAAATTAAAGAATTACTTGGAAGGGGAAAATATTTTCAATGTAAAACTAGAAGCACTTGCTGATCCCAGAATGTAATTTTTCTTTTTTGGAAAGGGAGGGGAGTTCACGCACGTATGGGAAAGTCTAGACACCCCCAGAGTTTGTGACTAAGATGGATATCTCGGGAGATGACAATATTTTCAACCGGAATATCGTATCAAAGCACCTCATTCTGAGCTTATCCAATCTATTAAATATTTTTTTGTTTAAAAATGGTGTGTTTTGGACAACAACAATTTATGGGTGCGTTAAACTATATTCCCCCTCACCCTCAGCTAGTCAGTGCTTAGGAGGGGAATAAATACATCTTTTAAAAAGTGATGCTCCTTGCTCATTGATCGATACCTGATGGCTTGCTGATGAACTTGTTCCTGGTTAATCAGAGAATCATACAGCACAGAAGGAGGCCATTCGGCCCATCGTGCCTGTGCCGGCTCTTTGAAAGAGCTATCCAATTAGTTCCACACCCGTGCTTTCCCCATAGCCCTGCAAAATTTCTCCTTTTCAGGTATATAAGAGGAACCTGTAGCGACAGACTGGTTACGCCCCTTCCCGATCTCCGTGATTCTTCCCGAGGTACCTTACAGTGCCGAACCAGAGTGGCCATGTATAACAACTTGCATTTATATAGCACCTTTAATGTAGTTTAAAAACATCCCAAGGTGCCTCGCAGGAGTGTTATCAAATAAAATTTGACACCGAGCCACATAAGGAGATATTAGGGCTAGTGACCAAAAGCTTGGTCAAAGAGGTAGGTTTTAAAGGATGAGAGAGAGGTAGAGGGGTTCAGGGAGAGAATTCCAGAGCTTAGGGCCTAGGCAGCTGAAGGCACGGCCGCCAATGGTGGGGCGATAGAAATCGGGGATGCTCAAGAGGCCAGAATTGGAGGAGCAGAGACCTCGGAAAGCTGTAGGGCTGGAGGAGGTTACAGAGATTTGGGGGGGGCGGGGGTTGGGAGGCTATGGAGGGATTTGGAAACCAAGGATGAGAATTTAAAAACAGAGATGTTGCTGGACCGGGAGCCAATATAGGCTGATCATGCTCTCTGCCTCTGTCCATACACGTGCACTTTCCAGCGATAGCGACCAGGAGCAGGAACCCTGGCTGGTTTTTTCCTCCCTCCCCCCCCCCAGCCAGCTGGGACATTTTTAATCTGAACAGTGCCTTGGCTTAGTGCCATGCAGACTGCAAGGTGTCGGAGGTCCATCTTTGGTCTGTCCAGAGTTGGCCTATCTCAGCAGGGGCTACAGTTGGCCTCAGCGCCACTGGCCGCAATCCAACAACCCACGCACGTGTTCGGATGTCAGATGAGGACAGGACCAGACCAGGGTGGGCTGCGATGCACGGACTACTGCTACATAGTAAAAAAAAAATTGCATTTCTATAGCGCCTTTCACAACCTCAGGATGTCCCAGAGTGCTTTACAGCCAATGAAGTACTTTTTTTTTGAAGTATAGTCAGTGTTGTAATGTAGAAAACGCGGCCGCCAATTTGCTGCAGCAATGTGATAATGAGCAGATAATCTGGTTTTTGTTGTGTTGATTGAGGGATAAATATTGACCGGGGGAGAACTCCCCTGCTCTTCTTCAAAATAGTGCCATGAGATCTTTTACATTCACCTGAGAGGGCAGATGTGGTCTCGGTTTAACGTCTCATCTGAAAGTCGGCACCTCCGACAGTGCAGCACTCCCTCAGCACTGCACTGGGAGTGTCAGCCTGGATTTATGTGCTCAAGTCCCTGGAGTGGGACTCGAACCCACGACTTTCTGACTCAGCGGGCGAGAGTGCTGCCCAGAGGCTGAGCCACGGCTGACATAAATTAACACCCCACCCGAGATCAGCCGACACACGAGTAGCGATCAAAACCAGAATCCATCCCGGCTCGTACAACGCATCGGAGAAGCTCGCGGTTTACTTCTGGCACGCACAATGGCGAACCCTTAACCATCAGAAATATCGGTGCTCATTTTACTCCTGGACATTAACGAAACAGAGCGAGGGACAAGTCGCTATTGCAGGGAACTGCATCCAAGTGTGTAGTGACGAAAGAAGTTTGGAGGATTTTCTTGAACGGTCGCTGAAAAAAAATTTAAAAATAGCAGCAGGAACCAAAATGGCTCCTAGTTCCAACGGTTGGAGCGGGAGCTGTATGTGGCTCGGGGCTAAAAGTACATACAGCGGACGGATTAATTTAATAAATGTGTAGTGTTCTTGCTGTCATCGCTCATTCATATTGACACTTTAGATTACTCAGTATAGGAGTGAACATAAGAAATAGGAGTAGGCTTTTCGGCACTTCGAGACTGCTCCGCCAATCAATATACTCACTGAACCTCAGTCCCATCGGAGTCTCCACTTGCTTGTTGAGTTTGAATTTTACAGGCCCGGAGGTTTGGGAAGAGTTGTTAACCTCAGTTGAAAGTACAGAGAAACTACTTTCTCTGGTGGGGAGCAGAATCTTAAAACTCAGAGCTGGGCCAGTTAGGAGTCAGGAAGAACGAAGGGTAGTGGGAATCTGAAATTCTCTTCCCCAAAAGGCTGTGGGTCAATTGTAATTTTCAAGACCGAGGTAGATAGATTTTTGGTTGGTGAGGGATTACGGAGGGGATATAGAGTTGAGATACAGGTCGGCCATGACCTAATCGAATGGTCTACTCCCGTTCCCAGGGATGGATAAATCCTAACTGTTTAGTATCAGCGGCTTGGGGGGGTGTATGGGAATTAACGGGGACAGGGATTGAAACTTTATCTGCAGTTTTTGAAGATTAAAAAGCTCAGACACAGATATTGTCTGTTGGTGCCGACACTGTCGACAAGGCACCAGTTTACAGGGAAAAAAAGGATGGAATCAAAGGGAGCGACCCCCAAAACAGCATAAAAATCCTTTGCAATGAAAATGGAATCCGATCTATTCAATCATCGTTAAGAGTGGCTAAAGGGCGAGGGTGGAAACATTAAATCCAACATACCTCAATGGTCTTCGGGTGAGGGAGAAAAATAGTCAAGGTTTCCGCTCCCTGATCGCTTTCAAATGACCCTCGCTCCAGCGTTATGTGTAGAGCCCATCGGGTGGGGTCGGGATTGGGCTCGGCTGCGCTGCCCCCTCCTCCTCCCCCAATACACACACCATCTCGGCTTACATAGGAAGCAACATAGGAGCAGGAGGAGGCCATTCAGCCCCTCGAGCCTGTTTCGCCATTCAGTTAGATCATGGCTGATCTGTAGCGCAACTCCATCTGCCCGCCTTGGTTACGCCACACTTGGCTTGAGAAAATGGCCGCTCGGCTGAGGTACCGGAGGGGCCCACGGCGGAACTGAACCCCTGGAAGTCACCCGGGGTCCCTTACCTGCCGCACACGGTGTTCGAGCCGACAGGGCAATTCCAATCAACACCCGTACCAGAAGTTTTATTCTAAAAAAAAAAATACATTATACATTTGAGAGGATATTCTTCAGAATATAAAAAGGACGGTCGTCCAGGACAGGTTCATCAGCAGTGTCTGAAAGGAGGAACGTGTGGGGGAATTCGGGTCAATGAGACACAGCAGCAAGCTGTCGTATCACGACAGAAACAAGGCTCTGTCTTGAGGTGAAATCGTACGCAGATTAGAAAATATACATTCAGACAAGAGTCTTCAGGGGCTGGATGGTGGGGAAGAGACAGTCTCAAGTAGTAGTGAAGCTGTATCCGCACGGCCCCGTATACCACAAGGCTGTTGGATCAGTGCAAACCACTTGGGAGGTGTCAGCTTTTCGAATGGGTACTGTCCCCAGGAGTTCCAGTCAACGATTAATATTTATCCTTTTTCTTCTTTTTCTTTTTGTGACCCAAGTCCACCTCGCGGGGCACGGTCTGTGGGACCTCGCTGGCCTTGTCTTTCCTCCTCTTCTTCTCCCGCTTTCCATGCTCAGGCGTTCCCGTATCGGAGTGTTCGAAGGCAGCCTCCCCCTGTTCTTTGCTCCTCTTCTTTTTCTTCTTTCTCCGAGAGTGGCCTGGTGCTTCCCGGTCCGCGGCTTCGCGGTCAGGCTCGTCCCCGCCGGCCACCGGCGTTTCTTTGGCCCTCTTCCTCCTTTTGGCCCCGGGCTCCCCCGTGCCGCCAAGCTCCGGCGTCGCGCTCGGCGCCCGCCGGCGTTTCCGCGGTGACCACCCGGGCGGGGCGGCGCCGAAAGGCTGGAACCTCAGCTTCAAGCCGGGCGGGATGCTGGGCGCCGGGCTGGCGGGGATGGAGCGAGGCTGGCCGCCAGCGCCCGCCTCCTCCCAGCTCTCCCCGATGGTGATGCACCCAGCGAACTGCGGGCAGCTCTCCGCCCGGCCTGCCGTCTCCGGGGGGAGGACCAGGCAGACCTCGCCCGCTCCGCTGGCCGTGCCAAACACATTGTAAAGTTTGTCTTCGCACGTCTTAGACTTGAGCGTCTGAAAACCGACCAGCGGGATCTTCATTCCAGAGAAACTGAAACAGAAAATTATTACAAACACATTAAACCCAACCTGGTTAGGCCCTAGTGCAATGTCTCCACTTGCAGCCATCGATTAGTGCTGGAGTAAGAAAGAACTTGCATTTACATAGCGTTTATCACGGCATCAGGACATCCCAAAGTGCTTTACAGTCAGCTGTGGCTCAGTTGGTAGCACACTCTCTGAGTCAGAAGGTTGTGGGTTCAAGTCCCACTCCAGGGGCTTGAGCACAGAAAGCTAGGCTGACACTCCCAGTGGCGTGCTGCACTGTCGGAGGTGCCGTCTTGCGGATGAGATGTTAAACCGAGGCCCCGTCTGCTCTCTCAGGTGGACGTAAAAGATCCCATGGCACTATTTCGAAGAAGAGCAGGGGGAGTTCTCCCCGGTATCCTGGCCAATATTTATCCCTCAACCAACATTAACAAAAACAGATGATCTGGTCATTATCACATTGCTGTTTGTGGGAGTTGGCTGCCGCGTTTCCCACATTACAACAGTGACCGCACTTCAAAAAGTACTTCATTGGCTGTAAAGCGCTTTGAGACGTCATGAAAGGCGCTATAGAAATGCAAGTCTTTCTTCTTTCTTTCAATTAAGTAGTTCTGAAGTGGAGTCACTGTTGTAATGTAGGAAACGCGGCAGCCAATTTGCACACAGCAAGATCCCACAGAGAGCAATGGGATAATGACCGGATAATCTGTTTTTTAGTGATGTTGATTGAGGGGTAAATATTGGACCCAGGACACCGGCGATAACTCCACTGCTCTTCTTCAAAATAGTGGCCATCGGATCTTTTACGACCACCTGAGAGCGCAGACGGGACCTCGGTTTAACGTCTCATCCGAAATACGGCACCTCCGACAATGCAGCACTCCCTCAGCACTGCACTGGGAGTGTCAGCTCAAGTCTCTGGAGTGGGCGGCATTAGTGAACCAGACAATCCGATCACCATTAGCGATACTAGCTTTCTTTAAATTCAATTAATTAAATCGGGAATTAAAGTCCAGTAACATAACCACTATGCTACCGTACCCACAGATTACATGTTACAATGAGATAAATCATTGGTTAATGTGTGTTTTGGCAGTGTTGGCTGAAGAGAATGCTGGCCAGGGCACCAGGAGAACTCCCTGCTCTTCTCAATGCCACAGACCTTCAGCATCCACCTCAACAGTCAGATGGGACCTCAGTACTCCCAGTTGAGATGGCCGCAACTCTATAACAACTACAACTTGTATTTATATAGCGCCTTTAACGTAGTAAAACGTTCCAAGGCGCTTCACAGGAGTATTACAAGACAAAACATTTGACACCGAGCCACATAAGGAGAAATTAGGGCAGATGAGCAAAAGCTTGGTCAAAGAGGTAGGTTTTAAGGAGCATCTTAAAGGAGGAAAGAGAGGTAGCGAGGCGGAGAGGTTTAGGCAAGGAATTCCAGAGCTTAGGGCCTAGGCAACAGAAGGCACGGCCACCAATGGTTGAGCGATTATAATCAGGGATGCTCAAGAGGGCAGAATTAGAGGAGCGCAGATATCTTGGGGGGGGTTGTGAGGCTGAAGGAGATTACAGAGATAGGGAGGGGGGCGAGGCCATGGAGGAATTTGAAAACAACGATGAGAATTTTGAACTAGAGGCGTTGCTTATCCGGGAGCCAATGTAGGTCAGCGAGCACAGGGGTGATGGGACTTGGTGCGAGTTAGGACACGGGCAGCTGAGTTTTGGATGACGTCAAGTTTACGTAGGGTAGAATGTGGGAGGCCAGCCAGGAGTGCGTTGGAATAGTCAAGTCTAGCGGTAACAAAGGCATGGATGAGGGTTTCAGCAGCGGATGAGCTGAGGCAGGGGCGGAGACGGACGATGTTACGGAGGTGGAAATAGGCGGTCTTAGTTATGCTGCGGATATGTGGTCGGAAGCTCATTTCAGGGTCAGATATGACACCAAGGTTGTGAACAGTGTGGTTCAAGACTCAAGACAGATGTTAGGGAGAGGGATGGAGTCAGTGCCTGGGGAACGGAGTTTGTGGCTGGGACCGAAAACAATGGCTTCGGTCTTCCCAATATTTAATGGGAGAAAATTTCTGCTCATCCAGAACTGGATGTCAGACAAGCAGTCTGACAATTTAAGACCGTGGAGGGGTCGAGAGAATTGGTAGTGAGGTAGAGCTGGGTGTCCTCAGCATACATGCTCTGTGTATTTTAAACTCAATTTGATCCTGTTCTCTGGCATTCTGTGGAAGCACTGATGCAGAAAACTCCTATTATACATAAGAACATAAGAAATAGGAGCAGGAGTAGGCCAATCAGGCCCCTCGAGCCTGCTCCGCCATTCAATAAGATCATGGCTGATCTGATCCTAACCGCCAATCTACTATCTATCACAGAACCATCTCCTGCATCTAACAGAATTGCACACACGAAATAGGAGCAGAATCAGGCTACACGGTCCCTGGGCCCGCTCCACTACCCACAGGGCCATGACCGATCCGAACCTAGACTCATGTCCAAATTCCTGCCCGCTCCCCGTAACCCTTAATGCCCTTTACTTCTAGGAAACTGTCTATTTCTGTTTTAAATTTATTTAATGATGTAGCTTCTACAGCTTTTTGTGGCAGCATATTCCATGGACCTACCACCCTCTGAGTGAAGTAGTTCCTCCTCATCTCAGTTTTGAAAGAGCAGCCCCTTATTCTAAGACTATGTCCCCTAGTTCTAGTCTCACCCGTCATCGGGAACATCCTCCCCGCATCCACCCGATCCAACCCCTTCACAATCTTATATGTTTCAATAAGATCGCCTCTCATTCTTCTGAACTCCAATGAGTAGAGTCCCAATCTACCCAACCTCTCCTCATATGACCACCCCCTCATCCCCGGGATTAACCGAGTGAACCTTTTTTGCACTGCCTCGAGAGCAAGGATGTCTTTCCTTAAGTAAGGACACCAAAACTGTATGCAGTATTCCAGGTGCGGTCTCACCAATACCTTGTACAACTGAAGCAATACCTCCCTATTTTTATATTCTATCCCCCTAGCAATGAAAGCCAACATTCCATTTGCCTTCTTAATCACTTGCTGCACCTGCATACTAACCTTTTGAGTTTCGTGCACCAGGACCCCCAGATCCCTTTGCACTTCAGTACTCTCCAGTTTCTTGCCATTAAGATAATAAATTGCTCTAGGATTTTTCCTGCCAAAGTGCATCACCTCACACTTTCCAGTGTTGTATTCCATCTGCCAAATCTCTGCCCACTTACTTAGCCTGTCTATGTCCCCTTGCAGGTTTTTTATGTCCTCCTCACTCACTACTTTCCCTCCCATCTTTGTATCATCTGCAAATTTTGATATTGTGTTCAATGACTGATAAAAATACAGTATTTTATATGAAATTTCGAGGAGGAACAGCCCATCTGTGTTGATGTCTCTAGAGGAGGGTTTGAAGGTGGAAGTAGGACTGGTCAGGTGAGCAGAACAGTGGCAAATGGAATTCAATCCAGGAAAAGTGTGAGGTAATGCATTTGGGGAGGGCTAACCAGGCAAGGGAATACACAATAAATGGTAGGACACGGAGAAGTGCAGAGGATCAGAGGGACCTTGGAGAACATGTCCACAGATCCCTGAAGGTAGCAGGACAGGTAGATAAGGCGGTTAAGAAGGCATACAGGATAATTGCCTTTATTAGCCGAGGCATAGAAAATAAGAGCAGGGAGGTTGTGCTTGAACTGTATAAAACACTAGTTAGGCCACAGCTAGAATACTGCGTGCAGTTCTGGTCACCACATTACAGGAAGAATGTGATTGCACTAGAAAGGATGCAGAGGAGATTTACCAGGATGTTGCCTGGGCTGGGGAATTTTAGCTATGAGGAAAGATTGGATAGGCTGGGGTTGTTTTCTTTCGAACAGAGGAGGCTGAGGGGAGACCTAATTGAGGTGTATAAAATTAAGAGGGGCCTAGATAGAGTGGATGGGAAGGACCTATTTCCCCTTAGCAGAAGGGTCAATAACCAGGGAGCATAGGTCTCCTCTACATTGGGGAGACCAAACGCAGATTGGGTGACCGCTTTGCGGAACACCTCCATTCAGTGCGTAAGGGTGACCCCGAGCTTCCGGTCGCTTGTCATTTTAATTCACCGCTCCACGCCCACTCAGACCTCACCGTCCTCGGCCTCTTGCATTGTTCCACGTAAGCTCAGCGTAAGCTCGAGGAACAGCACCTCATCTTCCGATTAGGCACTTTACAGCCTTCTGGACTCAATATCGAGTTCAACAATTTCAGATCATAACCTCGGCCCCTACGATATATATATTTTATACACCCTTTTGGTTTGTGCCTTTTCCCTTTTTTTCCCTCTCCCCCCCCATGGCAGCTGTCTTTCATTCTGCCAGCGCATTTCACACTTCTGAGCCATCTTTTGTTTCTTAACCTGTCCTATTACCATCTCGTCTTGCCTTGAGCATCTCTTAATGTCTCTACTTATCATAGACCACCCCTTTTGTTCTTTTATTCCTCCCCCCAGCCTCCCACTTGCTTTTTTATCTGTTTCATTTCCTGCTTTTTTCTCAGTTTTTCCAGCGTTTTCTGTTGTTGTTTAGATTTAAAGTAGTTGGTAGAAGGATTAGAGGGGAGCGGAGGAGAATTTTTTCCACGCAGAGGGTGGTGGGGGTCTGGAACTCACTGCCTGAAAGGGTGGTAGAGGAAGAAACCCTCATCACATATAGAGATTTACCAGAATGGTTCTGGGGATGGGGGATCTTAGCTGCAAGGACAGGTTGGAGAAGCTGGATTTGTTTTCATTAGAGCAAAGGAGGTTGAGGGGTGAAATAACAACAGAAAACGCTGGAAAAACTCAGTTTTTCCAGCGTTTTCTGTTGTTATTTCGGATTTCCAGCATCTGCAGTATTTTGCTATCGAGGTTGAGGGGTGATTTAATAGAGGTTTACAAGATTATGACGGGTTTGGATAGGCTAGATGGAGAAAGACTGTTCCCACTAGTTTATGCTACAATGACTAGAGGACACAGATTTAAGGTTCTGGGCAAGAGATACAGGGGGGGATGTGAGGAAAAACTTTTTCACGCAGCGAGTGGTGAGGACCTGGAACTCGCTGCCGACGGAAGTGGTGGAAGCGGAGACACTCAATGTTTTCAAGGGGAGAATGGATAGGCACTTGAGGGAAATAAACTTGCAGGGCTACGGGGATAGAGTGGGGGAATGGGACTGACTGGATTGCTCTACAGAGAGCCGGCACGGACCCAATGGGACGAATGGCCTCCTTCTGTGCCGTTATGGCATTTACTTGGATATGCACTTGAAGTGCCGTAACCCGCAGGAGCGACGGACAAAGATCTGGAAAGTGGGATTAGGCTGGGTAGCTCTTTGTGGGCCAGTAGTGACACAATGGGCCGAATGCTGTAATTTTCTATGATGCTATGATTCGATCATCCAGAGGCGGCGCTGTTGCAGGCTCCCCACCCCCCGCCCGCCCGCGGCGTTGCTCACCATCGCGGCTCGAAGTCCGCGGGGGCTTTGATGAGCCAGAGCTCGGACTGGGGCTCGCCGACTTTCCCCGGCGTGAGGTGGCGGCCCGCCAGGACGGGGCACGGCGCGAAATCGGGCGGGCACTGGAAATTGGGCGACGCCCTCCTACCGGGCAAGCGGCCCTTGGCCTCCACCGCCGCCTCAGCCTCGCCGCTCCGCCCTCCCCGGACCTCGGCCTCCTCCTCCTCCTCCGCCGCCGCTCCGCCCTCGCCTCTCTCGGTCTCGCTCTCCTCCTCCTCCTCGCTGCTCGACACCTCCCACCGCTGCCTCGCCGCCATCGCCAGCCTCGCCGCCCTCACTCGAGTCACAGGCGGCACCAACCCGGCCTAGGCCCCGCTGCCCTGGCAACCCGCCTGACCTCTGACCCGACTCTTCCATTACTCACATGAAGAGAGGGGGAGGGAATCATTTATTCGCCCCACACTCTCAACAAATTCAACCTTTAAAACCAGCGCAGTTCCCCTGAATAAACTTGAAAACCCGTTATAAATCTCGTAGATATAATAACTGGGGTTGCCATAGCTCGAAAATGCCTTTGTTGAGATTCTCCACAATTGCCTCCTCCCCCCAGCTCAGAGTGAGACAGTCCCCGACTAGTCCATTGCTCAGCTGGAGAGGGGGGGGGGGAGAGTCATATTCTCATTTACTGCAGAAAATCGCCCAATTCCGTTATCAGTTCAGTACGACTGATGGCTACGATTGTTTAGTTGGACATTCTGTGTAATCTTAGATGTTTAAAAATGTGTTTCCATAGTATTCTTACAACTATTCATTCCCCCCCCCCCATAATAAGGAATGGTGCAGTTGCACTTCAAATATTTTTTATTTCAAAAACAATAATACCTGTACAACTCATCAATTACATAGTAAATCCATTACATAGTAAATCCATTACATTCATCCATCACAGTAAAAAATAAAGCCTTAAAAACAGCCTTACAGTTAATATAAATGCAATGATTAATTTTACAAATAATCAATAATGTTTACAGTACAAATACCCTTAAACAATACCACACAACTTTCTTGATTTAAAATAATAAATCTCAAAGTTAACTCCACATAAAACAAAAACCATTTCAACACCAGTGTACAAACACATAGCACCATCATAATCCAATTAAATGCTACAGATAACATTCATTCCAATAAACCAAGAAAAAACCCGTTTTACGCCAGTCCTACTGGCATTGTTCGTTCGATCATTCGATCATTCATTCAATCGTTCGTTCATTCAAGCGTTCGTTCGTTCGTTCGATCGAGCGTAAGTTCCAATATGTATGTATGAATGCGTGCGTGCGTATCATTTGTCTAAGTGCGCGCCTGCGTGCGTTCGCTCGATTATCGTTCGTCTGATCGTTCACCACGCGATCATTCGTTCGCTCAAGTGTAAGTTCCAATGTGCATGCTTGCGTTCGCTCGAATCGTTCGTTCGACCACTACCCCATGAGGTCGTTTGTTTGATCGAGTGTAAGTTCCAATATGTATGTCTGAATGCGGGCGTGCGTATCATTTGTCTAAGTGCGCGCCTGCGTGCGTTCGCTCGAATCGTTCGTTCTATCACTGCACAAGTGATCATTCGTTCGATCGAGTGTAAGTTCCAATATGCATGAATGCGTTCGTTCGAATCGTTCGTCCGTTCGTTCACTTGAGCGTCCGTTCGTTCAATAAATTACCAATATTAATTTACTTTATCTTTTCAAACACACCAACACTAGACAATAACCTCAAAGTAAATTCCTACATAACCACCAATACATCATCATGTGCAAATTCCCACAGTCCTTATCAGAAAATCAATTAAGCTTCAAGTAAACTGCTTTCAAACAGAAAACCTGAAACCTTCCCAACAATTAAATACCAGTTCTACGCCAGTCCTATTGGCAATCCATTAACGAATATCATTTGATGTTGTCGAACCATGTAAAGTCATAGTCCTTGTCCACAGTCTTCAGCCCTTCCACGGAAAAAGAAGCCATCCACTTCCTGAAATCCCGTAAAAAGACCGAACACTCAAATCTTCTTCTGCATGCTGTTATCGCTCACAGGACCCAACCATCAAAGAATACTCATCATTCCTTACTGATATTACTTTGCTCTGTCTTTTAATTTCCTTTTATTTTCCGTCTTTTAACCATTCACATTTTCCATATTGTAACCGCTCACTTGCCCCATTACAGATGGAAACAATTTGTCTTTCCTTCACCAATATGGCGATGCATAAACCGGTCCCATGACCAAGAAAAAGCCTCACAGCTGCCGCCAGGCAGAACAGATGCTGGGCCGCTGGAACTCATTCAGGCCCGAAACCATTCTGCAACTTTCAGAACCAGCAGCAGTTGCACTTCAATGCTTTAAGATATTTGATCCACAGTCACATAAGAATATAAAGAGATAGGAGCAGGAGTGGGCCATTTGGCCCTTCGAGCCTGCTCCGCCATTCAATAAGATCATGGCTGATCATCTACGTCGTCTCCACTTTCCTGCACTATCCCCATATCCCTTGATTCCCTTAATATCCAAAAATCTATCGATCTTTGTCTTGAATATACTCAACGACTGAGCCTCCACAGCCCTCTGAGGTAGAGAATTCCAAAGATTCAGCACCCTCTGAGTGAAGAAATTTCTCCTCATCTCAGTCCAAAATGGCCGACCCCTTATTCTGAGACTGTGACCCCTCATTCTAGACTCCCCAGCCAGGGAAAACATCCTCCCTGCATCTACCCTGTCAAGCCCTGTAAGAATTTTGTATGTTTCAATGAGATCGCCTCTCATTCTTCTAAACTCTAGAGAATATAGGCCTAGTCTACTCAATCTCTCCTCATAGGACAGTCCCCCCATCCCAGGAATCAGTCTGGTGAACCTTCGTTGTACTCCCTCTATGGCAAGTATATCCTTCCTGAGGTAAAGAGACCAAAACTGTACACAATACTTCAGGTGTGGTCTCACCAGGGCCCTATATAATTGCAGTAAGACATCTTTACTCTTATACTCAAATCCTCTTGTAATAAAGGCCAACATACCATTTGCTTTCCTAATTGCTTGCTGTACCTGCATGCTAACTTTCAGTGATTGGTGTACAAGGACACCCAGGTCCCTCTGAACACCAACATTTCCCAATCTCTCACCATTTAAAAAATACTCTGCTTTTCTATTTTTCCTACCAAAGTGGATAACTTCACATTTCTCCACATTATATTCCATTTGCCATGTTCTTGCCCACTCACTTAGCCTGTCTATATCCCCTTGAAGCCTCCTTGCATCCTCCTCACAACTTACATTCCCACCCAGCTTTGTATCATCAGCAAACTTGGATATATTACAGTTGGTCCCCTCATCCAAATCATTGATATAGATTGTGAATAGCTGAGGCCCAAGCACTGATCCTTGCGGTACCCCACTAGTTACAGCCTGCCAACCCGAAAATGACCCGTTTATTCCTACTCTCTGTTTTCTGTCCGTTAACCAATCCTCAATCCATGCTAGTATATTACCCCCAATCCCATGAGCCGTAATTTTGTTTAATAACCTCTTGTGTGGCACCGTATCGAATGCCTTCTGAAAATCCAAATATACCATATCCACTGGTTCCTCCTTATCTATTCTAGGGTTGGGTGGGGGGGAGCTGCCTGTATTTATGAACCTCTATCAGAACCAGTAGAGACACACAGTAATCGCTGAGAATGGGTTTTCTTCTTATACAATTGATTTAATTATATTCATGTTTTTGTTTGTTTTGAGTAAATTTCGAAAATTAATGTCAGCCTCTCAGCATCTACCCTGTCAAGCCCTCTACGAATTTTATACATTTCAATGGAGATCACCTCTCATTCTTCTAAACTCCAGACAGTATAGGCCCATTCTACTCAATCTCTCCTCATAGGACAACCGAAAGCCTTCGATAAGGTGCCCCATAATAGACTGATGAACATGGTAAGAGAATGCGGAGTCAGGGGACAAGTAGCAGAATGGCTAGCTAGCTGGCTTTAAGGCAGAAAGCAGAGAGTCGTGGTAAAGGGTAGCTATTCACAGTGGCAGAAGGTGGGTAGTGGTGTTCCACAAGGATCAGTGCTGGGACCACTGCTGTTCACAATTTACATTAACGATTTAGATTTTGGAATCCAAAACACAATTTCCAAATTTGCAGATGACACCAAATTGGGGGAGATAGTCAATACTGAGGAGGACTGCAAATTACAGGAGGACATTAATAAACTTGCAGAATGGGCATATAATTGGCAAATGAAGTTCAACACAGATAAATGTGATGTATTACATTTTGGGAAGTAAAATAGGGAGGTCACATATTACTTGGAAAATAAGAATCTAAATAGGGTAGAGGAGCAAAGGGATCTCAGTACAAATACACAAATCGCTAAAAGTGGCGACACAGGTCAACAAGGCCATAAAAAAAAGCAAACCAAGCACTAGGGTTTATTTCTAGAGGGTTAGAATTGAAAAGTATTGAAGTTATGCTAAACTTGTATTGAACCTTGGTTAGACCACACTTGGAGTACTGCGTACAGTTCTGGTCGCCATATTATAAAAAGGATATAAAGGCACTGGAGAGGGTGCAGAGAAGATTTACAAGGATGATACCAGAAATGCGAGGGTTGACATATCAGGAAAGGATGAACAGGCTGGGTCTCTTCTCTTGAAAAAGGAAGGCTGAGGAGTGACCTAATAGAGGTCTTTAAAATTATGAAAGGTTTTGATAGAGTGGATACAGAGAGAATGTTTCCACTTGTGGGGAAGAGCAAAACTAGAGGCCATCAATATAAGATAGTCACCAAGAAATCCAATAGGGAATTCAGAAGAAACTTCTTTACCCAGAGAGTGGTGAGAATGTGGAACTCGCTACCACAGGGAGTGGTTGAAGTGAATAGTATAGATGCATTTAAGAGGCGGTTAGACAAGCATATGAGGGAGAAGGGAATAGAGGGTTATGCTGATAGGGTGAGATGAGGAAAGACGGGAGGAGGCTCGAGTGGAGCATAAGCGGCGGCATGGACTGGTTGGGCCGAATGGCCTCTTTCTGTGCTGTAATCCTATGTAATCCTATGGAACTATATCTCCCTCTGCTGGAGTGGTTAGTTCCCATAACACATTCTTAAAGGACGTGGTCAATAGAGTCTTTGGGCTGGATTTTGTCAGCCCCAAGGAGGCGGGTATGGAGGCGGGACTGCCGGTAAAGTTGCAGAATTTGGGGGCGGGTGGTAAACCCGCCCCCAACCCGCCTCCGTGCCCTCTTGCCAGGAGGCGGGAAGCCGTCCTGCCCCGGATCGCGTCTCCTCGAGGCGGGAAAGGGATTAAAGCCTATTAACTGCCTGTTAACAGGTAGTTAACAGGCAGAAAATAGGATTATCCCCATTTTTCCTTCCGAAGTGCAGGCTTCCCGACCTCGGGGAACCCCGCCAGGGTGTAGGAGGTGAGTAGGAGGTCTGCGGGGGTCGGTGGGGTCTGAAAGTGAGATGTAGAGGTGAGTGATGGGTGCAAGTGTGGAGTGGTAAGTATGTAAGGTGAGTGTAAAGTGTTATAAAACGTTCACTTACCTTTGTTTCTACCTACAGCCTTCAGCCGCTGTGGAGCCGGAGTCCCCGACATCTCCATTGTAGATTTCACAGACTGGCTGTTGGATCCTCTGAACCAACAGCCAGGTGATTTCTGCAAAGTAGAAAGGTTTGATGAGTCTTGAACACAAGGCCTCATCAAACTGCACAGAATGTCAGTGTTTGACAGCTTCACAGAGCTGTCAAACGATGACATTTCTTCTTTCAAAAGTTCTTGACAGATGGCACGTCATACGTTGACGTGCTCTGTCACTGACTTCCCCCTAATTGGCCTGCTGAGCCCGCTGGGCGGGCTTAACAAGGTCAATCAGGGGAAAATCCTGCTGGTTGGCCAGAAGCTGATGGAGGTGGGATTGAAAGCCGGCAAGCAGCAGTCCCGCCTCCAAAAGCTTCCCATTGAGAAAATCCAGCCCATAATGTTTGCCGAAGCGAATTTGAGTTGAGACACTTACAGCAGGGAGCGCTGTCTGCCATGATTGGGCAGCAAGCTTGGAGAATTTGGAACATTTTGTGTCTGAGATGCAGAGAGAGTAGGACTGGGTTAATGGGAATGGGGCAAATGAGAATATGGGAATGAGGCTAATAGGAATGGGGCTATTGGGAATGGGGCTAACGGGGATAGGGCTAATGGGAATATGGAAATGGGAATGGGGCTATTGGAAATATGAGAATGGGGCTAATGGGAATGGGGCAAGTGGGAATGTGGCTAATGGGAATATGGAAATGGGGCTAATCGGAATGGGTCTAATAGGAATATAGGAATGGGGCTATTGGGAATATAGGAATGGTGCAAATGGGAATGGGGCTATTGGGAATATGGGAATGGGGCAAATGGGAATGGTGCTATTGAGAATATGGAAATAGGGCTAATGGGAATGGGGCAAATGAGTATATGGGAATGGGGCTATTGTGAATATGGAAATGGCGCTATTGGGAATATTGGATTGGGGCTAATGGAAATGGGGGAATGGGCCTCAATTTTGAAATTTTCATCCTTGTTTTCAAATCCCTCTATGGCCTCGCCCCTCCCTATCTCTGTAACCTCCTCCAGCCCTACAACCCTCTGAGATCTCCTCCAATTCTGGCCTCTTGAGCATCCTCAATTTCAGTCGCTCCACCATTGGCGGCCGTGCCTTCAGCTGCCTGGGCCCTAAGCTCTGGAATTCCCTCCCTAAACCTCTCCTCCTTTAAGACGCTCCTTAAAACCTACCTCTTTGACCAACCTGTCCTAATATCTCCTTATGTGAGAAAAACAAGAGTTTCAGGTCGTTGACCTTTCATCTGGAAAAGGTTTCTCCCTCCAAAGGTGCTGCCTGACCTGCTGAGTATTTCCTGCATTTTCTGTATTTATTTCAGATTTCCAGTACCCGCAAGTACTTTGCTTTAGCTCAGTTGTGTTCTGGGTTGTCTGGAAGGACGTGAAGGCTTTGGAGAGGGTAGAGAAGAGATTTACGAGCAGGGTTCCAGGGATGAGGGATTACGGTTAGGTGGATGGACTGGAGAAGCTGGGGTTTTTCTCCTTGGAGCAGAGAAGGCTAAGAGGAGATTTGATGGAGGTGTTTAAAATCATGGAGGATTTAGATCGAGTAAATGAAGAGAAACTGTTTCCAATGGCTGAAGTGTCGGTAACCAGAGGGCACAGATTGAACGCGATTGGCAAAAGAACCAGAGGTGACAGGAGGAAACATTTTTTAAACAGCATGTGGTTAGGATTTGGAAGGCGCTGCCTGATAGGGCGGTGGATACAGATTCAATAGTAGCCTTCAAAAGGGAATTGGATAAATACTTGAAGGAGAAAACATTGCAGGGATATGGGGAAAGAGTGGGGGCGTAGGACTAACTGGATTGCTCTTCGAAAGTGCCGGCGCAGACTCGATGGGCCGAATGGCCTCCTTCTGTGCTGTACTATTCTATGATGCTATGCTTCTATAAGAAGAATTTGGAATTGTATAGCGGTCTTCATGTAGATGCACAGCAGTGAGATTTACAGGAGTTGGGGGAGGTGGGTGGGGGAGAGATTTGACACGAATCAGGAAGTAAAGGAGTTGTGGGGGTTGGGCGAGCAGACGTGTGTTGTCAAACAGAGAGATTTCCAGGAGGTTTTTGATGGCAGGGAGAGAGCGCCAGCGGGCCGGTCGAGTAATGGCTGATGTATTGGCCTTTGATCGTGGACAAGGAAGGCTTGCCTTGGGACGTATGGCTGAAGAGAATTTCCTGAAAAAGAATGAGGTGAGTCCTTGGAAAAAAGAAAGACTTGCATTTATATAGCGCCTTTCACAACCACCGGATGTCCCAAGGCGCTTTACAGCCAATGAAGTACTGTTTGAAGTGGAGTCACTGTTGCAATGTAGGAAATGCGGCAGCCAATTTGTGCACAGCAAGCTCCCACAAACAGCAATGTGATAATGACCAGATTATCTGTTTTAGTGATGTTGATTGAGGGATAAATATTGGCCAGGACACCGAGAAGCACTCCCCTGCTCTTCTTCGAAATAGTGGCCGTGGGATCTTTGACGTCCACCTGAGAGAGTAGGCGCGGCCTCGGTTTAATGTCTCATCCAAAAGACAGCACCTCCGACAGTGCAGCGCTCCCTCAGTACTGCACTGGAGTGTCAGCCTAGATTTTTGTGCTCAGGTCTCTGGAGTGGGACTTGAACCCACAACCTTCTGACTCAGAGTGAGAGAGAGTGCTGCCCACTGAGCCACTGGCTGACACTTTATTTTGAATGATTTTGATGATGATACACTGGGACAAAAGGAGCCAGCGGAGCTGGACAAGGATGGAGGAAGATAGGAATGGTAGTTGGCCATTCGGCCCATCGGGCCTGCTCCACCATTTTTTTGTTAGCCATGGCAGCCTATTACCTCTTTAGTCCCAATTCACCACATGCTCTCCCTCACGCTTATTAGCCTGACTTCCCAATGAAGTATTCTCCTTCTGAGACAGTGCATTCCGGACTCAGTTTTAACTGGTTGTATTCCAGCTCTAAGATTCTGTCCCCTTTGTTCTGGATTCCCCGACTAGAGGGAAGAGTCCCTCCCGTCTACCCTGTCAATTCCCTTCGTTATTTTAAACACCTCAATCAGATCAGCCCTTAATCTCCTCATCACCACCTTCAAATGTTGGTGTTCAGAGAGATTTGGGTGTCCTCGTGCAAGAAACACCGAAAGCTAGCATGCAGGTACAGCAAGCAATAAGGAAGGCAAATGGCATGTTGGCCTTTATTGCAAGGGGGTTGGAGTGTAGGAGTAAGGAAGTCTTGCTACAATTGTACAGGGCCTTGGTGAGACCACACCTGGAATACTGTGCACAGTTTTGGTCTCCTTATCTAAGGAAGGATATACTTGCCTTGGAGGTGGTGCAACGAAGGTTCACTAGATTGATTCCTGGGATGAGAGGGCTGTCCTATGATGAGAGATTGTGTAGAATGGGCCTATACTCTCTAGAGTTTAGAAGAATGAGAGGTGATCTCATTGAAACATACAAGATTCTGAAGGGGATTGACAGGGAAGATGCTGAGAGGTTGTTTCCCCTGGCTGGAGAGTCTAGAACCAGGGGGCATAGTCTCAGGATAAGGGGTCGGCCATTTAAGACTGGGATGAGGAGGAATTTCTTCACTCAGAGGGTTGTGAATCTTTGGAATTTTCTGCCCCAGAGGGCTGTGGATGCCGAGTCGTTGAGTATATTCAAGGCTGAGATCGATAGATTTTAGGACTCATGGCGAATCAAGGGATATGGAGATCGGGCGGGAAAGTGGAGTTGAGGTCGATGATCAGCCATGATCTTATTGAATGGCGGAGCAGGCTCGAGGGGCCGTATGGCCTACTCCTACTCTTATTTCTTATGTTCTATTCTCAGGGCAACTAGGGATGGGTAATAATTGCTGGCCTTGCTAGCGATGCCCTTGTCCCGAGAATGTGGGCTGGGTAGGTGGGGTTTTACATATAGAATTACATGGAATGTACGGAAAAGAAACAGGCCATTCGGCCCAACTGGTCCATACCGGTGTTTATGCTCCACACGAGCCTCCTCCCACCCTACTTCATCTCAGCTTATCCTTCCATTCCTTTCTCCCTCATGTGCTTAACTAGCTTCCTCTTAAATGCATCTGTGCTATTCGCCTCAACCACTCCCTGTGGTAGCGAGTTCCACACTCTCATCACTCTGAGTAAACTGCCCACCAAGTATATGTTTGTAGACACAGACATCACAGGTTTGACTGTGATGCCCCCCATGGTCGACGCCACCTCGGCTCGCACATGAAGAATGGCCCCTTGGACAGAGGATTAGCAGAGGGCAGGCAAGCACCTCTTGGAATCGTACCCTGCAAGAGGCAACATCATCCGGGGAGCAGAGAACATGCATTTGATATTCACTTAATCTAGCGATACTGAGTGTGTCCGTTTTTTTATTCATTCATGGGATGTGGGCGTCGCTGGCAAGGCCAGAATTTATTGCCCATCCCTAATTGCCCCTCGAGAAGGTGGTGGTGAGCCGCTGCCTTGAACCGCTGCAATCCATGTGGTGATGGTGCTCCCACAGTGCTGTTAGGGAGGGAGTTCCAGGATTTTGATCCAGCGACGATGAAGGAACGGCCGATATATTTCCAAGTCAGGATGGTGTGTGATTTGGAGGGGAACTTGGAGCTGGTGGTGTTCCCATGCACCTGCAGCCCTTGTCCTTCTAGGTGGTGGAGGTTGCGGGTTTGGGAGGTGCTGTCAAAGAAGCCTTGGCGAGTTGCTGCAGGGCATCTTGTAGATGGTACACACTGCAGCCAGGGGGCGCCGGTGGTGGAGGGAGTGAATGTTTAAGGTGGTGGATGGGGTGCCAATCAAGCGGGGCTGCTTTGTCCTGGATGGTGTCGAGCTTCTTGAGTGTTGTTGGAGCTGCACTCATCGTTAAGTCACAAGTATGTAAATATAATATGTACAGGGTACTGAGTAACGCAGAATCTCACCTCCCAACAAAGCCTTTGTTATAATTTCTGGACGTGGCACAAATTAAATTTAATCCTGGTTTGTATTTGTTGTTCCTGATTGGAATGTTTCCTGTGTTGAAGGTGACATCAATCAATGTACTGCGGATCAGTCAGCTTTCCGATTAAAGGAGAAATGGGAGTTTATTTTATTTACTTGGCTGTGCGGTTCCATTGTGTCTCGCCTCTTTAACTTAAAGGGACCCACCCATGCACCCCGTCTCCTGTTTATCCTGCATCAGCTTAGGTCACAACGGAGCCTGTAATATGCACTCGGTTCCACAATGACCCGAGCCAGCTTTCCAGCGATCGAGAGCTCGTATCATGAATGATTTTATAAAGTCGAGACTGTAGGAGTTGATAGAGTTTGGCACATTTCCCCAGGGAATGAATGAACATATAATCCAGGCTGACACTCCCACTGCAGTACTGCGGGAGAGTGCTGGACTGTCGAGGTGACGTCTTTCAGATGAGACGTTAAACCGAGGCCCCGTCTGCCCTCTCAGGTGGGCATGAAGACCCCACGTCCACTATTTCGAAGAGCAGGAGAGTTCTCCCCGGTGTCCTGGTCAACATTTAATCCTCAACCGGCATCACCAGAACAGATAAACTGGTTACTTATCGTATCGCTGTTTGTGGGATCTCGCTGTGCACAAATTGGCTGCCATGTTTGCCTACATTACAGCAGCGACTACACTTCATAATTACCAAGTCTCTCTTTTTCTTTCATTGCTCATAGATAGTTCGGAGCCTGAAGTACAGTTGTGATGTTTAGCTGGTGCAATCGATATGTGTTCAACCCGGCCCGTCCTTTAAAGCCGCTGGTCACATCATTCCTGGTGGCAAACTCAGATAATTATGGCTGCTTGTAGAAGTCAATTCGAAGTTAATTGTACCCGCTTGTAAATCTTTGGCGCCAGCTCATGACAATCTCACAATCCTTGACAATGGGATCAGAACTGGGGTTGCCAAGCCTTCAGGAGTCTCCAGGTATTGAAGATTAATCTCCAGCAAGCAACACCCCAGAGAAAAATCATAGGGGGCATTAAAAAAAAGGTTTTTTTTTTTTACATTTTCTTCGACTTTTCTGTTTATTAGTTTAAAAATATTGGACATGGGGATAAAAGGCTGTTTGATTGACAGTCAAGTATCATCCAATCGGGGAATGAAGTCTATTCGCGTTCCGATTGGCCGTGGAGGGCGGGGCGGTGCGATGATGGACGTCTCGGGCGACCAATGGCGGGAGTGTGGGGGGGCGGGGTGTTGGGAGGCAGGAGGTCATGTGATGACACCTCCAGGAATACGTCCGACCAGTGTTGGCAAGGCAAACAGGTTCAAACTGAAAAAGGCAAATTTAAGACTGATGTCAGGGCGTTCTTCACACAAAGTCAACACTGTGGAATGGACTTGTTGTGGGGGGATAAGGGATGGAAGGGGGGATAACGCAGGCACAAAAATGTTGATTCCATTTAGAAACAGAAGTCATGATGGGGCGCTGCAGTTTTTCTTGATGAATCAGCTAAGATGTGCCCAATGCCCCACCGGGTGCCAGCTTGGCTCAGTTGGTAGCACTCTCCCCTCTCATTCCGGATTCAAGTCCCGCTACAGGACCCTGGGCACATATTGCAGGCTGAAGCATCAGCGCAGTACCGAGGGAATGCTGCACTGTTGGAGGTGCCGTCTTTCAGATGGGACGTTAAACCGAGGACCCTTCGGGCCTGTTCAGGTAGTTCAGATTCAAAGAACCCGCCGCACTGTTTCGCAAAAGAGCAGGGGGAGTTCTCCCCGGTGTCCTGGTCAATATTTTTCCCTCAACCAACATCACTAAAAGCAGATTATCTGGCAATTGTCACATTGCTGTTTGTGGGAGCTTGCTGTGCGCAAATTGGCTGCAGCGTTTCCTACATTACAACAGTGGCTACACTTCAAAAAGAACTTCATTGGCTGTAAAGTGCTTTGGGACGTCCTGAGGTCAATCGCTCCACCATTGGCAGCCGTGCCTTCAGCTACCTGGGCCCTAAGTTCTGGAATTCCCTCCCTAAACCTCTCCGCCTCTCTCTCTCCTCCTTTAAGATGCTCCTTAAAACCCTACCTCTTTGGCCAAGCTTTTAGTCACCTGCCCTAATATCTCCTTATGTGGCTCGGTGTCAAATTTTGTTTGATAATCGCTCCTGTGAAGCGCCTTGGGACTTTAAAAAAAATTCATTCCTAGGATGTGGGCGTAGCTGGCAAGGCCAGCATTTATTGCCCATCCCTAATTGCCCCTTGAGAAGGTGGTGCTGAGCCGCCTTCTTGAACCGCTGCAGTCCGTGTGGTGAAGGTGCTCCCACAGCGCTGTTAGCGAGGGAGTTCCAGGATTTTGACCCAGCGACGATGAAGGAACGGCCGATATATTTCCAAGTCAGGATGGTGTGTGCGACTTGGAGGGGAACTTGGAGGTGGTGGTGTTCACATGCGCCTGCTGCCCTTGTCCTTCTAGGTGGAAGAGGTCGCGGGTTTGGGAGGCGCTGCTGAAGTTGTACTACGTTAAAGGCGCTATATAAATGCGAGTTAAACATAGAAACATAGAAAATAGGTACAGGAGTAGACCATTCGGTCCTTCGAGCCTGCACCGCCATTCAATGCGTTCATGGCTGAACATGCTACCTCAGTACCCCATTCCTGCTTTCTCGCCATACCCCTTGATCCCCCTAGTTGTGAGTGTTATATCTAACTCCCTTTTGAATATATTTAGCGAACTGGCCTCAACAACCTTCTGTGGAAGAGAATTCCATAGATTCACCACTCTCTGGGTGAAGAAGTTCCTCCTCAGCTCAGTCCTAAATGGCTTCCCCTTAATCCTTAGACTGTGACCCCTGGTTCTAGTTTTCCCTACCATTGGGAACATTCTGCCCGCATCTAATTTGTCTAAACCAGTCAGGATTTTAAATGTCTCTATAAGATCCCCCCTCATTCTTCTGAACTCCAGAGGATACAAGTTCAGTTGACCCAATCTTTCTTGATATGTCAGTCCGGCCATCCCAGGAATCAATCTAGTGAACCTTCGCTGCACTCCCTCAATAGCAAGAATGTCCTTCCTTAAGTTAGGAGACCAAAACTGCGCACAATACTCCAGGTGTGGCCTCACCAAGGCCCTGTACAACTGTAGCATCACCTCCCTACTCCTGTACTCAAATCCCCTTGCTATGAAGGCCATCATTCCGTTTGCTTTCTTGACTGCCTGCTGCACTTGCATTCCCACCTTCAGTGACTGATGTACCATGACGCCCAGGTCTCGTTGCACGTCCCCTTTCCCTAATCTGCCACCATTCAGGTAATAGTCCGCCTCTCTATTTTTACCACCAAAGTGGATAACCTCACATTTATCCACATTGTACTTCATCTGCCATACATTTGCCCATTCACCCAACCTGTCCAAGTCACTCTGTAGCCTCCTAGCATCTTCCTCATTGTTCACACTGCCTCCCAATTTAGTGTCATCCGCAAATTTGGAGATATTACATTTAATCCCTTCATCCAAATCATTAATATATAATGTAAACAGCTGGGGTCCCAGCACCGAACCCTGCGGTACCCCGCTGGTCACTGCCTGCCATTCTGAAAAGTACCCATTTACTCCTACTCTTTGTTTCCTGTGTGCCAACCAGTTCTCAATCCACGTCAACACATTACCCCCAATCCCATGTGCTTTAATTTTGCTCACCAATCTCTTGTGTGGGACCTTGTCGAAGGCCTTCTGAAAGTCCAAATACACCACATCTACTGGTTCCCCCCTGTCCACCCTATTGGAAACATCCTCAAAAAATTCCAGAAGATTTGTCAAGCATGATTTCCCTTTCACAAATCCATGCTGACTTGGACCTATCATGTCGCCACTTTCCAAATGGTCTGTTATGACATCTTTAATAATTGCTTCCATCATTTTACCCACAACCGATGTCAGGCTGACCGGTCTATAATTCCCTGCTTTCTCCCTCCCTCCTTTTTTAAAAAGAGGGGTTACATTAGCCACCCTCCACTCCATCGGAACTGATCCAGAGTCTAAGGAATGTTGGAAAATGATCGTCAATGCATCCACTATTTCCAAGGCCACCTCCTTAAGTACTCTGGGATGCAGACCATCAGGCCCCGGGGATTTTTCAGCCTTCAGTCCCATCAATTTCCCCAATACCTTTTCCCGACTAATAAGGATTTCCCTCAGC
Source organism: Squalus acanthias (assembly GCA_030390025.1). NCBI lineage: Eukaryota > Metazoa > Chordata > Chondrichthyes > Squaliformes > Squalidae > Squalus > Squalus acanthias. The sequence continues at coordinate 12,184,210 of CM059451.1, read as the reverse complement.
TCCTCCCTCTTACCAGATCCTCTGACCCCTTTTATTTCTGGCAGGTTGTGTGTGTCCTCCACAGTAAACACCGAACCAAAGTACTTGTTCAATTGATCTGCCATTTCCTTGTTCCCCATTACGACTTCCCCTGTTTCCGACTGCAGGGGACCTACGTTTGTTTTTACTAACCTCTTTCTTTTTACATATTTATAGAAGCTTTTGCAGTCCATTTTAATGTTCTCTGCAAGCTTCCTTTCATATTTTATTTTCCCTGCCCTAATCAAACCCTTCGTCCTCCTCTGCTGAGTTTTGAAGTTCTCCCAGTCCCCGGGTTTGCCGCTACTTCTGGCCAATTTGTATGCAACTTCCTTGGTTTTAATACTATCTCTGATTTCCCTTGTTAGCCATGGTTGAGCCACCTTCCCTTTTTTATTTTTACGCCAGACCGGGATGTACAATTGTTGTAGTTCATCCATGCGATCTCTAAATGTCTGCCATTGCCCTTCCACTGATAGCCCCTTAAATATCGCTTGCCAATTTAACCTCGCCAATTCACGCCTCATACCCTCAAAGTTGCCCTTATTTAAGTTCTGGACCATGGTCTCTGACTTAACTGTTTCCTTCTCCATCCTAATGTTGTTACGGTCGTGAGCGGCGCTGTATACATGCAAGTTCTTTGAGTCCTGCGCAGGGTATTATTCTCATTTGATTGAGTGGCATGCAACAAAGGGCTTTATACAGACAATGATACGCTTATGTATTCTGCGTTACTGCGGGGGCTGTCAGTCAATGACAAACTCAGCCGAAGGGGAGGTGCCTTTTTAAGAATAGACAACACCCATTCTCATATGTCATCATTCTGCGTCGCTTTATACAGCTGCCTGTATAAAGTGGGGAAGCCGGGCAAGTTGTAAACTGTGTAGGAGAGTGTGCGGATGTGTGAGTGCTTGTAAGCACTGAACTGGACATGCAATTGACCAGTGGAAACTGATGCTTCGGGAATCACATTAGAACTCCTATTATTGTCTCTTTCTTTTTTTGGGGGGGATGCAAATGTGCATTTTATTTTATTTTAAAAAAAAGAAAGAGGGTTGAACCCATTTACTGATCCCTTTCAGCCATCATGTCTAAATCAGCCAGGAACCAGCGCCCCGGCTCCCGCTCCGACAAGCGCTCCTCTCTGGCCAGGGTGCCCTGGGTGGTCGTCTTGCTCTCGGCTTCCTTCATCCTCGCCGTCCTCTGCATTGTCTGGGGGCTTTATTTCACAGGCGAAGAGCCCGCAGAAATACAGGGGGATTGGACCCAGCGCAAGGTAGGTGGCTCCCTGCAAAATAAAACATTGCAACATTAAAACATTGCAACATTAAACTGCAACAATCAGACTCGACCCTTGTTACATTTTTGCATGAATTTAATATTAAACTCTATTCTAATAGATTTTTTTTTACAAATTCGGTTTATATAAATTCAGATTTATTTCCGATCTTTTTTTCTCTCCCTTTAAAGAGGTGGATGTAATTCCCCCTGTAACCATGTGTTGTAACATCTGTTGGAAGTCCTTCTGTTAATTACACCGAGCGACTCTGGGATTGTCCCAGCTTCTATTGACGTGTCCACTCCCGATTGTTGGCTTGACATCCTTTGGGAAAACTCGCTCAAGTTTTTTTGCATTCACCCGCTTGTGTTTCCCTTTTGCAGCCTAATACCGCAGCCCCCCCCCCCCCCCCTTAAAGTTTGTTAAATTTAGTAATTTCACTCAAATTGCCACAATTGGACAAAAGAAAGTGCCGGATGGAATTTATTTATGTGAGGTGCTACTTTTTTAAAACAAAAAGTAAGAATTTATACTTTGGGGACAAGGGTGGGTGATGGAGTTGAGATGCAGATGCAAGATACATGATCTAATTGAATGGTCAAAAATGAGAAGTCGCACAACACCAGGTTATAGTCCAACAGATTTATTTAAAATTACAAGCTTTCGGAGCTGTCGCCCCTTCGTCAGGTAAAGTTACTGTGAGAGAATCTATCAGAATTCACAGAATATAAACACAGAGAAAATGCATAGATTAAATCTTTCCCTACATCAAAGACACACTAAGAGCACAGCCAAGACAATGAGATGTGTCCCAGGGGGTCCAACGCGTCAAAACACCTGCTGGCTGCATATCCTCTCCATTTGGGTTTGTTTCTTGTGTTTGTTTCTTGTGTTTGTTTTTTTTTAAACTGGAAAGACCGGCAACGATGTCAAGTCACGTTCTATAGCGTGACATGAACCCGATATCCCGATTGAGGCCTTCCTCATGAGTGCGGAACTTGGCTATCAGTTTCTGCTCGATGATTTTGCGTTGTGTATCCCGAAGGCGGAACAGGCTCGAGGGGCTGAATGGTCTCCTGTTCCTATGATGTGGAAATATATTAAAAGCAGCGCTACAAGTGGATAAGGCCATTTAAAAAAAAAAAATGAATACTTGGATTTTAGTGCAAGAGGTATATAATATAAAAGTTGAGAGATATAATAGTGAATCTTGCTAAAACCTTACTATGACCACAAAGGAACAGCGCCTTCCAGGATGTCCCAAAGCGCTTTACAGCCAGTGGAGTACTTTTTTGAAATGTAGCTACTGTTGTAATGTAGGCAACGTGGCAGCCAGTTTGACCACAGTTGAAATATTGTGTACAATTTTGAGATCCACATTATAGGAAGGATATTGAGGCAATAAGGGTATGACACAGATTCACTACAATACAGTCTGAAATGAGGAAAACAAAAAAAATGTCAAAAAGGGGGCAGTATTTGTTAGAACAGAGTTGATTTAAGGGGTGACTTGATAGAGATGTTTAAAGTTATGAAGGGATGCGACAGCGTAGATAGAAAGTGGGAGAGACTTTTTTTTTTTTACACGGGGCTGTGAAGCTGTGGAATGCACTATGGGAGTCAGTGATTGAAGCTAGTGTCGGCCGTGGCTCAGTGGGTAGCACCCTCGCCTCTGAGTCAGAAGGTTGTGGGTTCAAGTCCCACTCCAGAGACTTGAGCACAAAAATCTAGGCTGACACTCCCAGTGCAGTACTGAGGGGAGTGCTGCACTGTCGGAGGTGCCGTCTTTTGGATGAGACGTTAAACCGAGGCCCCGTCTGCCCTCTCGGGTGGATGTAAAAGATCCCATGGCCACTATTTCAATGAAGAGCAGGGGAGTTCACCCCGGTGATCTGGGGCCAATATTTATCCCTCAACCAACATCACTAAAAAAACAGATGATCTGGTCATTATCACATTGCTGTTTGTGGGAGCTTGCTGTGTGCAAATTGGCTGCCGTGTTTCCTACATTACAACAGTGACCACACTTCAAAAAGTACTTCATTGGCTGTAAAGCGCTTTGAGACATCCTGAGGTTGTGAAAGGCGCTATAGAAATGCAAGTCTTTCTTTCTTGGATACCATGTCAACATTTAAGAGTGGGTTAGATAGGTGGTTGAAGGAAAAAGGAATAATGGGACATGGGAATAGAGCAGGAACATGGGATTGGGATACAGCTCGCGTGGAGATAAATTCCAACAAAATAGACACAAAAGGTATCAAGGGGTATGGGGAGAGAGCGGGAATATGGTATTAAGATAGAGGATCAGCCATGATATTGAATGGCAGAGCAGGCTCGAAGGGCTGAATGGCCGACTCCTGCTCCTATTTTTCTATGTTTCTATAAAATGATTGGACTGAATGTCCAGTTTCCATGTTGTAATTTCTATGTAGCTACCTTGGGACAGACTGGGAATTAAAACTGGATTTTCTGGTCTGTGTGGATTGGGCACAGGTCAGTAATCAAGAGAATTATCTGAGTTTTTAATAATTAAATATTTCCGTGTAGGGATGTTGGGGTCAGATACGAGGGTGTTGGGATGGGGTTGTATCCATCTTGACTGCTGGTTTCTGTGAAATTCACTCTAGTCTTCCACCCTCCCTAAACTACAGCTCATCCAAAGCTCGGCTGCCCGAATCCTAACTCGCGCCAAGTCCCGTTCACCCAGCACCCCTGTGCTCGCTGACCTACATTGGCTCCTGGTCCAGCAACGCCTCGAATTTAAAATTCTCCTTGTGTTCAAATCCCACCATGGCCTCGCCCCCCACCCTATCTCTGTAACCTCCTCCAGCCCTACAACCCTCCGAGATCTCTGCATTCCTCCAACTCTGACATTTTGTTGCTTCGCCTATTTCCTTGGCCCCACCATTGGCGGCCGTGCCTTCAGCTGCCTGGGCCCTAAGCTCTGGAATTCCCTCCCTAAACCTCTCCACCTCTCTCTCTCTTCTAAGGCGCTGCTTAAAATCTACGTCTTTATCCAAGCTTTTGGTCACCTGTCCTAATATCTCCTTATGTGGCTCGGTAACGCTCCTGTGAAGCGACTTGGGGCGATTTACTATGTTAAAAAGGCGCTATGTAAATGCAATTTATTGTTGTCTCAGTTCCCCATGTTCAGGTTGAATGTAAGTTAGACTCTGTTGTGTTCTTAACAATATTTTTCTTTTAAAACAGTTGGAACACAAGCCGAAGAGCATCATGTCAAGTCAGGTGAGGCACCTCACCTCGCTCATCGACTTCCATCGCCTGTGGAATGTGTTCTTGGTGCCAATGCTAATCGAGCGATACCCGGGGTCAGAGGGTATCGAATTTGTCCGGCAGGTGTGTCCGCAGCTGAAATATTTCCTTTTTTTGTTGTTGTTTTTATTTCAGCGATTCTCAAAGCGACTCCTGATGGGGCCCAAGCTCAGGTCTCAAGCCAAAGTGGAGCTGAAGGGAGTTGTGACAATTCAGGTCACTTCCCAACACTCTATTCACAAGAAGCCGCGACTGTATAGTGTGATACCTCCACGATGGTGGAACAACAGCTCTGTTGTGGACATTTTCTTGCGTTTAGAGGCTATTTAAATGCAAGTTGTTGTGTGGTTCAGGCTAAACTACTAAATCAAATTTACTGTAAGAAGTAAAGTTATACAGAAGCATAATATATGATTCATTAAAATAATGTGCTCAGATCCTGGCCAGGGAGGCTCTCAATTAAGATTTACTGCATCTGAGTCACTCGGAGGGGGTTAGATGCTGTGGCGAGCAATGGGTAGGTTTCTATTGAATGTATAATATTCTTAAGAGGGCTTGACCGGGTAGGTGCTGAGAGGCTGGAGAGCCTAGAACTAGGGGGGCATAGTCTCAGGATAAGGGGTCGGCCATTTAGGACTGAGATGAGGAGAAATTTCTTCACCCAGAGGGCTGTGAACCTTTGGAATTCTCTACCCCAGAGGGCTGTGGATGCTGAGTCGTTGAGTATATTCAAGACAGAGATCGATAGGTTTTTTTTTGGCACGAAGGCAATCAAGGGATATGGGGATCGGGCGGGAACGTAGAGTTGAGTTCGAAAATCAGCCATGATCTTATTGAATGGCAGAGCAGGCTCGTGGGCCCGTGTGGCCGACTCCTGCTCCATTTTTTGATGTGCTAGACTGGTCCCCTCATCTGTACTTCACCTTTTGTGGGCTGGGAAATTGTCACTAGCCTTTGGTGGTGAAAGAGTTGAGTTAATGCGGAGGGCGTGCTGTTGGCTTGGTTGGGAAGTCCAATGCTGGGAGCTGAGTGCCAGGTTCGACTCCTGCTCTGTGTTGAGTTAGTTGACCTCTGCCTGCGGCGTTTGTCGAAGTGCTTAAAGTGTCTCCGTGCCAGGAGTTCTGCTCCGAATCGCCATCCAGTGACCCTGTTGGAAATTCTGTGCCAATGCTGGGTGAGGACAGGGTTTGGGCTCCAACGCGAGGGCTCCCCACAGTTGGCCATCCTGCTAATATTCACTTTCATAAGAATATAGGAAATAGGAGCAGGAGGAGGCCATTCGGCCCCTCGAGCCTGCTTCGCCATTCAATAAGATCACGGCTGATCTTCGACCTCAACTCCACTTTCTCGCCCGATCTCCATATCCCTTGATTCCCCTCGAGTCCAAAGATCTATCTTTCTCAGCCTTGAATATACTCAACGACTCAGCCTCCACAGCCCTCTGGGGCAGAGAATTCCAAAGATGCACAACCCTCTGAATGAAGAAATTCCTCCTCATCTCCGTCTTAAATGGCCGACCCCTTATCCTGAGACTATGCCCCCTAGTTCTGGACACTCCAGCCAGGGGGAAACAACCTCTCCGCATCTACCCTGTCAATCCCCCTCATGCTGTCTTAAAGTTGTCTGATGCTGCCCGTGGATCTGTATCTCCGCTTAGGTTTGGATGGGGGGAGGGAAATTTGAGGGGATTTTGTTGCCGTGTTGCGCTCATAAGACTGAAACCTTGTGCTTATTTCCCCTCAGCATATCAAGGGGCGTCTGGGGTCGCTGTCTGCCCAGTGGACGGTGGAACTGGACACATTTGAGGACAGCACCCCCCACGGCGTGCGAACCTTCTCCAACATGGTGGCCACACTCGACCCCTCCGCGCGGCGCCGCCTGGTCCTGGCTTGTCACTACGACTCCAAGTACTTCCCCCGTGACAACCAGGGGCGGGTCTATGTGGGCGCTACGGACTCGGCCGTGCCGTGTTCGATGATGCTGGAGCTGGCGCGCTCGCTGGACAAGGAGCTGGTCAAGCTCAAGGACAAGGTAAAAGCGCCCAGCGAGGGCATTCGAGACTTGTTCGGGGGAACATAGGAGGCCATTCAGCCCCTCGAGCCTGTTCCGCCATTCAATCAGAGCACGGCTGGTCTGTGTCTTAACTCCATCTACCCGCCTTGATTCCATAATCCCTTAGCACCCTTACCTGACGAAAATCTATCCTCAGTTTTAACATTTTCAATTCAGCCCTAGCCTCAACTGCTTTTTGAGGGAGGGGGTTCCAGATTACCACTAGGGAGGGGTCTGGGGGTGAACATAAGAACATAAGAAATAGGAGCAGGAATAGGCCACTTGGCCCCTCGAGCCTGCTCCACCATTCAATAAGATCATGGCTGATCTTGGGTTTCAAAGCCACTTCCCTGCCCGCTCCCCATAACCCTTCACCCCCTTATCTTGCAAAAATCTGTCTATCTCCACCTTAAATGTATTTAATGACACAGCCTCCACGGCTCTCTGGGGCAGAGAATTCCATAGATTTACGACCCTCTGAGAGAAGAAATGCCTCCTCATCTCAGTTCTAAAAGGGTGACCCTTTATTCTGAAACTGTGCCCCCCCCCCCCCCCCGAGTTCTAGATTCCCCCACGAGGGGAAACATCCTCTCTGCATCTACCTTGTCGAGCCCCTTCAGAATCTTATATGTTTCAATAAGATCCCCTCTCATTCTTCTAAACTCCAATGAGTATAGGCCCAACCTGCTCAACCTTTCCTCATAAGTCAACCCCCTCATAAGAACATAAGAAATAGGAGCAGGAGTAGGCCAATCGACCCTTCGAGCCTGCTCCGCCATTCAATAAGATCATGGCTGATCTGATCCTCACCTCAAATCTAAAGAACACAAGAAGTAGGAGCAGGACCCGGCCACTCAGCCCCTGGGCCCGCTCCGCCACCCACAGGGCCTCGACCGATCATCTCTGGAATTAACCGTGTGAATCGTCTCTGAACGGCCTCCAATGCAAGTACATCCTTCCTTAAATAAGGAGACCAAAACTGTACGCAGTACTCCAGGTGGGGTCTCACCAATACCCTGTACAGTTGTAGCAGGACTTCCCTGCTTTTATACTCCAACCCCCCTTGCAATAAAGGCCAACATTCCATTTGCCTTTTTGATTACGTGAAGACCCGGGCCGAAGCACTCGCGCTTCATGGTTGATCTCTGATTAATATAATTTCTCCTCGGCTTCTGTTCCCAGCAACTGTATGTTTGTCTTCCCCCCCCCCCCCCCCCACCCCCAATCTTAATTATTTTACAGCGTGTCAGCCGTGGCTCAGTGGGCAGCACCCTCTCTCGCCTCTGAGTCAGAAGGTCGTGGGTTCAAGTCCCACTCCCAGAGACTTGAGCACAAAAATCCAGGCCAGCAGTGCAGGGCGTGGCTTTACAGCCAACGCCGTACTATTTTGAAGTGCAGTCACTATTGTAATGTAGGAAACTCAGCAGCCAATTTGCGCACAGCAAGCTCCCACAAACAGCAATGACCAGATAATCTGTTTTAGCGATGGTGGTTGCGGGATAAATATTGGCCCCAGGACACAGGGGAGCACTCCCCCTGCTCTTCGTCTTCAGAATAGTGGCCACTGGGATCTTTTATGTCCAGCTGAGAGGGCAGACGGGTCCTCGGTTTGACGGCACCTCCGACGGTACAGCGCTCCCTCGGCACTGGGAGTGTCGGCCTATGTGCTCAGGCCCCGGAGCGGGTTCTTGAGCCAGTGACCACCGAACTCAGGCGAGAGTCCTGCGAGCCGAGCCAAGCTGCCACTGATGATTATTTCCGTCTCTTGTACAGAAGCCAGATCTGACCCTGCAGCTGCTATTCCTGGATGGGGAGGAGGCGCTGGTTAGCTGGACCCCCACGGACTCGCTCTACGGCTCCCGCCATCTGGCTGAGCGCATGGCGAGAACGAAACACCCGGGGGACGACTCCAGCACCACCCTGATCAACTCTGTGGTGAGTTTTCGTTCGCTGTCCGAATGCGGGCGTCGTTGGCAATTTATTGCCCATCACTAGTTGCCCCTTGAGGAGGTGGTGGTGCGCCGGCGCCTTCAACCGCTGCAAGTCCGTGTGGTGAAGGTGCTCCCACGGTGCTGTTGGGGAGGGAGGTCCAGGATGTTGACCCGTCGACCATGTAGGAATGGCCGATATATTTCCAAGTCAGGATGGTGTGTGACTTGGGAGAAGTTCTTGGAGGTGATGCTGTTCCCATGTGTTTGGGGCAGTGCAGAGGGAGCTTTACTCTGTATCTAACCCCGTGCTGTACCTGCCCTGGGAGTGTTTGATGGGACAGTGCAGAGGGAGCTTTACTCTGTATCTAACCCGTGCTGTACCTGCCCTGGGAGTGTTTGATGGGACAGTGTAGAGGGAGCTTTACTCTGTATCTAACCCGTGCTGTACCTGCCCTGGGAGTGTTTGATGGGACAGTGTAGAGGGATCTTTACTCTGTATCTAACCTGTGCTGTACCTGCCCTGGGAGTGTTTGATGGGACAGTGTAGAGGGATCTTTACTCTGTATCTATTCCCGTGCTGTACCTGCCCTGGGAGTGTTTGATGGGACAGTGTAGAGGGAGCTTTACTCTGTATCTAACCCCGTGCTGTACCTGCCCTGGGAGTGTTTGATGGGACAGTGTAGAGGGAGCTTTACTCTGAATCTAACTCGTGCTGTACCTGCCCTGGCAGTGTTTGATGGGACAGTGTAGAGGGAGCTTTACTCTGAATCTAACCCGTGCTGTACCTGCCCTGGGAGTGTTTGATGGGACACTGTAGAGGGAGCTTTACTCTGAATCTAACCCGTGCTGTACCTGCCCTGGGAGTGTTTGATGGGACAGTGTAGAGAGAGCTTTACTCTGAATCTAAATTGGTGTTTTTGTGACTGGAAGGCTGTTTCCAGTGAGGTTCCGCAGGGCTCAGTACTAGGTCCCTTGCTTTTTGTGGTATATATCAACGATCTTGATTTGAATATAGGGGGTATGATTAAGAAGTTTGCAGATGATACTAAAATCAGCTGTGTGGTTGATACTGAAGAAGGAAGCTGTAGACTGCAGGAAGATATCAATAAATTGGTCAGGTGGGCAGAACAGTGGCAAATGGAATTCAATCCGGAGAAGTGTGAGGTAATGCATTTGGGGAGGGCTAACAAGGAAAGGGAATACGCATTAAATGGTAGGACACTGAGTAGTGTAGAGGAACAAAGGGACCTTGGAGTGCATGTCCACAGACCCCTGAAGGTAGCAGGCCAAGTAGATAAGGTGGTTAAGAAGGCATACGGAATGCTTGCCTTTATTAGCCATGGCATAGAATACAAGAGCAGGGGGGTTATGCTTCAACTGTATAAAACACTAGTTAGGCCTCAGCTAGAGTACTGCGTGCAGTTCTGGTCACCACATTACAGGAAAGATGTGATTTCACTAGAGAGGGTACAGAGGAGATTTACAATGATGGTGCCGGGAGTAGAGAATCTTAGTTATGAGGAAAGACTGGATAGGCTGGGTCTGTTTTCCTTGGAACAGAGGAGGCTGAGGGGAGACCTTATTGAGGTGTATAAAATTATGAGGGGCCTAGATAAAGTGGATAGAAAGGACCTATTTCCCTTAGCAGAGGGGTCAAAAACCAGGGGGCACAGATTTGAATTAATTGGGGGAACTTTTAGAGGGGATTTGAGGGGAAATTTCTTCACCCAGAGGGTTGTGGGGGTCTGGAACTCACTGCCTGAAAGGGTGGTAGAGGCAGGAACCCTAACCACATTTAAAAAGTACTTGGATGTGCACTTGGGATGCTGTGACCTGCAGGGCTACGGACCAAGAGCTGGGAAGTGGGATTAGGCTGGATAGCTCTTTGTTGGCCGGCGCGGACACGATGGGCCGAAATGGCCTCCTTCCGTGCTGTAACTTTCTATGATAACCCGTGCTGTACCTGCCCTGTGAGTGTTTGATGGGACAGTGTAGAGGGAGCTTTACTGTGTATCTAACCCGTGCTGTACCTGCCCTGGGAGTGTCTGATGGGACAGTGTAGAGGGAGCTTTACTCTGTATCTAACCCGTGCTGTACCTGCCCTGGGAGTGTTTGATGGGACAGTGTAGAAGGAGCTTTACTCTGTATCTAACCTGTGCTGTACCTGCCCTGGGAGTGTTTGATGGGACAGTGTAGAAGGAGCTTTACTCTGTATCTAACCCGTGCTGTACCTGCCCTGGGAGTGTTTGATGGGACAGTGTAGAAGGAGCTTTACTCTGTATCTAACCCGTGCTGTACCTGCCCTGGGAGTGTTTGGCAACTCTGGGTGTTGGTTATGTTCCATTCCCAGCACTGTTCCCTCTCCGTGTTGCACAATAGTCACTGTTAAACCCCGAGCTGTGTGCCTTTCTCTCTAAGTGTGGGGATGGGTCTAACTGCACTGAAAGCTGCATCTTCCTGGGTGGGGTGGGGGGGGGTCTCACTGTTAATTCTTGATCAGTTTTCCTGTCTGTTTCAGGACCTGTTTGTGCTTCTGGATCTTCTTGGTGTAGCCAAGCCGCTCTTCCTGAACCACTTCAAGAACACAGCCCGCTGGTTTAATCGGCTGGTCGGGATCGGTGAGGAACCATCTCCTTAAACCTCAGCACCAGAAGTGCTGTGAAATTTCCTTTCCCATAAATGTTCTCCCATCCCCTATGAAGGTGCTGACTGTGGGTGGGATCCCGTCTGGCTCTGGTCTCCACTCTCTCATCGAGTGACCGTTCCTCATGTGTGAGCCCAGACGGCGAGTGCCGGCAGGCTGGTTAACCAGGGAGGGCGTCACCATCTAACCTGCCCTCGCCTCACGCGCCTGGCGTGCACACCGCACCCACCCGAGCCAAAGTGATGGGTCTCTCAATCGGCCTCTGGATTGGGGAGAGGACAGAGAATCAGACGGCCTTCAGAGCCCGCGCGTGAAGAGGCAACCGGACGCAGTTTCACCTCGTGGAACCGTGCGTCAGTGTGAGTCGCCGCCTTCGTGAAGAGGCGGGTAAATTTGGAGAGGAGGCTGGTGTGTGGGGTTGTACGTATGAGCGCGTGGATTGGGCTTGGGGCGCGTGTGTGGCGCGTGACACGTGTGTGTGTGTGTGTGTGGCGCGTGACGTGTGTGTGTGTGTGGCGCGTGACACGTGTGTGTGTGTGGCGCGTGACACGTGTGTGTGTGGCGCGTGACACGTGTGTGTGTGGCGCGTGACACGTGTGTGTGTGGCGCGTGACACGTGTGTGTGTGTGGCGCGTGACACGTGTGTGTGTGTGGCGCGTGACACGTGTGTGTGTGTGGCGCGTGACACGTGTGTGTGTGTGTGTGGCGCGTGACACGTGTGTGTGTGTGGCGCGTGACACGTGTGTGTGTGTGTGGCGCGTGACACGTGTGTGTGTGTGGTGCGTGACACGTGTGTGTGTGTGGCGCGTGACACGCGTGTGTGGCGGAAGTGTGCGCGGACACTAACTCTGGTCTTTCTCTCTCTAGAGAAGAGGCTCCATAAGCTGGGTCTGTTGCAGCTGCATCCTTTAGAGGTGACGTACTTCAACGGAGACACGTACTACGGCCCCATCGAAGACGACCACGTTCCATTCTTGCGGAAAGGTGAAGGGTGATCAGTACCTATATCGGCGGTTGGTTTTTTTGGGAGGGGGGTGGTGGGGTGATTCATGTCTCTGTCTGGCTCCGAGTTGTGGGGGGGCGTGATTCTGTAAATCTGCTCGCTGCAGGTTTTTCATTTCCCAATCCTGACATCCTTCACTTGCAGTAGTTGATCTGCGATATTACACTTGGGGAGTCGAGACCAAGTGAAGTGGGGTTAGAGGGTGTGGGGATAATGGGACCAGGGCTCACCGGCATAACTCACTAAAGTTACACATTCTGTCCTTGTCTCTTTATATTTCAGTTATAAAGTCCTGTGTCCACATTTATAATTAAAACTGCCCACATCAACAGGTCGGGTTGTAATTACACCCTCCTCTCAGTGTAGCACCTCCACTGGTGGGAGGGCGGAATTACATCATGACAAGTTTACATAGGCAGCTTGTATTTTTTTAATTATTTGTTTATGGGATGCGGGCGTCGCTGGCAAGGCCAGCATTTATTGCCCATCCCTAATTGCCCTTGAGAAGGTGGCGGTGAGCCGCCTTTTTGAACCGCTGTGTGGTGAAGGTGCTGTTGGGGAGGGAGTTCCAGGATTTTGACCCAGCGACGATGAAGGAACGGCCAATATATTTCCACGTCAGGATGGTGTGTGACTTGGGAGGGGAGCTTGGAGGTGGTGGTGTTCCCATGCGCCTGCTGCCCTTGTCCTTGTAGGTGGTAGAGGTCGTGGGTTTGGGAGGTGCTGCCGAAGAAGCCTTGGCGAGTTGCTGCAGTGCATCTTGTAGATTATAAATATGGTTGTAGGAATAGATGATGGAAAAAATTGAGAAGCAATGCACGCTTGATTTTTTTAATATTGTGGGGAAGAGCATAACTCGAGGCCTTCAATATAAGATAGTCACCAAGAAATCAAATAGGGAATTCAGGAGAAACCCAGAGGGTGGTGAGAATGTGGAACTCGCTACCACAGGGAGTGGTTGAGGTGAATAGCGTAGATGCATTTAAGGGGAAGCTAGATAAACACATGAGGGAAAAGGGAATAGAGGGTTATGCTGATAGAGTTAGCTGAGGAAAGACTGGAGCGTAAACGCTGGCATGGACTGGTTGGGCCGAATGACCAGTTTTTGAGCTGTGTATCCTATGTAATCCTATTATAGGTAGCGGAGCATGAAAATTCAGCCGTGGCGGAAGTGCTGTGGGGGAAACCAGCAGTTCATCAGGCAACGAAAGGCTTTTTATTTGGGAGGATTTAGGGATACGGTGAGGGGATATAGGGGGGGGCGGGTGGGGTTGATCCCCCCCCTCAAGAAAAAGGGACAGGTCTGTATGGTTTTGACTCCTCCTCCTGCGTTTTGTTTCCAGGCGTCCCGATCCTGCACCTGATTTCCACCCCCTTTCCGCGGGTCTGGCACACGATGGACGACACGGCCGAGAACCTGCACCCGCCCACGATCGAGAACCTCTGCAAGATCCTGAGCGTCTTCGTGGCGGAGTACCTGGGGCTGTAGCAGCGAGCGCGCGGCGGTGGGCGCGAGGCCGCAAGCCTCGCCATGGATGTTGGGGGTCCGGGGGGGGGGGGGTCGGTCAAAGGAGCGGCTCCTTGCACAGAACGGGGGAGTTTTCAATCCAACTGTAACGCACGCGGTGTGCGCTGAACACTTGAGGCAGTGTGAACATTCTCGGGTTGGTGCACGGGATTCCTCAGTCTGTCTCCCCAGTGACGGTGCTCTGAGTCTTTCTTGTATCGATGGTTATGTGTGGTCCATACCTCATCAGTTTCTGTCAGTATGTCCCTCACTCTCATTGTCTGTCTCACTTTGTCTCTCTCTCTATGAATGGCCCTTTCATCCTCTGTCTCTGTCTCTCTCTCACATTGTATGTGTCTCTCTCTATCTCAATTTCTCTGTTTTATGTGTTTCTGTGTATGTGCCTTTCTCTTGAATGTGTGGACACTATCTCATTCTGTGTATGTGTGTCTTTCTCTGTATGTGTATCCGTCACTCTTTAGGTGTGTTTCATTCCATGCATGTCTCTCTCTCATTCGGTATATCTGTATCTCTGTGTATCTCTCTCTCTCTCTCTCGCTCACACTTGCGCCATGTCTCTCGCTCGCTCTCTCTCTCGCCTCCCCCCCCCCCCCCCCCCATCAGCCTCTCCCTTAGACAGAGGTCCTTTTTACATGGCTGTCTATTAATCGGAGATCCCTGTTACAATGGGGTGCAACTCTGTCTGTCACCTCACCTGACTCAGATGGACGTGATCCTGTCTGAAAACCTCCAGGTTTATTTTGTTACGGTCTGTGTTGTGTAGGGGTTGGGGTGGGGTGAGAATACGGTGGTTGTGGTAAGCCAGGCGGGATCACTGAAGCTATTCCGTTCTAGACACTCACTGACAACACACACTCCACCGGGGAACAAAATACAGGGAAGATATTGATAATAATGGGCTATTAACAGAAGGGAGCCCCAAAGCGCAAAAATCAGACTTTTTTTCTGTCCCCACCCGACTGATATCAAAATGAGAATGTGGGCAGTTTCAGCCGCCCTCCGTCCCTTACACACGTCCCCATCCTTGAAACTGACAACTTGATTTTTTTTCTCTTTTTTTCCCCATCATACTGTCAGAGGGGAAATGTCTCTTTTTTTCCACCCTTTCCTCTCCCCTCCTCCATTCCCCCCTCCTCCTCCTCCTCCTCCCCCCCTCCCCCCTCCTCCTCCTCCCCCCCCCCCCCCCCTCCCCTTGAGTCAGATGCCAATCCCACTCCAGGATTGGAGTGCATGGTATGGGCTGGACCATCCAGCTCCCAACAGAGGGAGGTGTGTGTCCCTGCAGTCGAGATCTTGAACCGAACCGAAGCGTCGTCTGTTCCTTCGAGATCCCGCGCCACCATTGGAAGAGGCGCAGGGAGCGTCCAGCCCAAACCTTCATCTCGTCGCTATTTGTGCACCAGAATTGGCTTCCACGTTGCCTACGTAACGATGGTCTCCGCACTTGGCGGCGCGAAGCGGTTTGAGATGTTGTGAAGTCCTATGTAAACACAAGTGTTACCCCTACAGATCCGCTTGCCGGGATAGAGAGGGGCACCCACTTCCTGGGCCTTTACTGATCCAGGTGGTCAGTAACTCCACGCCTGGCTGGGGATTCTTCTCTCCCCGCACCTCCTTAGCCCACCCTGGTAATGCTCAACTAGTCTAACCAGCGACCAATTGATCCATGCAGATCAGGGGAGTCGCCAGGTCATCTCCGCTGGTAAATGGTCCAGGCTGGGCAACATCAGCCAGGGTTTGCCCTTCCCCGTCCTGGGGGCCGGACCGTTACTGGAATGTGTGCACGTGGGGTGAGGACAGGGCTGGGCTTGACCTGTGATGCCCTTGTCCAGTTGAATAGCCGGATGACACTCAGTGGGCTTGCACTTGAAGAGTGGCCTCACTTGGGCAAGGTGCTGGCGGACACCTGGCTTCTGTGGAACCGTACCCCAGGGCGAGAGGGCACCAGTGCACCCCCCGCCCCTGTATCCCAAGCCAAGAGGGTGCCCGTGCCCCAGGGTGAGAGGGCACCACTGGCCCCCTCCCCCCCCCCCCCCCCCCCTTATCCCAAGCCAAGAGGGTGCCCGTGCCCCAGGGTGAGAGGGCACCACTGGCCCCCTCGCCCACCCCCCTTATCCCAAGCCAAGAGGGTGCCTGTGCCCCAGGGCGAGAGGGCACCAGTGGTTCCCCCCCACCCCCGTATCCCAAGCCAAGAGGGTGCATGCCCCAGGGCGAGAGGGCACCTGTGGTCCCCCCCATACCCCGGGATGAGTGTGTGCCTGTACTTACCCACTGCCTCCGGTACCCCAGGGTGAATTAGTGCCTGTGGCACCTGTACCCCAGGGCACGAGGGCGCCTTCACCAGAGGGTGGGAAGAATATAAGCAACAAGAAAAATATAAATTCCACAAACTGGACGTCGTTTCCCTATAGATTCCTATCACTCTGAGGGTTTTGGGGGGTGATGTTGTTGTATGTTCGGAGACCCACATTCACCCTCCTATGTAAAGAATGTTCTGCTCCGGTCCTGTCGCTGTCAGTGTTTGTGTTTTTTTATAAACTAAGCAGTAATAAAGGAAGGTTTATATTGAGTGGTGCTCTCCTTTCATTGCCCTTGTGCACCAGCCAGGATGGTGAGATAACTGGGCTTCGTGGGTGTCTCCTGGTAATCTTGCACCTTACCGATGTTGTGGGGGAGTGGGCTTGGTTGAAACTTTTGAGCCAGCAGCAGTACCATCTCTGTAGAGGGCACAACATCAACAGGGCACAGCTCGACGGTGCCCAGGCAGTGAGGGTGCTGATGGGGCGTCCTCCTCATGGGCTGCACTTGTCTTTCGGTTTAAAGTCGATCATTGAACTTTTGCTTTATATATTCCCCACCCAGCCCCTCCTGATCATGCTGACGTCTTGCTTGCATGTGGCCATGTAAACCTCAACGGTGAATGGCGGCCTGCTATTTGTGTCCAATCCTCTCCAACGTCCAAACTTCTTCAGATAGAGACACACAGACACAGAGGAGCGTGCGCACAAGAACATATGAAATAGGAGCTGGAGTCGGCCATTCGGCCCCTCGAGCCTGCTCCGCCATTCAATGAGATCATGGCTGATCTTC
The DNA here is from genome assembly GCA_030390025.1 of Squalus acanthias. Lineage (NCBI taxonomy): Eukaryota > Metazoa > Chordata > Chondrichthyes > Squaliformes > Squalidae > Squalus > Squalus acanthias. Next base: position 12,167,392 of record CM059451.1, on the reverse strand, counting down.
TACCTCAATTCCACCTTCCTGCACTATTACTTAATTCCCTTCCTTCCCAGAAATTTATCGACCTCTGTCTTGAATAGACTCAACGACTGAGCATCCACAGCCCTCTGGGGTAGAGAATTCCAAAGATTCACCACCCTCTGAGTGAAGAAATTTCTCCTCATCTCAGTCCTAAATGGCCGACCCCTTATTCTGTGACTGTGACCCTGTGTTCTAGATTCCCCAGCCAGGGGAAACATTTTCTCAGCATTAACCCTATTAAACCCCTTAAGAATTTTATATGTTTCAATGCGATCACCTCTCATTCTTCTAAACTCTCAGGAATATAGGCCTAGTCTACTCAATCTCTCCTCATAGGGCAGTCCCCTCATCCCAGGAACCAGTCTAGTGAACCTTTGCTGCACTCCCTCTAAGGAATGTACACAGTACTCCAGGTGTGGCCTCACCAATGCCCTGTATAATTGTAGAGAGACTTCTTTACTCTTATACTCTAATCCCTTTGTAACAAAAGCTAACATACCATTTGCTTTCCTAATTGCTTGCTGTACCTGCATGTTCACTTTCTGTGATTCATGTACAAGGACACCCAGGTCCCTCCGAGTGCAAACATTTCCCAATCTCTCACCATTCAAAAAGTATTCTGCTTTTTTGTTTTTCCTACCAAAGTGGATAACTTCACACTTCCCCACATTGTATTCCATTTGCCATATTCTTGCCCACTCAGTCAACCTGCCTATATCTCTCTGCAGCCTCTTTGCGTCCTCCTCACAGCTTACTTTCCCATCTAACTTTGTATCATCAGCAAACTTGGATACGTTACACTCAGTCCCTTCATCTAAGTCATTAATTTAGATTGTAAATAGCTGAGGCCCAAGCACTGATCCTGTGGTACCCCACTAGTTACAGCCTGCCAACCTGAAAATGACCTGTTTATTCCTACTCTCTGTTTTCTGTCCATTAACCAATCCTCAATCCATGCTAATATATTACCCCCAAAACCATGAGTCGTAATTTTGCGTAATAACCTCTTGTGTGGCACCTTATCGAATGCTTTTTGAAAATCCAAATATACCACATTCACTGGTTTTCCCCTTATCCATCCTACGAGTTACATCTTCAAAAACGTTAACAGATTTGTCAAACGTGATTTCCCTTTCATAAAACCATGTTGACTCTGCCTAATCATATTACGATTTTCTAAGTGCCCTGTTACCATGTCCCTAATAATAGATTCTAGCATTTTGCCTACTACTGATGTCAGGCTAACTGGCCTATAGTTCCCCATTTTTTCTCTTCCTCCTTTCTTAAATAGCGGGGTTATGTTTGCTACCGTCCAATCCTTGGGGACGGTTCTAGAATTTAGGGAATTCTGGAAGATTAATACCAGTGCATCCACTATCTCTACAGCTACCTCTTTTAAAACCCTCGGATGCAGGTTGTCAGGTCCAGGGGATTTGTCACCACTTAGTCCCATTAATTTCTCCAGTACTATGTCTTTACTAATACTGATTTCTTTAAGTTCCTCATTCTCTCTAGACCCTTGGTTCCCCATTATTTCCGGAATGTTTTTTGTGTCTTCTACCGTGAAGACAGATACAAAGTATTTGTTTAATGTCTCTGCCATTTCCTTATTGCCCATTATAATTTCTCCTGTATCTGCCTCTAATGGGCCCACGTTTACTTTCACTAATCTCCTCCTATTTACATACCTATAGAAACACACCGACCGACACGCGCAGTTGTAAGGCTGTGGCATTCACTCCCAAGGGTTAATGGGTTGAGGTAGAAATGTTGATGTTAGATGGGATAGCTGAATGAAGGACAAGGGGCTGAAGGCATAGGGGAACAGGGCAGGTAAAATGTTACGAGAACTAGTTGCACACACGAGGGCAAATGCCGACAGCGACTGGACGGGCCGAATGGCCTGTCTCTGTGTTGTAACTTTCATGCATGTCACATCCTGTGTTGGCCTTTATTGCAAAGGGAATGGAGTATAAAAGCAGGGAAGTCCTGTTACAACTGTACAGGGCATTGGTGAGACCACACCTGGAGTACTGCGTACAGTTGTAGTCTCCTTATTTAAGGAAGGGTATACTTGCATTGGAGGCAGTTCAGAGAAGGTTCACGAGGTTGATTCCGGAGATGAAGGGGTTGTCTTATGAAGAAAGGTTGAGCAGGTTGGGCCTATACTCATTGGAGTTTAGAAGAATGAGAGGTGATCTTATGAAACATAAGATTCTGAAGGGGCTCGACAGGGTAGATGCAGAGAGGATGTTTCCCCTCGTGGGGGAATCTAGAACTAGGGGGCATAATTTCAGAATAAGGGGGCACCCTTTTAAATCGGAAATGAGGAGGAATTTCTTCTGAGAGGGTTGTGAATTTTTGGAATTCTCTTTCCCCAGAGAGCTGTGGGGGCTGGGTCGTTGAATATATTTAAGGCGGAGATAGACAGATTTTTGAACGATAAGGGAGTCGAGGGTTATGGGAAGCGGGCAGGGAAGTGGAGTTGAGGCCAAGATCAGATCAGCCATGATCTTCTTGAATGGCGGAGCAGGCTCGAGGGGCCAAATGACCTACTCCTGCTCCTACGTCTTATGTTCTTATGAGGCGATTTAAAGAGCTTTCATTACTGCTCATGCTACGCTGTCCACTGGAGGGCAGCGGTGTTCCGAAGGTGCAGCATCAAACTTCCGAGTCGCACGCAACTGCTGGTTTGTGTAGGGTGGGTGTGGTGGTTATGTTCCTGGACCAGTATGCCAAGACAGCTGGGGTTATAGCCCAGTGTAAGTTCAAATCCCACCCTTTGCAGGTTGAGAATTTGAATTGAAATCTGGAAATAAAAAGCTGGCATCAGTAAAAGTGACCATTGAAGCTGTCAGGTGGTTGTTTAAAAATCCAACTGGTTCACCAATGTCCTTCTCGGGAAGGAAACCTGCAGGGAAGGATATCTTCCTGCAGTCTACAGATTTCTTCTTCGTTATCAACCTTACCCGGTCTGGACCTATATTTGTGACTGGAAGGCTGTTTCCAGTGGGGTTCCACAGGGCTCAGTACTGGGTCCTTTGCTTTTTGTGGTACATGTCAATGATTTGGACTTGGATGTAGGAAGTACGATTAAGAAGTTTGCAGATGATACAAAAATTGGCCGCGTGGTTGATACTGAAGAAGAAGGCTGCAGACTGCAGGACGATCTCAATAAATTGGTCTGGTGGGCAGAACAGTGGCAAATGGAATTCAATCTGCAGAAGTGTGAGGTAATGCATTTGGGGAGGGCTAACAAGGCAAGGGAATACACAATAAATGGTAGGGCACTGAGAGGTGCAGAGGATCAGAGGGACCTTGGAGTGCATGTCCCCAGATCCCTGAAGGTAGCAGGACAGGTAGATAAGGCGGTTAAGAAGGCATACGGGATACTTGCCTTTATTAGCCGAGGCATAGAATATAAGAGCAGGGAGGTTATGCTTGAACTGTATAAAACACTAGTTAGGCCGCAGCTAGAATACTGCGTGTAGTTCTGGTCACCACATTACAGGAAGGATGTGATTGCACTAGAGAGGGTGCAGAGGAGATTTACGAGGATGTTGCCTGGGCTGGGGAATTTTAGCTATGAGGAAAGATTGGATAGGCTGGGGTTGTTTTCTTTGGAACAGTGGGGGCTGAGGGGTGACCTAATTGAGGTGTATAAAATTATGAGGGGCCGAGATAGAGTGGATAGGAAGGACCTATTTCCCTTAGCAGTGGGGTCGATTACCAGGGGGCATAGATTGAAAGTAATTGGTAGGAGGTTTAGAGGGGATTTGAGGAGAAATGTTTTCACCCAGAGGGTGGTGGGAGTCTGGAACTCGCTGCCTGAAAGGGTGGTAGAGGCAGAAACCCTCATCATATTTAAAAAGTACTTGTATATGCACTTGAAGTGCCGTAACCCACAAGGCTACGGACCAAGAGCTGGAAAGTGGGATGAGGGTGGATAGCTCTTTGTCGGCCGGCACGGACAAGATGGGCCGAATGGCCTCCTCCTGTGCTGTAAATTTCTATGATTCTATGATATGTGACTCCAGTCCCACAGTATGGTGGTTGACTATTAAATGCCCTCGCGTGGCCTAGCGAGCCACTCGGTCTCAAACCAGGGCAATTGGGGACGGGCAATAAATGCCAGCCTTCCGACGCCCACATCCCAAGAATGAATTGGGTGAGAGCGATTCACAGAACCAAATCTCGAGCCTCAGACGCAAGGGTCAAAATCCAGGCCAACACTTCAATGCAGTACCGAGGGAGTGCTGCACTGTCAGCGGCGCCACAGTGTGTGTGTATGCATGTGCTGGCATTGCTAAAACTGGCCCCCTATCCCACCAGCATCAGAGACCCCCCCACAAGCGTGGGATCCTGCTGCTCACTAAAACTGGCCCCTTTCTGATAGAAACGAGCGGAAAATGTTACAAGCCTCAACCCCAGGGCTGAGAGGTGGTTGCGAGGTTTGACCAAAGAAAGACTGACTTGCATTTATATAGCGCCTTTTACGACCACCGGACATCCCAAAGCGCTTTACAGCCGATGAAGTACCTTTATGTAGGAAATGCAGCACAGCAAGCTCCCACAAACAGCAATCTGTTTTAATGATGTTGATTGAGGGATAAATATTGGCCAGGACACCGGGGAGAACTCTTCTTCAAAATAGTGCCATGGGCTCTTTTACATCCACCTGAGAGAGCAGACGGGCCTCGGTTTAACGCCTCATCCGAAAGACGGCACCTCTGACAGTGCGGCACTCCCTCAGCACTGCACTAGAGTGTCAGCCTAGATTTTTTGTGCTCAAGTCTCTGGAGTGGGACTCGAACTCACAACCTTCTGACTCAGACACGAGAGTGCTGCCCACTGAGCCACGGAGAACTGTATCCTGGCAGGACTCAGTAGAGAAGGGCAGAATAGTAGAAATATGTGTTTAAAAGTAATTAAAATAGAAAAATCTTGGAGAACCAGTTCTGGGAATTGAATTGAAATTTTACAGTGAGATAAGATTTACAAATAAGCATGAATTAGGAGAGGTTTATCTGTTTTTCTTTGTTATCGTGGCTTTATGTGTTTACTTTGGTGAGCAAGCGAAGGGGGATTTGGGAATATAGATCTTAAAATGATCGCTGTGTGAAGATCAGTTTACGAGCACTTAACGGGTTTGTGTGAAATTACTTGTAGCGTTTGTGGGTTAATGTTTGTGTCAGACTGGTGGACAAACGAGGAATAAAGTCTGCAACTGCCGGCGGGCGATTAAGCACTCGGGGCTCAACAACAACAACAATAACTTGTGTTTATATAGCGCCTTTAACATAGTAAAATGTCCCAAGGCGCTTCACAGGAGCGATTATCAAACAAAATTTGACACCGAGCCACATAAGGAGAAATTAGGGCAGGTGACCAAAAGCTGGGTCAAAGAGGGAGGTTTTAAGGAATGTCTTAAAGGAGGAAAGAGAGGTAGAGAGGCGGAGAGGTTTAAGGAGGGATTTTCAGGGCTTAGGGCCCAGACAGCTGAAGGCACGGCCACCAGTGTGGAGCATTTAAAATCGGGGATGCTCAAGAGGCCAGAATTAGAGGAGCGCAGATATCTTGGTGGGGTTGTGGGGCTGAAGGAGATTACAGAGATAGGGAGGGACGAGGCCATGGAGGGATTTGAAAACAAGGATGAGAATGTTGAAATCGAGGCGCTGCTTAATGGGGAGCCAATGTAGGTCAGCGAGCACAGGGGGTGATGGGCGAACGGGACTTGGTGCGAGTTAGGCCACGGGCAGCTGAGTTTCGGATGACCTCAAGTTTACGTAGGGTGGAATGTGGGAGGCCAGCCAGGAGTGCGTTGGAATAGTCAAGTCGAGAGGTAACAAAGGCACGGATGACAACAACAACAACAACTTGTATTTATATAGCACTTTTAAAGTAGTAAAACGTCCCAAGGCGCTGCACAGGGATATTTTAAGACAAAAAATTTGACACCAAGCCACATAAGGAGAAATATGGGCAGGTGACCAAAAGCTTGGTCAAAGAGGTAGGTTTTAAGGAGCGGAATCTCAGGATACAATACCTGGAATGTGGCTATAAATCCCAGATATTCCTGTAGAATAAAATCAGAACCATTCTCTGTAAACCAGTATAAACTGATGGAATTTCAGAATGTGAGCAACTGGAATAAATCCCAGAAATACATATTAAAAAAAAAGACTTGCATTTCTATAGCGTCTTGCATGACCACCGGACGTCTCAAAGCGCTTTACAGCCAATGAAGTACTTTTGAAGTGTGGGCACCGTTGTAATGTGGGAAACGGGGCAGCCAATTTGCGCACAGCAAGCTCCCACAAACAGCCATGTGATAATGACCGGATCATCCGTTTTTGTGATGTTGATTGAGGGATAAATATTGGCCGGGGGACTGGGGATAATTCCCCTGCTCTTCTATCGAAATAGTGCCTTGTGATCTTTTACATCCACCTGAGAGAGCAGACAGGGCCTCAGTTTAACGTCTCATCCGAAAGACGGCACCTCTGACAGTGCGGAGCTCCCTCAGCACTGCGCTGGGAGTGTCAGCCTAGATTGTGTGCTCAAGTCTCTGGAGTGGGACTTGAACCCACGACCTGCTGACTCAGAAGGCGAGGGTGCCGCCCACTGAGCCACGGCTGACCCTATAAGAGAAATGGAATGTGTCAATTTCTATTGCTCTTGGAACAATGCCCTGTCAATATTCCTGCCTCATCCTGTCTACTGTGCAAACCTTGTGTGATTTATGGACGGTTTAGAGGAAGTGTAGCATGAAATATTGGAATCAAACCAGTACAGGGCAGCTGTTGCACTTGCATAACAACAGCAGACAAATTTCAGTGAGCGGGGGGTGGAAGGGGAGGAGGGAAGAAGAGGGGGAGAGGTGGGAGGGAGAGGGAAGGAAGGAGCGGGGGAAGGAGGGAAGGGCAGTGAGAGAAAGTGGAGAGAGGAGAGGCTCTCAGATTCTGGAGAGTGGTAAAACTAACTGGTTAGGGCGAGCTTTGTACTCGAAGCAGCGCGCGTACTTACTGCTGTTAGGTGGGTCTCGATTCTATTGAAGAAACTCCCTAGCTGTCAGAATTTTCTTATATTCTCACATTCTGTGTTTAAGTGAACAACTTTTCTCTGTGTCTCTATTATGCACGTTGACTGATGTCAGTGTTGGGAATCGAACTCTGTTTCCACATTTTGATCCTAAAATTTAGTCTTGGAAAGGCAGGGGGGGAGAGACTCATTTTACTGTCCCAACCTCACTGGGTGACTCCTTCCCACCAAACCACCCATGTGAGATCGGAGACTTATTTGCCCTTTAGTGCTGAATTCTGGCCTGCAGACTCCGACCCATTTAAGACTTTTTTTTTATTTGTTCATGGGATGTGGGCGTTGCTGGCAAGGCCAGCATTTATTGCCCATCCCTAGTTGCCCTTGAGAAGGTGGTGGTGAGCTGCCTTCTTGAACCGCTGTTAGGGAGGGAGTTCCAAGATTTTGACCCAGCGACGATGAAGGAACGGCCGATATATTTCCCAAGTCAGGATGGTGTGTGACTTGGAGGGGAACTTGGAGGTGGTGGTGTTCCCGTGCGCCTGCTGCCCTTGTTCTTTTAGGTGGAAGAGGTCGCGGGTTTGGGAGGTGCTGCCAAAGAAGCCTTGGCAAGTTGCTGCAGTGCATCTTGTAGATGGTACACACTGCAGCCACGGTGCGCCGGTGGTGGAGGGAGTGAGTGTTTAAGGTGGTGGATGGGGTGCCAATCAAGCGGGCTGCTTTGTCCTGGATGGTGTCGAGCTTCTTGAGTGTTGTCGGAGCTGCACTCATCCAGGCAAGTGGAGAGTATTCCATCAGACTCCTGACTTGTGCCTTGTAGATGGTGGAAAGGCTTTGGGGAGATGTCCCAATCTTATGTTCATGAGGGGCTCTTGCAGGTCGTCAGAGAGAAGGGATTCCCACCCTACCAGTTGGGTTTGAATGCAGATGAAAGGACAGTGTCTTAACCCGCTACACCTCGCAGTTAGTCATTCAGCACAGCAGGAGGCCATTCGGCCCATCGTGGCTGTGCCTGCCCTTTGAAAGTGCTATCAAATTAATTTCCCTCCACCTCCGCTCGTTCACCATAGCCCTGCAAATATAACCCTCCCCCCCTTCAACTATTTATAATTTTGAAAATTACTGTTGAAGCAACCCTTTCAGGCAGTGCATTCCAATCGTAAATCTCCTCCTTTCCCCTCTGGTTCTTTTTCTCGATTGTCTTAATTCTGCGTCCTCGGGTTACCGGCCCTCCCACCAGTAGTGCACACAGTTCCCCAGCTTCGCCTGGCAATTTAGCAATCCCTTCAATTACTTTCCATTTCAAGGTGTATTACATTCAGCAATGTCCTAGCCGAAATCGGTTGGGTAAAACTCAGCAAGAGATTAAAACCAAGGTGGTGGAGGAGGAGGAAGTCGAAGAACGAACGTGGTGGCAGTCCAGAGCTGTGAGTGTGTATGTGTGTTTTTTGTGTTACATTCTTAACATGAATTTCATGACATTCAAGGTTGTACAAGGGGAGGCTTCCCAAACTTTGGGAATAACACTAAATCCCATCAACCCACCTGGGGGGTGACCCTGAACAGAACTTTTTTTTACAACCGGCGTTCAAAAAAAAACAAGGACTCATTTGAACTAATTTAAGAAGTTTTAAACTCTGAATAGTCAGTTTTCTAATCCGTCGCCGCCTATCAGTGTAAGAACAATCCTATAATAAATCTTCAAAACCCTTTAAGAACATATTTCCGTTTAGCAACACCCCCCCCCCCGTCCCCAAATTATTCAACTTGGATAAAAAAAATTGCAGAATCGAATATCTTCTCGCTCCGTTTTGATATTTCAATATGAGGTCGCCCATGAGAATCTTCTTAAATGCATATCGAATGAGATTGAATAATACAGTAACTTAAAAAGAAACCGGAATTTATTGGTGTGTTTTAAAAAAGTCTAATTATGGTTTTTTTTAAATAATAAACCGAATTTTGAATTAAATGTAGAAAAGTAAACATTGTTCAATAGAAAGAGATTAAAAACTGGCGGCTATTTGAACTAGTATTGTATGCCGGTGGATGGGCGGACGGAGAGATACAGGAATATAGAGAAAACTAGGACCTTTAAATCTCTTCATTCTTCAGACCATTCTCCAGCTTTCCTTTTAACCGAATGAAATCAGAGACTTAAAAACTGCTCGATTTATTGTCAGTTTCAGAGTTTTATTTCACGCCCTTCAAGAAATCGACACAGACTCGGAGAAATAAACAAACGTTATAATCAAGACAGTAAGTTTTTTTAAAAAATGAATGAAATAGACGGGGAACAACAGGGCACCGGATTCTAAAGAAAAATCTTCATCAAAAAGTAAGATCTTTTTTATTTTAAATTGTACTTTATATAAAGTTTCCCCTGAAATTTGGCTGAGTAAAAAAAATAATCCGAGCGGTTCAATCCTCAATCAAATTCAAGCAAAGGTTACGGGAAACCGATTTCAATTGCGGGGTGATTTAAAATCCCAATTTAAATCGTTCTTGGGTGGGGGGTTCAGAGAAATGAGGAATCAGAAAGCGATTAGTTTATTTTAATCCCAGTGTTTTTATTTTCGATGAAGACATAACAAACAGCGGTCAGATAAACTTTCCGCTCCTGGTAAGTTTCTCGAACAGAAGCAGCAACACGGGGTTATTTAATTGTTCAATAATTCAGACTTTTTTTGTAGGGGGGGGAGGAGGGCTAGAATCGTCCCGTTTCGGACACTAAGGAAACATGACTGGAGAATATCGGCGTGATTCCCTCCCGTCGCTGCAGACGCGACCTTTGGAGTGATCAGTGTTTATTGATAATTATTTTTAAATGCATGGAAAATATATATAATGTCGACAAGTCGCTATCAAATTGGTTGGAAGTCAGGAGATCTGTAACAGAGAGAGAAAAAAAACACAACCCCCAGCAGATTTAGGCTGGATGAAACCCCCAAAAAAACCCGCAGCGGGTTAAAAACGATTCAAATAATTTCTCAAGACTTTTCGTTTCGGTGCGAAACTTACACCTAAAGAAAATGTGACTGGGCAGCTTTATAAAGGGCAATCGTTGCTTAAACCCCCCTCCTTTAATAATACTTCCCCCCACCACCCACCCCCCTTAACGGTAGAATTTCACAGCACCCGAAACAGGCCATTCGGCCCGACAGTTCTGTGCCGGATTTTTTTATTACGATTGTTTAAAAAAAAATGTAATTTAAAAAACGGGACTTTGAGAACACAGCAGGACAACGACAACATGTTTTCGAAAAGAAAACTTTCAAACTTCTTGGAGCAAAGGCCAGTCAGTTTACATTTCAGTTCGAATCTTCTTCTAAAAATTCAAAAAAAAACATAATCTTTTAAACTGGGAGTGATTTTATTTTCGAATTTTAATTCGAGAAAACGTACAACGTCGGCGGTGCCGATTTAAAGGTCCTAGTTTTCTCTATTCCTGTATCTCTCCGTCCGCCCATCCACCGGCATACAATACTAGTTCAAATAGCCGCCAGTTTTTAATCTCTTTCTATTGAACAATGTTGACTTTTCTACATTTAATTCAAAATTCGGTTTATTATTTAAAAACAACATAATTAGACCTTTTAAAACACACCAATTCAAAGACAGAGCCTTTTCGAAATTATTTCAATCGCAAAAAAAAAATTAAAGAAAGTGAAATATTAACTTTAGAGAGAAAAAAATCTAAACAGTTTGTTGGAAGCTAAATACATGAATACAGTTCTTTCAAAAAATAAGTTTGAATTGCGTGACATTTTTCTTCAAACACATTGATTGAAATTTGTTCTCCTTATTTTTCTCTAATAGCTATTGTCTGTTATATCTATCTCCCGATTCTCTATCTATCTTCTCTTTCTATCGGTCACCTATCGCTATAAGTATTATTTATCCCTTTCGATCGCTCTGTCTACCGAACTCTCCAACTATTAGCTCGACATGAGGACAATATGAAATTCATATCTTTGAATATCAGAAGGTTTTCGTTTATTCTCAATTTATCTGGATTGTAGCTCACCAGATTTTAATGTGTTATATGTGTGTGTCTGTGTCCGCGTGTCTTTGTGTATATGTGTGTGTGTATGTCTCTATTTCTGTTTTGTGTGTGTGTCTGTGTATTGTGCTTTAAATATCTGTTTGTGTTTCCATGTATGTGTGTATTTTGACTGTTTATGTGTATCTGTTTACATGTGTCTGTGTGTGTGCCTCTGTGTCTGTATTTGTGTGTTTGAGTCTGTCTCTGTTTATATAGAATTATAGAATGGTTACAGCACGGAAGAAGGCCATTCAGCCCGTGCCGGCTCTCAGCTAGTCCCACTCCCCCTGCCCCTTTCCCCCCTAGCCCTGCAATTTTTTTCCCCTTGATAAACTTATCCAATTCCCTTTTGAAAGATAAGATTGAGCCTTGCCTCCACCACCCTTTCAGGCCGTGCATTCCAGATCCTAACCACTCCCTGCCTAAAAAAAAAAGTTTTTCCTCATGCCGCCTTTGGATCTTTTTGCCAATCACCTTAAATCTGTGTCCTCTGGTTCTCGGCCCTTCTTGCCAATGGGAACAGTTTCTCTCTATCCAGACCTCTCATGATTTTGAACACCTCTATCAAATCCCCTCCATGTGTGTGTTTCAGTCAGTCTGTCTGTGTCTGTTTTGATATGTTGGACTATAACCTGGTGTTGTGCGACTTCTCAGTTTTGAATCTGTGTGTCTGTGTTTTGAATGTGTCTGTGTGTTTTTTGAATGTGTTCTGTGTCTGACTCTGTCTGTCTGTGTGTGGTTTGAATCTGTCCGTGTCCCTGTGTGTGTTTTCAATCTGTGTGTTTAAATCTGTGTGGAACTGCGGATGCAAGCAGACGTTTGGGAGGCAACTTGTTTAAAACTCAACGCCATTCTGGTTAAAAAAAAAAAATAAGAGGAAGGGATGGAGTGAACGAAGGGACCTTACCGTGGGGAGATTCGGGTATAACTCGGAGCTCTGCTCACTTTCAGTCCGAAGAGGGCAGAAAACCACTTCAAGCATTTTCGGTGGGCCTGAGGCTGGTATTGGGGAAGAAAGAGAAAGAAAAAACATGAATGGAGAAGGACAGATCTGATTGGATCCAGTGGCGATGAGCTGGGCGACTATTGGCTTTGGAAGCAGGTTCGACCTGGATAGGGAGGAGGCGCCTCCCAAGGCTTCTTGAGTATTTGGGTGGACTCTTAAATGGGACACTATTGCTGAGATCATCGTGGGAGCTCGACATCCAGAGGGTGTTGTATTTTTTTTGTGATGTTGGACATGGGAGACTTGAAAGACGCAAAAATGATCCAGAGAAGGTCTTTCAGTATCAAGAGCCTTTTGCCCGAAGCGATGTTAAGTGATATTCCTGGCTTGACAGAGGAGGGGAGACATCTGCCCAAGGGGCAGTCGCAAGCTGGGAAGAGCGGAGTGACGGAGCCCAAGCAAGACCTCCCTGGGAAGGAGGGAGAGCAGGAATCTGGCGGGGATGGAGTGAACGAAGAGGAGGAGGAGAAGGAGAGTGGGAAATATGAAAAGCCTCCTTTCAGTTACAACGCCTTGATCATGATGGCTATTCGGCAGAACCCAGAGAAGAGGTTGACTCTGAGTGGCATCTATGAGTTTATCATGCAGAATTTCCCTTATTATAAGGAGAACAAGCAAGGTTGGCAGAACTCGATCAGACACAACTTGAGCCTCAACAAATGCTTTGTCAAGGTGCCCAGGCACTATGATGACCCCGGGAAGGGCAACTATTGGATGCTCGACCCTTCCAGCGACGATGTCTTCATTGGAGGGACCACAGGCAAACTCAGGAGGAGGTCCACCTCCAGCAGGGCCAAGCTGGCTTTCAAAAGGGGAGCCAGGCTCGCCTCAACTGGGTTGGCCTTCGCGGGGTCACTTTATTGGCCCGTGTCTCCGCTACTGTCCCTGCACCAAACCCAGGCAAACCCCAGCTTGAACTACAGCGGGGCCTCGTCCTACCTGGACCACCCGGCTTCCTACGTCTCCATGTTGTCCCAGAACGCCTACCACCAGCTGAGCGCTGCCGGCGGCGAGAGACTGGTCGGGCTGGACGTCCCCTACGGAGCCCACCACCTCAGGGCGGCCACCCTCGCCGCCTCGCTGCCCTGCGGACTCTCCATCCCCGGCTCCTACAGCCCCTGTTCCGTTAACCTTCTGGCCGGCCAGACCAGTTACTTTATCTCCCAGTTTCCGCCCTCGCCAGTGACGGCCGCCGCCGCCGCCGCTGCCCCCCTCGGTGGAATAGCCCCTCCGTTTCTGAAGAACAACTCTTGCACCGAACTCGGCAGACCTTCGACAAGCTTCCCCGGCGCTTATTTCCCGATTCAGAACCAGGGGACCTCCTTTAACCCCTTGATCCTCTAAAGAACCCCAGAGCGGATTATTTATTTTGTGATTTAAGGGCAATTTAATTGTGTGTGTGGGGGGGGGGGGGGGGAGGAGAAACAAATAAATTATTTAAAAAAAGACTTTCTCTGTATAATATCAGTATTCCAGAACCTAATGTTTCCTCTGAGCGAGGCATGTAATCTTTTAAATATTAAAGCCAATTTTTGAGTTTGAAAACGAAGTCGAATAAGATTGTGACAATGTTTGCTATTATTTTTTAAATTAAACAAAAACTTTGAGGACCAGGATCGTGTTTTTAATAATAGGATTAAATTGTAAACAGCTTTGAGTCATAGTCATAGAGTCATAACGGCACAGAAGGAGGCCATTCGTCCCATCGAGTCCGTGCTGGCTCTGTGGAGCAATCCAGTCAGTCCCATTCCCCCCGCTCTATCCCCGTAGCCCTGCAAGTTTATTTCCCTCGAGTGCCTATCCAGTCTCCCCTTGAAAACATTGAGTGTCTCCGCTTCCACCACTTCCGTCGGCAGCGAATTCCAGGTCCTCACCACTCGCTGCATAAAAAAGTTTCCCCCCCCCCTCCCCCGCTGTATCTCTTGCCCAAAACCTTAAATCTGTGTCCCCTAGTCCTTGTACCATCAGCTAGTGGGAGCAGCCTTTCCCCGTCTAGCCTATCCAAACCCGTCATAATCTTGTACACCTCTATCAAATCACCCCGCAACCTCCTTTGCTCGAATGAAAACAAATCCAGCTTCTCCAACCTGTCCTTGTAGCTAAGATTGTAATGGAGTTTAATGTTTGCTGATAGACAGGCCCCCCACAATATTTGCCGTCTGTTTTTTGTAGCTATCGTTCCTGATTAACAGTGGCAGGGAGCTGTAGACTGCAGCTATCTGAGCATTGGGCCTTTAACACTTTTCTGTGTTCGATCCCCCCCACCCCATGTAAATAACATTACTGAACTCCAGGGAGATTTGCTACTCCCAACCGGAGTATTTATTTGTCCATCTGGAACGCGCTGCCTGAAAGGGCGGTGGGAGCAGATTCAATAGTAACTTTCAAAAGGCAATTGGATAAATACTCGAAGGGGAGAATTTTTTTTGCAGGGCTCTGGGGAAAGAGCAGGGGGGAGTGGGACTAATTGGAGAGCTCTTTCACAGAGCCGGCACAGGCACGATGGGCAGAATGGCCTCCTTCCGTGCTGTACTGAGAGGGGGGGTCATCCTGTTGTGGATAAATCCTAACCCAGAACCCCGGGATCTGCTGGTACATTCTACTCTGGCAAACCTCAATCCATTTTTTTTGGAGCTGGCTTGAATTGAGGAACGTAAACAGCACACCAAAGCATGCGTTCCACAACACATAGAAACATAGAAACATAGAAGATAGGAGCAGGAGTAGGCCATTCGGCCCCTCGAGCCTGCTCCGCCATTTAATGAGACCATGGCTGATCATCCAAATTCAGTACCCTGTACCTGCCTTCTCCCCATATCCCTTTAGCCGTAAGAAATATATCTAACTCCTTCTTGAATATATTTAATGAATTGGCCTCAACTGCCTTCTGTGGTAGAGAATTCCACAGGTTCACCACTCTCTGGGTGAAGAAATTCCTCCTCATCTCAGTCTAAATGGCTTACCCCTTATCCTTAGACTGTGACCCCTGGTTCTGGACTCCCCCGCCATCGGGAACATCCTTCCTGCATCTAGTCTGTCTAGTCCTGTTAGAATTTTATAAGTTTCAATGAGATCCCCTCTCATTCTTCTAAACTCTAGCGAATATAAGCCCAATCGACCCAATCTCTCTGCAGATATCTCACAGTTTAATCCATTCCGCTGGACCTGGAAACACGGATTTCACTGCTGTGGATGATGCAGGTTTCCCCATCCGCATGAAACCCGTTTTGAGCGGCTGCCACTGTTAAAACAATGAGAGTGATAACATCTAGCACCAAAAGGCTCCCTAGCTTGTACCCAAGTGTCTGAGCAAGACTGCTAGTTCGGACGCTCCCCCTACATCTCGCTCAGCGCCGTCACCAGAATTTCAGTCAATTGTTTAGCGGGAGTGTGACATTTTTATGCGTTTGTGCACTTGATTTGTGCCAATCGCCCAGAGCGACACAGTGACAGAATGTGTTCTCTCAGGCTTCCTGTCTGGAGAGAGCAGTTTGAGGTGTATAACCCTGGGGTACAGTACTAGTGGGGGCAGGTCTGTCGCTGTATAACACTGGGGTACAGTACTGGTGGGTACAGGTCTGTTACTGTATAACACTGTGGTACAGTACTGGTGGGTACAGGTCTGTCACTAACACTGGGTACAGTACTGGTGGGTACAGGTCTGTCACTGTATAACACTGGGGTACAGTACTGGTGGGTACAGGTCTGTCAGTGTATAACACTGGGGTACAGTACTGGTGGGTACAGGTCTGTCACTGTATAACACTGGGGTACAGTACTGGTGGGTACAGGTCTGTCACTGTATAACACTGCGGTACAGTACTGGTGTGTACAGGTCTGTCACTGTATAACACTGGGGTACAGTACTGGTGGGTACAGGTCTGTCACTGTATAACACTGGGGTACAGTACTGGTGTGTACAGGTCTGTCACTGTATAACACTGGGGTACAGTACTGGTGGGTACAGGTCTGTCACTGGATAACACTGGGGTACAGGTGTGTCACTGTATAACAGTAGGGTACAGTACTGGTGGGTACAGGTCTGTCACTGTATAACACTGGGGTACAGTACTGGTGGGTACAGGTCTGTCACTGTATAACACTGGGGTACAGTGCTGGTGGGTACAGGTCTGTCACTGTATAACACTGGGGTGCAGTACTGGTGGGTACAGGTCTGTCACTGTATAACACTGGGGTACAGTACTGGTGAGCACAGGTCTGTCACTGTATAACACTGGGGTACAGTACTGGTGGGTACAGGTCTGTCACTGTGTAACACTGGGGTACAGTACTGGTGGGTACAGGTCTGTCACTGTATAACACTGGGGTACAGTACTGGTGGGTACAGGTCTGTCACTGTATAACACTGGGGTACAGTAGTGATGGGTAGAGGTCTGTCACTGTATAACACTGGGGTACAGTACTGCTGGGTACAGGTGTGTCACTGTATAACACTGGGGTACAGTACTGGTTGGTACAGGCCTGTCACTGTATAACATGGGGTACAGTACTGCTGGGTACAGGTCTGTCACTGTATAACACTGGGGTGCAGTACTGGTTGGTACAGGTCTGTCACTGTATAACACTGGGGTACAGTACTAGTGGGGACAGGTCTGTCACTGTATAACACTGGGGTACAGTACTGGTTGGTAGAGGTCTGTCACTGTATAACACTGGGGTACAGTACTGGTGGGTACAGGTCTGTCACTGGATAACACTGGGGTACAGTACTGGTAGGTACAGGTCCGTCACTGGAGGTGGCGCGTGCCACCAGTTGGAGGGGATGAGTTAAGAGTATCAGACAGGAGTGGAATCGAAGATTTTAATGTGATTTTTTTCCCGAGCTGTAATGATACCTATATACACTAAACATTGTGCTGACACTGTGTCTAACACACACTGCCTGTAGAATGGCTATAGGCTATGCATTGATCCCTTAAATGCTTTCTACATTACAGGTTACCTGACAAGCACCTTTTAATGTGTCTGTCCATGGTTGCCTGTCTTATAATGTTTGCCACCCGCAGCTCTGTTACACGAGGGAAATCTCACTACAGTTCTGCATTTCTTTCCCAAACAGCTTCCAATTTAAATTTCCAATTTATTAATTTCTCTCTGAGTTGATCACAACACATCTTAAAAAAAGAATCTGCACTCTCCGATCCAGATAATGACCATTATAGAAAATATTGCCCCCCCCCCCCCATTTATGCTTTTAGTTAATCACAAATTGGGGGTAGGGGGCAGTCGTGTTATTCCGATTAACCTCAGTGCCTTTAAGTTGGTCGGGCCGGGGCGATCGGCCAAGAATGCTGCACTGAATCTGGGTCCAGTGGCTCCCCCTGCTGGAAGATGGAAGTCAGTGAGGACAAGATAAGACACTGAGGGAAAAAAAGACTTGTATTTCTATGGCGTCTTTCACGACCTCAGGACGTCCCAAAGCGCTTTACAGCCAATAAAGTACTTTTTTGAAGTGTAGTCGCTGTTGTAATGTAGGAAACGCGGCAGCCAATTTGCGCACAGCAAGCTCCCACAAACAGCAATGTGATCATGACCGGATCATCTGTTTTTTAGTGATGTTGATTGAGGGATAAATATTGGCCCCAGGACAAATGGATAACTTCGCTGTTCTTCTTCAGATAGCGGCCGTGGGATCTTTTACGTCCACCCGAGAGGGCAGACGGGGCCTCGGTTTAACGTCTCATCTGAAAGACGGCACCTCGACAGGGCAGTGCTCCCTCAGCACCGCACTGGGAGTGCCAGCCTAGATTTTGTGCTCAAGTCTCCGGAGTGGGGACTTGAACCTTTGACTTCTGACTCAGAGGCGAGGGTGCTGCCCACTGAGTCATGGCTCACATGAGGGTAAAATTTAATTTTGACTAATGATGTAAAACGGGCGATATCGAATTGACCGCTCATTACACACCCAGCCTGACATCCCCTTCCATTAAAAGAAAGACTGGCATTTATATAGCGCCTTTCACGACCTCAGGACATCCCAAAGCCCTTTACAGCCAATGAAGTGTGGTCACTGTTGTAATGTAGGAACCACGGCAGCCAATTTGCGCACAGCAAGCTCTCACAAACAGCAATGTGATAATGACCAGATAATCTGTTTTTTTAGTGATGTTGGTTGAGGGGTAAATATTGGCCCAGGACACTGGGAAAATCGGGTGTGGTGCATAACGGGTGGTCAATTCGATATTGCCCATTCCACCCGAAGTTAGAATTACCCCCTCATCCATGTCTGGGCCCACACAGAAGAGTATGAGGAGGGCGGAGGGGGGAGAAAGGGTATCAGAGGACCGCTGATGCCTCTTCAATGGTATCCCAACCAGGTCTACCATCTTCAGGAGAGAACGGGAGAGGGAGAGAGTAGTTCTCAACATGTGGGCCATAGAACATTCACTTTTCAAAATATCTATATTTCAATTGCCTTATTAATACAATAACTTTAACAATTCACTATACATTCATAAATATTTGGTATTCATCTTTAGATACTGTACTTCTGCAATATGTTAAATCATTTTGTAAAATGTTGTAAGCATTTTGACTTTCGTTCAGAACTCATAAAAATAAATGGCACTAAATATTTGCAAAGTATTTCGATTAATTCGTTGCTGCATATAACTTTGCTGTTTATTTTTCTCCTGCACCACTTCGCAGTGACTGCACATCCCAGTTTGGTTATAAGAGGGTTTCCTGGATGTTTACTGTGGTTTGGGTTCCAGAAACCCAGGGTCCTGGATGATCGCCGGCCTCTAGAATCGGGACGCCTGGTTTAGGGAGACTGAGCTGGGCAGAGGTGATGAGTCCAGTCCCTCAGCGAGCGTGATCCGCTCCGGGTTTGTTCCATCTCCAGGCAATGTCTTCACGAATTTCCCAAGGAACGCGACATGGGCGAGGATTCGGGTTCAAATAAGGAAAATTCCCTTTATATCATATGGGATTCCAGGATATTTATGGTTGTTTAGTTCTGTGATTCCACCTCTCCATTAAAACTAAAAAACCAGGTGCTTCAATCATGATAGTGGGATTCACTCTTTAAAAGAAAGATTTGCATTCCTATAGCGCCTTTCACGACCCCAGGACATCTCAAACTGCTTTACAGCCAATAAAGTACTTTTTGAAGTGTAGTCACTGTTGTGATGTAGGAAACGCGGCAGCCAATTTGTGCACAGCAAGCTCCCACAATCAGCAATAAGATAGCAACCAGATAATCTGTTTTAGTGATGTTGATTGAGGGATAAATATTGGCCCCAGGACACCAGGGAGAACTCCCCTGCTCTTCTTCCAATAGTGGCCATGGGATCTTTTACACCCACCCGAGAGAACAGACGGGGCCCTCGGTTTACATAAGAAATAGGAGCAGGAGTCGGCCATACGGCCCCTCGAGCCTGCTCTGCCATTCAATAAGATCATGGCTGATCTTCTACCTCATCTCCACTTTCCTGCCCGATCCCCATATCCCTTGATTCCCTTAATATTCAAAAATCTATTGATCTCTGTCTTGAATATACTCAATAACTGAGCCTCCACAGCCCTCTGGGGCAGAGAATTCCAAAGATTCACCACCCTCTGAGTGAAGAAAATTCTCCTCCTCTCAGTCCTAAATGGCTGACCCCTTATTTCTGAGACTGTGACCCCTGGTTCTAGACTCCCCAGCCAGGGGAAACATCCTCCCTGCATCTACCCTGTCAAACCCTGTAAGAAATTTGTATGTCTCATTGTTCTAAACTCTAGAGAATATAGGCCTAGTCTACTCAATCTCTCCTCATAGGACAATCCCCCCATCCCAGGAACCAGTCTGGTGAACCTTCGTTGCACTCCCTCTATGGCAAGTATATCCTTCCTCAGGTAAGGAGACCAAAACTGTACATAATACTCCAGGTGTGGTCTCACCAGGGCCCTATATAATTGCAGTAAGACGTATTTACTCTTATACTCAAATCCTCTTGTAATAAAGGCCAACATACCATTTGCTTTCCTAATTGCTTGCTGGACCTGCATGTTAACTTTCAGTGATTCGTGTACAAGGACACCCAGGTCCCTCTGAACACCAACATTTCCCAATCTCTCACCATTTAAAAAATACTCTGCTTTTCTATTTTTCCTACCAAAGTGGATAACTTCACATTTCCCCACAATATATTCCATTTGCCATGTTCTTGCCCACTCACTTAGCCTGTCTATATCCCCTTGAAGACTCCTTGCATCCTCGTCACAACTTACTTTCCCACCCAGCTTTGTATCATCAGCAAACTTGGATAGATTACATTTGGTCCCTTCATCCAAGTCATGATGTAGATTGTGAATAGCTGAGGCCCAAGCACTGATCCTTGAGTACCCCACTAGTTACAGCCTGCCAACCCGAAAATGACCTGTTTATTCCTACTCTCTGTTTTCTGTCCGTTAACCAATCCGCAATCCATGCTAGTATATTATCAACAATCCCATGAGCCCTAATTTTGTTTAATAACCTCTTGTGTGGCACCTTATCGAATGCCTTCTGAAAATCCAAATACACCACATCCACTGGTTCCTATTCTGCTAGTTACAACCTCAAAAAACTCTTAACAGATTTGTCAAACATGATTTCCCTTTCATAAATCCGTGTTGACTCTGCCCAATCCTATTATTATTTTCTAAGTGCCCTGTTATCACGTCCTTAATAATAGATTCCAGCATTCTCCCTACTACTGATGTGAGGCTAACTGGTCTGTATTTCCCCCTTTTCTCTCTCCCTCCTTTCTTAAATAGTGGGGTTACATTTGCTACCTTCCAATCTGCTGGAACCATTCCAGAATCTATGGAATTTTGGGAAATGACAACCAATGCATCCACTATCTTGATAGCCACCTCTTTTAAAACCCTAGGATGTAGGCCATCAGATCCAAGGGATTTATTGGCTTTCAGTCCCATTAATTTCTCCAGTATTATTTTTTAACTAATACTAATTTCTTTCAGTTCCTCATTCTTGCTAGACCCTTGGTTCTTCGCTATTTCTGGGAAGTTTTTTGCGTCTTCTTCCATGAAGACAGACACAAAGGGCTGGATTTTCAATGACCCGTGGAGTCGGGTTTGGAGGCGTGTGGGGGGTTAAAGTTGCAGATTCGGGGGTCCCGACCCCATCCCGACTCCATTCCGCCTCCACGCAATTTTGACAAAATCGGTCGCGGGGTTCCCGACTCCGTCCCGCCTCCAAGAGGCGGGAGAGGCCATTAAAGCCCTTAACAAGCCCTAAATTGGCTCTGTAATGCCATTTTGAAACGTTTTAGCTAGTTTAACCCTTTTCCGACGTGAAGTACGCCTGATGTGAAACACTGCAGTGAAACCTGGCGGGAGCACAAGTGGATAGCTGACTATCAGCTGCAGGTCCACTATTACAACGGAGATGTGATGAAGGTAGTAGTAGTATTGTGATGAAGGTAGTAGTAGTATTAGGTCTGAAAGTCGCCAGGTCCTCTCACAGCAAGGCCAGGCAATCTCTGAGACCAGGCAGTCCCTGCAATGATGACATCATCAGAGGCGACTTTCAGACTGAAACCACTAATTGGTTCATGGGTTCCCACATGCTGGAACTCAATTGCCCAATTAAGTGAAAATTGCATCATTCATCCACATTAGCTGGAGTCGGGGGGGCAACACGAAATGCGGGTAACATGACCCCAACCCGACCCCAAGACAAAATCCAGCCCAAAGTATTTGTTTAATTTCTCTGTCATTTCCTTATTCCCCATTATGATTTCTCTGGTCTCAGCCTGTAAGGGACCCACATTTACTTTGGCTAATCTTTTCCTTTTTACATACCTTTAGAAGCTTTTACAGTTTGTTTTTATGTCTCTCGCTAGTTTACTCTCATATTCTATTTTCCCTTTCTTTATCAATTTCTTGGTCTTCCTTTGCTGAATTCTAAAATCCTCCCAATCCTCAGGCTTACTAGTGTTTTTGGCAACATTATAAGCCTCTTCCTTTGATCTATTCCTATCTTTAACTTCTCTTGTTAGTCACAGTTGGACCACTTTTCCTGTGGAATTTTTGTGCCTTAAAGGAAGGTATATTTGTTGTAAATTATGTATTAATTCTTTAAATGTTAGCCATTGCTTGTCTACCATCATACCTTTTAATGTAGTTTCTCAATCTACCGTAGCCAACTCGCCCCTCATACCTACGTAGTAAGCTTTGTTTAGATTTAAGACCCTAGTTTCGGATTTAACTAAATCACTTTCAAACTCAATATAAAATTCTATCATACTATGGTCACTCTTCCCTAAAGGCCCATTTACTACAAGGTTATTAATTAACCCTTTCTCATTGCACATTACTAGATCTAAAATAGCCTTTTCCCTAGTTGGTTCCTCAACATACTAATCTAGAAAGCTATCTTGGATACATTCCTTGAATTCGTCCTCCACACTATTACTGTAAATTTGGTTTGTCCAGTCTATATGTAGATTAAAGTCCCCCATGATCACTGTATTACCCTTGTTACATGCGCCTCTAATTTGCTGATTTATACTCTGCCCTACATTACAACTACTGTTTGGGGGCCTATAAACAACTCCCACCAATGTTTTCTGCCCCTTGCTGTTTCTTAGCTCCACCCAAACTGATTCTACTTCTTGATTTTCGGAGCTTAGATCCTTTCTCTCTACTGTCTTTATCCCATCCTTTATTATCAGGGCTACCCCTCCTCCTTTTCCATTTTGCCTATCTCTTCTAAAAGTTAAGTATCCTGGAATATTTAGTTCCCAACCTTGGCCACTTTGCAACCACGTCTCCATTATGGCTATTAGATCAAACCTGTTAATTTCTATCTGCGCTATTAATTCATCTATTTTGTTGCGAATGCTTCGCGCATTCAGATATAGTGCCTTTAGCTTTGACTTATTTCTATTTTCCCTGATGTCACCTTAGTCACTGATGCCTTATTACCTTTGTTACTCTCTCTGTCCCTTCCTGACCCACTCTGCTTAGTTTTACCCCAAACTCTACTCTGCTCTAGAGCCTTGACATTTCTCTCGCTGCTTTTAAATTTACTCTTTCCTGAATCCTCTCACCCCCCCTTCATTAGTTTAAAGCCCTGTCTACTGCCCTAGTTATTCGGTTCGCCAGGACACTGGTCCCAGCCCGGTTTAAGTGGAGCCCATCCCAACGGAACAGCTCCCTCTTTCCCCAGTACTGGTGCCAGTGCCCCATGAACTGAAACCCCTTCCTCCCACACCACGCTTTGAGACACGCATTTAAACCTCTAATCTGTTTGTCCCTATGCCAATTTGCGCGTGGCTCAGGTAACAATCCAGAGATTATTACCTTTGACGTTCTGCTTTTTAATTTGGATCCTAGCTCCTCAAACTCCCTCAGCAGAACCTCATTCCTAGTTCTACTTATGTCGTTGGTTCCTACATGGACCACGACAACTGGATCCTCCTCCTCCCACTCCAAGTTCTTCTCCAGCCGCGAGGAGATGTCTTAACCCTGGCAGGCAACACAACCTTCTGAACTCTCGGTCGCAGGCTGCAGAGAACAGTATCTATCCCCCTGACTATACTGTCCCCTACCACAACTACATTCGCTTTCACTCCTCGCACTTGAATGGCCTCCTGCACCATGGTGCCATGGTCAGCTTGCTCATCCATCCTGCAGGCTTTTCCCTCATCCACACAGGCAGCAAGAACCTCATACCTGTTGGACAAGGGCAAAGGCTGAGGCTCCTCCAGCACTGCACCTGGAGTCCCCTTACCTGCCTGAGTTGCAGCCACACCCTCCTGTCCCTGACCACTAACCAGACCTGTACCACTACCTAACCTAAGGTGTGTGACTGCCTCCTGGATCAAAGTGTCCAGGTAACTCTCCCCATCACTGATGCCCAGCAAAGTCTGCACCTCAGTCTCCAGCTCAAAAACTCTGAGCTGAAGTTCCTCAAGATGCAGGCACTTACTGCAAACATGTTTGTCTGGGATCACAATGTTCTCCACAAACTCCCACATGCTGCAGTTGCGGCACACCACCTGCACTGCCATCCCGATATGACCTTGTTTTATTTAATTAAATCCAATTCAATTTGTATTTAGGTAACTTAGTTTACAGTGTAGTTTCTTGACTACTTACTTGATCGAGCTTAAATTAAGGGTACTGAAATTAAATATCTACCTGTAACACAAAGCACTACAAGTAGTGTAGGCAACAAGCAGCAACTCCTTCCCCCTCTTCTCCAAATTCCCACTCTTTCCAAATTCCCAAATAAAACACTCTGTTCAAATCCACTCCGTTTAATCCCACTCTGTGCAGATTGCGTCTCATCCAAAAGATGGCACCGCCAACAGTGCAGCACTCCCCCAGTATTGCAATAGAGTGTCAGCCTGGATTATGTACTCACATCTCTGGAGTGGGACATAATCCCATGACTTTCCATTCGATTTTGAAACACATTCTTTTTTTGGGGGGGAAGGCAGGCAGCTTATATCAAGTCACTGGAGTGGGACTTGAACCAACAATCTGTCAGATATACAGAGGTGCTGAGTGCTACCCACTGAGCCACGGCTGAACAATGGAAACCGAGCTGAGAATTTCACATTTCTTTATTCTTGGCCAATGTTTGGCGTCACAACGACCCAATGAGGTCCTCACTCATCTGTTTCCATTGGAACCGAAGGCTGTCACTGGGTATCTGTTGTCTTTCTGTTGTCTTTTCCTGTTGTCTCTATTATTGTCAGCGATCATCTCTAAATCCGTTCCATTTCCATGTCTATTAGTAGTGAGGGCTTTCTAACACACACGGGAGGGAGGGAGAGGGTTGGGCAGCCTCTTGGATGTTTCGATAGAACTGAACCCCAGTTTTTATAATTACATACATTCACCTCCTGACTCCCCAAAGCCTTTGCACCATCTACAAGGCACAAGTCAGGAGTGTGATGGAATAGTCTCCACTTGCCTGGATGAGTGCAGCTCCAACAACACTCAAGAAGCTGGACACCATCCAGGACAAAGCAGCCCGCTTGATTGGCACCCCATCCACCACCTTAAACATTCACTCCCTCCACCACCGGCGCACCGTGGCTGCAGTGTGCACCATCTACAAGATGCACTGCAGCAACTCGCCGAGGCTTCTTCGGCAGCACCTCCCAAACCCGCGACCTCTTCCACCTAGAAGGACAAGGGCAGCAGGTGCATGGGAACACCACCAGCTCCAAGTTCCCCTCCAAGTCACACACCATCCTGACTTGGAAATATATCGGCCGTTCCTTCATCGTCGCTGGGTCAAAATCCTGGAACTCCCTCCCTAACAGCACTGTGGGAGCACCTTCACCACACGGACTGCAGCGGTTCAAGAAGGCGGCTCACCACCACCTTCTCAAGGGCAACTAGGGATGGGCAATAAATGCTGGTTTTGCCAGCGACGCCCACATCCTGTGAATGAATTAAAAAAAAATACAGCACAGTGTAGTGTATTCCATAATGTATGTAGAAAGAAAGACTTGCATTTATATAGCGCCTTTCACAACCTCAGGACGTCACAAAGTGCTTTACAGCCAATGTAGTACTTTTGAAGAGTAGTCACTGTTGTAATACAGGGGTTTGCAAGCTTTTTGCTTCTGAGACCCCCCTCCCGCGTTATAAAAATTCTGCAGACCTAACACAGCACAAATATTTTGACTGTGTAAGAATCATGTTTGGGGGGGGGGGCAGTGGTGGACAGTCTGTCCCACAGTATGTGGAGGAGGGGACAATATGTCACACATTCAGTTACTGGGCTTTAATGACAGCGGAAGGTTCTGGAAGCGCTGCGGGCCCGGCATCTCCGGCTGGCCAAGGAGCGGCTGCACCGTCGGGCGGAGCCTCCCGGTAACGGTTTCAGGGGATTACCCGGCCGGGGCCTGGGCTCTGAGGCCCGGACTCGGTAACCAGCACCCAACCCAATGAAGCCAGTTAGCCGCCAGGGACCCTCGCACCCCAGCCAACGCCCGCACTGCTCCCGCGCCCCCTCACCGCCAGACCCAGCCTGCATCTACCTGACGTCATCCCCGGTCCGACTGCGATTGGTCCCTCGGACTTCCCCAGATGGGCCCTGCCCCGAGAAATCAACCCTTCTCTGGCGGAACCCTCGAAATCTTCTCACGGACCCCTAGGGGGGCCACGCACCCCCGGTTGAGAACCTCTGGTATAGGAAACGCGGCAGCCAATTTGCGCACAGCAAGCTCCCACAAACAGCAACGTGATAATGGACCAGATCATCTGTTTTTAGCGATGCTGATTGAGGGATAAATATTGGCCCAGGACAACGGGGAGAAGTCCCCCCCTGCTCTTCTTCGAAATAGTGGCCGTGGGATCTTTTACGTCCACCTGAGAGAGCAGACGGGGGCCTCGGTTTAACGTCACATCCGAAAGCACAGCAATTCTAGATTAAGCTGCCTCAGTTTCTCAATAGGACACTGGTCCTGGTCAATGTGACCCAGGGTAGCAATAAGAAGCTGTTCTAGATCAATCGAGCTCTTTGCAGGATGACTCATTATTTCTAGCTCAATATGACTCACTGCAACACAACACATTGTTCTAGATCAGACTGCTTCAGCATGGCAAGAGGACATGACGTAAGAAAACTACTAGGCACTTGGTCTAAGCGTTAAACAAAGCTTTAATCAACTGTTTTTCAACATGGCGATCTAGTTGTGTCCTTCACTAGTTCCTGTTAAAGAATGTCCTGCGCAAGCTGGGCCCATGCCCGAGTATTTATACTCTCCCTGGACAGCGCCACCAGCAGGCCGCCCAGTATTATTTCATAAGTCATTTCCACATGAATGACAAGATTCATGTCAGGACACAATTCTAAATTAGTCTCACCCTGTCCAGAAATAAGACACTATTCCAGGTGAATCCGACTCTGCATAGCATGAGGACATGGTTCTAGATCGATCCAACCCCACCGTCACCGGCGCTGGACCATGGAAACCCACTGAAATATAGAAACATAGAAACATAGAAAAATAGGAGCAGGACTAGGCCATTCGGCCCTTCGAGCCTGCTCCGCCATTCAGTATGATCATGGCTGATCCTCTATCTCAATACCATATTCCCACTCTCTCCCCATACCCCTTAACGCCTTTTGTGTCTAGAAATCTATCTATCTCCTTCTTAAATATATTCAGCGACTTGGCCTCCACAGCCTTCTGTGGTAGAGAATTCCACAGGTTCACCACCCTCTAAGTGAAGAAATTTCTCCTCATCTCAGTCCTAAATGTCCTACCCCATATCCTGAGACTGTGACATAGAAACATAGAAGATAGGAGCAGGAGTAGGCCATTCGGCCCCTCGAGCCTGTTCCGCCATTTAATGAGATCATGGCTGATCATCCAAATTCAGTACCCTGTCCCTGCTTTCTCCCCATATCCCTTGATCCCTTTAGCCTTAAGAAATATATCTAACTCCTTCTTGAATATATTTAATGAAATGGCCTCAACTGCCTTGTGTGGTAGAGAATTCCACAGGTTCATCACTCTCTGGGTGAAGAAATTCCTCCTCATCTCAGTCCTAAATGGCTTACCCCTTATCCTTAGACTGTGACCCCTGGTTCTGGACTCCTCCGCCATTGGGAACATCCTTCCTGCATCTAGTCTGTCTAGTCCTGTTAGAATTTTATAAGTTTCAATGAGATCCCCTCTCATTCTTCTAAACTCTAGCGAATATATGCCTAATCGACCCAATCTCTTCTCATACGTCATTCCTGCCATCCCAGGTATCAGTCTGGTGAATCTTCGCTGCACTCTCTCCATGGCAAGAACATCCTTCCTCAGATAAGGTGACCAAAACTGCACACAATACTCAAGGTGTGGTCTCACCAAGGCCCTGTACAACTGCAGCAAGACATCCTTGCTCCTGTACTCGAATCCTCTCACTGTGAAGGCCAACATATCATTTGCCTTCTTAACCGTCTGCTGCACTTGCATGCTTACCTTCAGTGACTGGTGCACAAGGACACCCAGGTCTCGTTGCACTTCCCCTTTTCCCAATCTATTGCCGTTCAGATAATAATCTGTCTTCCTGTTTTTGCCACCGAAGTGGATAACCTCGCATTTATCCACATTATACTGCATCTGCCCAATCACCCAACCTGTCCAAATCATACTGGAGTTTCTCTGCATCCTCCTCACAGCACACACGCCCACCCAGCTTTGTGTCGTCTGCAAACTTGGAGATATTACATCTAGTTCCCTCGTCTAGATCATTTATATATATTGTGAATAGCTGGGGTCCTAGCACCGATCCCTGCGGTACCCCACTAGTCACTGCCTGCCACTCGGAAAAAGACCCGTTTATTCCAACTCTTTGCTTCCTGTCTGCCAACCAGTTCTCTATCCAAGACAGTACCTTGCCCCCAATCCCGTGTGCTTTAACTTTGCACGCTAATCTCTTATGCGGGACCTTATCGAAAGCCTCCTGAAAGTCCAAATACACCACATCCACTGGTTCTCCCTTATCTATTCTACCAGTTGCATCCTCAAAAAATTCCAGTAGATTAGTCAGGCATGATTTATCTTTTGTAAATCCATGTTGACTTTGTCCGATCCTGTCACTGTTTTTCAAGTGCTCAGCTATTACATCTTTTATAATGGACTCTAGCATTTTCCCCACTACCGATGTCAGACTTACCGATCTATAATTCCCCGTTTTCTCTCTATCACCTTTTTTAAATAGTGGGGTTACATTAGCTATCCTCCAATCCATGGGAACTATTCCAGAGTCTATAGAATTTTGGAAGATGACCAGCAATGCATCTACTATTTCTAGGGCCACTTCCATAAGTCCCCTAGGATGTAGATTATCAGGCCCTGGGGATTTATCGGCCTTCAATCCCGTCAATTTCCCTAACACCATTTCCCTACAAATACTGATTTCATTCAATTCCTCCCTCTCATTAGACCCTATGTTCCCCGACATCTCTGGGAGGTTATTTGTGTCCTCCTTTGTGAAGACAGAACCAAAGTATGTATTTAATTGGTCTGCCATTTCTTTGTTCCTCCATTATAAGTTCCCCTGATTCTGACTGCAAGGAACCTACACTTGACTTCACCAATCTTTTTCTCTTCACATATCTATAGAAGCTTTTACAGTCAGTTTTTATGTTCCCTGCAAGCTTACTCTCATAATCTATTTTCCCCCTCTTAATTAATCCCTTTGTCCTCCTTTGCTGAATCCTAAACTGCTCCCAATCCTCAGGTTTGCTGCTTTTTTCTGGCCAAATTATATGTCCTCTCCTTGGATCTTATGCTATCCCTAATTTCCCTTGTTAGCCACGGTTGAGTCGCCTTTTTTGTTTTATTTTTATGCCAAACAGGGATGAACAAATTCTGTCGTTCATCCATGCGATCTTTAAATGTTTGCCATTGCCTATCCACCGTCAACCCTTTAAGTAGCGTTCCCCAATCCATCCTAGCCAACTCGTGCCTCATACCATCGTAGTTTCCTTTATTTAAATTCAGTACCCTAGTCTCTGAGTCAACTACTCCACTCTCCATTTTAATGAAGAATTCTATCATATTATGATCGCTCCCCCCCCAAGGGGCCTCGCACAAGATTGCGAATTAATCCTTTCTCATTACATAATACCCAGTCTAAGATGGCCTGATCTCTAGTTGGTTCCTCGACATATTGGTCCAGGAAACCATCCCGTATACACTCTAGGAATTCCTCCTCCACAGTATTGTTACTAATTTGGTTAGCCCAATCTATATGTAGATTAAAGTCACCCATGATAACTGCGGTGCCCTTATTGCACGCATCTCTAATTTCCCGTTTAATGCCATCCCCAACCTCAGCATTACTGTTTGGGGGTCTGTATACAACTCCCACTAACGTTTTCTGCCCCTTGGTATTCCTCAGCTGTGCCTATACAGATTCCACATCATCAGAGCTAATATCCTTCCTTACTATTGTGTTAATCTCCTCTTTAACCAGCAATGCTACCCCACCTCCTTTTCCTTTTTTCCTGTCCTTCCTGAATATTGAATACCCCTGGATGTTGAATTCCCAGACTTGGTCATCCTGGAGCCATGTCTCCATAATCCCAATTATATCATATCCATTTACATCTATTTGCGCAGCTAATTCATCCACCTTATTACGAATGCTCCTCGCATTAAGACACAAAGCCTTCAGGCTTGATTTTTTAACACTCTTAGTCCTTTTAGAATTATTATTTACTGTGGCCCTGTTTGATTTACACCCTTGATTTCTCTGACTTCCACTTTTGCTTTTCTCCTTCCTGTCTTTTGTTTCTATCCTTGCTTCCCTTTCCTCTGTCTCCCTGCACAGGTTCCCAACCCCCTGCCATTTTAGTTTAAACCCTCTCCAACAGCACTAGCAAACACTCCCCCTCGGACATCGGTCCTGGTCCCGCCCAGGTGCAAACCGTCCAGTTTGTACTGGTCCCACCTCCCCCAGAACCGGTTCCAATGTCCCAGGAATTTGAATCCCTCCCACTTGCACCATTGCTCTAGCCACATATTCATCTGAAATATCCTTCTATTTCTACTCTGACTAGCACGTGGCACTGGTAGCAATCCTGAGATTACTACCTTTGAGGTCCTATTTTTTAATTTACCTCCTAACTCCCTATATTCAGTTTTTAGGACCTCATCCCGTTTTTTACCTATATCGTTGGTACCTATATGCACCACGACAACTGGCTGTTCACCCTCCCCCTCCAGAATGCCCTGCAGCCGCTCTGAGACATCCTTGACCCTTGCACCAGGGAGGCAACATACCATCCTGGAGTCTCGTTTGCGGCTGCAGAAATGCCTATCTATTCCCGTTACAATAGAGTCCCCTATCACTATAGCTCTCCCGCTTTTTTTCCTCCTGTCCTGTGCAGCAGGACCACCCATGGTGCCAGGAAGTTGGCTGCTGCTGCCTTCCCCCGATAAGCCATCCCCCTCAACAATATCCAAAGTAGGATATCTGTTTGAAAGGGGGATGGCCACAGGGGACCCCTGCACTACCTGCCTGTGCCTACTACTCTGCCTGGTGGTCACCCATTCCCTTTCTGCCTGTGCAGCCTTTACCTGCGGTGTGACCAACTCCCTAAACGTGTTATCCACGATGTGCTCAGCATCGCGAATGCTCCAGTATGTATCTATTCGCAGCTCCAGCGCCGCCATGCGGTCTGTCAGTAGCTGCAGCTGGATACACTGCCCGCACACATGGTCGTCAGGGACACAGGAAGTGTCCCTGATTTCCCACATAGTGCAGGAGGAGCATGCCACGGGGGCGAGCTGTTCTGCCATGACTTACCCTTTAACTAACTCAAATTAAATTAAATCAAATCAATACCACTAATTACACTACAATTAAATGATATACTCAAGGGGCCCTTGTTTACCAGCACTCCCCGCTACACAACAGAGACCCTAGAAACTATAAACCACAAAAATTAAGTTTGGAAAAAAGCGAGAAAGAGAAAAATACTCACCTACCAATCACTTACCTGCTTTCTGGTGATGTCACACTTCGATTACTTTTTACTTCTCTCTCTCCTCTCGCTGACTCTGTGCCTCTCGCAGGTCCGCCGCTCAGCTCCGGTCCCAGGCCTCCTCTCCGCGCTCTTTTTATCCTCCTCTCGCTGACTCTGTGCCTCTCGCAGGTCCGCCGCTCAGCTCCGGTCCCAGGCCTCCTCTCCGCACTCTTTTTATCCTCCTCTCGCTGACTCTGTGCCTCTCGCAGGTCTGCCGCTCAGCTCCCCCTCATTCTAGACCCTCCAGCCAGGGGAAACATCCTCCCTGCATCCAGTCTGTCCAGCCCTGTCAGAATTTTATACGTTTCAATGAGATCCCCTCTCATTCTTCTAAACTCTAGTGAATACAGGCCTAGTCAACCCAATCTCTCCTCATACGACAGTCCTGCTATCCCAGGAATCAGTCTGGTGAACCTTCGCTGCACTCCCTCAATGGCAAGTATATCCTTTCTTAGGTAAGGAGACCAAAACTGCACACAGTACTCCAGATGTGGTCTCATAAGAGTTTAAAAAAATAGAAAAATAAAATTTTATCACTCATTTAAAAATTAGAAATACTCTTCAAAAAGGTAAGTTTATTTTTAGGCCTGTAAAAACAATTAAAAAAATTAAATTTTTGTTTAAAATATTTAATTAAATGACATTTTAATTAATTTTAAATAGGTAATTAAAAAAAAAAATTATTTCATGTGTTGGCGTATTTTTTTAAGTGATCCCCATTCATACTTTTGACAGTTCTGTACGTACGGAACTGTCAAAAGTATGAATGGGGATTCCCTTCCTTTATTGGTTGGGCCGGCCCACGTGATCCCAGGAGCGCCTACGAACCGCTTGCGCCCCCTGGGATACGTGGGGCTCTGCCCGCGCGGACCCGGAGAGAGGCCCAGGAGTGCGAGCCGCCGTTCCTCCCGGGCCACCAGGTACTTCCGTAGACATTTTGCAGGTCGGAGGTGTCCGCTCGCAGGAAGCCTCCGATCGCCAATGTTGGCCCTGTTGAGGCTGCCGCGAAACACGAATTAAGACTGAATCCATGTGTGGGAAAACAAAGGCTTTTTAATACAACTGCATGGTCCAAAATGGCTGAAACAGACTGCTCCCAGAATTCTCTGGAAAAATCCTGAGGCCCCGCCCACTCCTTTTCTCCTGCCTTAAAGGCAAGGTGCCTTAAAGGCAAGGTGCTTGATATATTGTCCACGGACGGAAAAGTGGATTATGCCCGTTTAGGTGGCGATCCGCCACAGCCCATTATATAGTATTCTATAGCATTATAATTACATTTTAGTTGGGGGGGGGCTCCTTGCTTGCTAAGTGTCAGCCGTGGCTCAGTGGGTAGCACTGTTGTTTGTGGGTCAGAAGGTTGTGGGTTCAATTCACACACTCCAAAGACAAAATCTGGGCTTGACGCTCCAGTGCAGTACTGAGGGAGTGCTGCACTGTCGGAGGTGCCGTCTTTCAGATGAGACATTCACCTGAGGCCCCGTCTGCTCTCTCAAGTGGACGTAAAAGATCCCGTGGCACTATTTCGAAGAAGAGCAGGGCTGGTGTCTCTGGGGCTAATACTTATCCCTCAATCAACATCACACAAAAAAAAAAACAGATTATCCGGTCATTATCTCGTTGCTGTTTGTGGGAGCTTGCTGTGCGCAAATTGGCTGCCACGTTTCCTACATTGCAACAGTGACCACACTTCAAAACAGTACTTCATTAAAGTGCTTTGGGACGTCCGGTGGTTGTGAAAGGCGCTATAGAAATGCAAGTCTTTTTACTAATCGATTCGTAAAGGGGGTTCATCAAGCAGAACAATTTGAGACCCACTGTTCTGGTGCACATTGTGCTCTGTGATACCCTGTTCTAGATTAACATGATATGGCGTAGTGCAGCACAAATATCCCCGCTGAAGGCAATTCAGTTCAGTGAATTGGAACATTGTAGTGTGCTGTGATACTGGTTGATGTCAATTAGATTTGAAGTTGACACTAACTTTGTTGCAAAACATGTCTTGACAGACAGCCCGTATGAGACCTATTAGAGATAATTAAATTATTTTTTCTGACTCGATTTAGAATGACATGTTATGCTGCAAAGCATCAGGTTGATATTATGCTGCCAAAAAAACCACATACAGCCTGCAGCCTATATTCATTGTAAGAGCCAACCCTTCGACGTGTTGTAACAAGTGAATGTCAGTGAATATCATATCACACACCATAACATGCAAAACCAATACATCAGGAGCCAACGTATGGTACTCATGTAACAGAGAGAACGTTGCAACTGAGAGCTGTATAATGAGGGTGGGGTGTTACAGAGAGCGGTACAACCAATGTTCCCTCTGAGTGGCCGGGCAGTAATGGGAAAGATCCCTCGCAGGACGCTCACCAGCTTCTCCGTTGGAAACACCGAAATTTAAAGGGACCGCGCGCTAAAAGAAAAGGGGTGCGCCAGAACAAAGCACAGCTTACAGGGAAAGTTGGTTATAACTGGGCCTCTTAAACTGCAGGCGGGGCACGTAACAGAGAGCATGTTATAACTGAGACCCTTATACTGAGGGTGGGGGAATAACTAAGAGAGTGTGATAACAGAGTGCCTTACTATGGAAACACTCAGAAGCACTGTGTGGTGAGAGACTGGGAAATGTTGGTGTTTAGAGGGACCTGGGTGTCCTTGTACACCAATCACTGAAAGTTAACATGCAGGTACAGCAAGCAATTAGGAAAGCAAATGGTATGTTGGCCTTAATTACAAGAGGATTTGAGTACAAGAGTAAAGACGTCTTACTGCAGTTATATAGGGCCCTGGTGAGACCACACCTGGAGTATTGTGTTCAGTTTTGGTCTCCTTACCTAAGAAAGGATATACTTGCCATAGAGGGAGTGCAGCGAAGGTTCACCAGACTGATTCCTGGGATGGGGGGGGATTGTCCTGTGAGGAGAGATTGAGTAGACTAGGCCTATATTCTCTAGAGTTTAGAAGAATGAGAGGTGATCTCATTGAAAGATACAAAATTCTTTCAGGGCTTGACAGGGTAGATGCAGGGAGGATGTTTCCCCTGGCTGGGGAGTCTAGAACCAGGGGTCACAGTCTCAGAATAAGGGGTCGGCCATTTAGGACTGAGATGAGGAGACGTTTCTTCACTCAGAGGGTGGTGAATCTTTGGAATTCTCTACCCCAGAGGGCTGTGGAGGCTCAGTCATTGAGTATATTCAAGACAGAGATCGATAGATTTTTGGACTCTAGGGGAATCAAGGGATATGGGGATCGGGCGGTAAAGTGGAGTTGAGGTTGAAGATCAGCCATGATCTTATTGAATGGCGGAGCAGGCTCGAAGGGCCGAATGGCCGACTCCTGCTCCTAATTCTTATGTTCTTATGTTCTTAAACAGAGTTGACGTTTCAGGTCGATGACCTTTCATCGGAACTCAAAGCCTTATAGTGAGGCTGGGGTGTATAATAGTGTTAACATAGAACATAGAACAGTACAGCACAGTACAGGCCCTTCGGCCCTCGATGTTGTGCCGAGCATTGTCCGAGACCAAGATCAAGCTATCACACTCCCTATCACTCTGGTGTGCTCCATGTGCTTATCCAATAACCGCTTGAAAGTTCCTAAAGTGTCCGACTCCACTATCACAGCAGGCAGTCCATTCCACACCCCAACCACTCTCTGAGTAAAGAATCTACCTCGGACATCCCTTCTATATCTCCCCCCATGCACCTTATAGTTATGCCCCCTTGTAATAGTCTCTGAACATCCACTCTATCTATCCCCCTCATCATCTTATAAACCTCTATTAAGTCGCCTCTCATCCTCCTCCGCTCTAAAGAGAAAAGCCCCAACTCCCTCAATCTTTCCTCATAAGACCTCCCCCCCAAACCAGGCAGCATCCTGGTAAATCTCCTTTGCACTCTTTCCAATGCTTCCACGTCCTTCCTATAGTGAGGTGACCAGAACTGCACACAATATTCCAAATGTGGTCTCACCAAGGTCCTGTACAGTTGCAGCATAACCTCA
Organism: Squalus acanthias; assembly: GCA_030390025.1. Taxonomy (NCBI): domain Eukaryota; kingdom Metazoa; phylum Chordata; class Chondrichthyes; order Squaliformes; family Squalidae; genus Squalus; species Squalus acanthias. Next base: position 12,131,764 of record CM059451.1, on the reverse strand, counting down.
CGGTTCTTAAACTCAAACCCTCTGTTAATAAACGCCAACACACCATAGGCCTTCTTTACTGCTCTATCCACTTGAGTGGCAACCTTCAGAGATCTGTGGATATGAACCCCCAGATCCCTCTGCTCCTCCACGTTCCTCAGAACCCTGCCATTGACCCTGTAATCCTTATTCAAATTTGCCCTACCAAAATGAATCACCTCGCACTTATCAGGGTTAAATTCCATCTGCCATTTTTCGGCCCAGCTCTGCATCCTATCAATGTCTCTTTGCAGCCTACAACTGCCCTCCACCTCATCCACTACTCCACCAATCTTGGTGTCATCAGAAAATTTACTGATCCACCCTTCAGTCCCCTCCTCCAAGTCATTGATAAAAATCACAAACAGCAGAGGACCCAGCACCGACCCCTGTGGCACACCGCTGGTAACTGGTCTCCAGTCCGAAAATGTTCCATCCACCACCACCCTCTGCCTTCTATGAGATAGCCAGTTACTTATCCAATCGGCCAAATTTCCCTCTATCCCACAACTCCTTACTTTCTTCATGAGCCGACCATGGGGAACCTTATCAAACGCCTTACTAAAATCCATGTATACGACATCAACTGCTCTACCTTCATCTACACACTTAGTTACCTCCTCAAAGAATTCAATCAAATTTGTTAGGCAAGACTTACCCTTCACGAATCCGTGTTGACTATCCCTGATTAAGTTGCCCCTTTCCAAATGGTCATAAATCCTTTCCCTCAGGACCTTTTCCATTATCTTACCAACCACCGAAGTAAGACTAACCGGCCTATAATTACCAGGGTCATTCCTATTTCCTTTCTTGAAGAGAGGAACAACATTCGCCACTCTCCAGTCCTCTGGCACCATCCCCGTGGACAGTGAGGACCCAAAGATCAAAGCCAGAGGCTCTGCAATCTCCTCCCTTGCCTCCCAAAGAATCCTAGGATATATCCCATCTGGCCCAGGGGACTTATCGACCCTCAGGTTCTTCAAAATTGCTAAAACATCTTCCCTCAGAACATCTACCACCTCCAGCCTATCCACCTTTATCACACTCTCATCCTCAAGAACATGGCCCCTCTCCTCGGTGAACACTGACGAAAAGTATTCATTCATCACCTCTCCTATCTCTTCTGACTCCATGCACAAGTTCCCACTACTGTCCTTGACCGGCCCTACCCTCACCCTGGTCATTCTTTTATTTCTCACATAAGAGTAAAAAGCCTTGGGGTTTTTCTTGATCCGACCCGCCAAGGACTTCTCATGCCCCCTCCTAGCTCTCCTAAGCTCTTTTTTTAGCTCATTCCTTGCTACCTTGTACCCCTCAATCGACCCAACTGAACCTTGTTTTCTCATCCTTACATACGCTTCCTTTTTCCTCTTGACTAGACATTCAACCTCTTTTGTGAACCATGGTTCTCTCACTCGGCCATTTCCTCCCTGCCTGACAGGGACATACCTATCAAGGACACGCAGTAATTGCTCCATGAAAAAGCTCCACTTTTCGTTTGTGCCTTTCCCTGATAGTTTCTGTTCCCATCTTATACTCCCTAATTCTTGCCTAATCGCATCATAATTACCCCTCCCCCAATTATAAACCCTGCCCTGCCGTATGGCCCTATCCCTCTCCATTGCAATAGTGAAAGTTACCGAATTGTGGTCACTATCTCCAAAGTGCTCTCCCACATACAAATCAAACACTTGGCCCGGTTCATTACCCAGCACCAAATCCAACGTGGCCCCACCTCTTGTCGGCCTATCCACATATTGTGTCAGGAAACCCTCCTGCACACACTGTGCAAAAACTATCCCATCCGAACTGTTTGACCTATAAAGGTTCCAATCAATATTTGGAAAGTTGAAGTCACCCATGACAACTACTCTGTGACCTCCACACCTATTCATAATCTGCTTTGCAATTTCTTCCTCCACATCTTTATTACTATTTGGGGGCCTGTAGAAAACTCCTAACAACGTGACCGCTCCTTTCCTATTTCTAACTTCAGCCCATATTACCTCAGACGGCAGATCCCCCTCGAACTGCCTCTCTGCCGCTGTTAAACTATCCTTGATTAACAATGCTACTCCTCCACCTTTCTTACCAACTTCCCTACTCTTACTGAAACATCTATACCCCGGAACTTCCAACAACCATTCCTGTCCCTGTTCTAACCATGTCTCCGTAATGGCCACCACATCGTAGTCCCAAGTACCAATCCACGCTCCAAGTTCTCCTACCTTATTCCGGATGCTCCTTGCATTGAAGTAGACACACTTCAAGCCATCTTCCTGTCTGCCGGTACATTCCTGCGACCTTGATACCCTCCTCAGTACCTCCCTACACTCACCACTGGCTCATGGACTACAGCCCTTTTTCCCACCCCCCTGACAAATTAGTTTAAACCCCCCCGAAGAGCTGTAGCAAATTTCCCTCCCAGGATATTGGTGCCCCTCTGGTTCAAGTGCAAACCGTCCTGTTTGTACAGGTCCCACCTTCCCCAGAATGTGCTCCAATTATCCACATAACTGAAACCCTCCCCCCTACACCATCCCTGCAGCCACGTGTTTATCTGCACTCTCTCCCTGTTCCTCAACTCGCTAGCACGTGGCACCGTTATGAAAAAAAACTTTATAATAGGCAGAGTATGTATCAGACAGGGGTTTATAACTGTGAGTCATCTTGCAAGGATCTGTTTTAAATAATTTACCTTGTTTACATCAAGAAATCAGCCAATTTAGATTCTAAAGACAACGCTGGTACAGCTTACACAGGTTAGCCAAGATGTGCTCGCTGACCAACATTGGCTCCCGGTCCAGCAACGGCTCAATTTAAAATTCTCATCCTTGTTTTCAAATCCCTCCGTGGCCTCGCCCCCTCCCTATCTCTGTAACCTCCTCCAGCCCTACAACCCTCAGAGATCTCTGCGCTCCTCCAATTCCGGCCTCTTGTGCATCCCCGATTTCCATCGCTCCACCATTGGAGCCTTCAGCTGCCTGATCCCTAAGCTCCGTAATTCCATCCCTAAACCTCTCCGCCTCTCCACCTCTCTCTCCTCCTTTAAGACGCTCCTTGAAACCTACCTATTTGACCAAGCTTTTGTTCATCTGCCCTAATTTCTCCTTATGTGGCTCGGTGTCAAATTTTGTTTGATAATCGCTCCTGTGAAGCGCCTTGGGACCCCATCCCCCGCCTTAAACATTCACTCCCTCCACCACCGGCGCACCGTGTCTGCAGTGTGCACCATCTACAAGATGCACTGCAGCAACTCACCAAGGCTTCTTCGGCAGCACTTCCCAAACCCGCGACCTCTACCACCTAGAAGGACAAGGGCAGCAGGCGCATGGGAACACCACCACCTCCAAGTACCCCTCCAAGTCACACACCATCCTGACCTGGGAAATATATCGGCCGTTCCTTCATCATCGCTGGGTCAAAATCCTGGAACTCCCTCCCTAACAGCACTGTGGGAGCACCTTCACCACACGGACTGCAGCGGTTCAAGAAGGCGGCTCACCACCACCTTCTCAAGGGCAATTAGGGATGGGCAATAAACGCTGGCCTTGCCAAGTTGTTGTTGCTCATCCTGTCCTCACCTGGGATCCACACGTAAGCATCCAATAGGGCCCTGTTTAGCAATCAATAGCAGGAAGCACAATATAACAGACCTGTTGCAATTAAACATGACTTACACTGACAAATTTCATGGGAGATCAATAACTTAACAATAAGAATAATGAAGTGTCCTGGGGCCAATATTTATCCCTCAACTAATATCACTGAAAAACAGATTATCTGGTCATTATCACATTGCTGTTTGTGGGAGCTTGCTGTGCGCAAATTGGCTGCCGTGTTTCCTACATTACAACAGTGACTACACTTCAAAAAGTACTTTATTTCGGGAGACAAACCTGAGTACTGAGCCTTTTTCCAGATTTCAGCAGTTCCTAGAAACCCTGATCGCCAACTCGCTGAATTTGCTACAATCAAAGCTCATGCCACTCACTAACCAGTCGTGGATATCAGGAGATTACAGGATTGGGCCCAACTATGATGGCCCCTCCTCTGCCCAACTTACCCTGCTGACACTCTCTGCCCAGGGTCACACATGAAGAAAGACCACTTGAGCGAGATACCTGCCGGGACCCTACCCAGTGAGAGGCAGTGCCTTTTGGAACCTCTTTCTCGCTGCACTTTTGAATGAAGTCATTGGTTTTGGAGAGCCCACCTACAGGCGCCCCGACCCCGTGACCCCATAATTGTAGCCTTGGCTTGATCATGCAGCACGACCAATGAGAAGTCCTCTGATGAGATCTCCAAACTCTTTGACATAATCCTCTTGAGGAAGAGCAGCTTGAACGCAGTTTGACCTTTCATGTGATTTGCTTCTACTCAAAGGAAGTAAGGTAATGAAGTAACCAGCTTCACAGTGTATCATACCTGCGGAATGAGGTGTTACCAGTTACTGGAAGCCTAAGGGTTGAACTCTACACTAAATGGCTTCGAACCATACACTAAATCATTGTAATGAACAACAGGCGTTTGTAACTGTGAAACAAATTACAGCCAAATCCATATAATGTATCATATGCAAATCGAAGGGGAAAATTACCCAGGGAATGTATCAGGCAAGTTTGAGACCAAGCTCCTGTGTCACAGTACTGCATTGTCCGTCAACCGCAAGCTAAGGTGTAGCTTTGAGCGCTAATGTGCATCGGATCTCAGGTGGCCATTACAACGGTGCAATTGGACTCAATGCCCCGGGCTAGGGTGGGGGGGGGGGGGGAAAAAACTCAGCTCCCTCAACAACGTGACCCCTTGCTGGCGAGTGTCTGGACGTCGAGGGGAGGGTAGGTTTGGGCTTGGCTGCGAAATGGCCTCTCGACCCTCGCTGTCTGGGTTGACACGTGAAGAACGGCCAAGGCGGGCAAAGTATTGGGACTCACCGGGCCGGCAGTGGGGCCCAGACTCCAGCTAGAGTCAGTGCCATCAGGAAAAGAGTGGCGGGGGTGGGGGGGGGAAATGGAATTAAAATGTAAATCGGGAATCGTGAGGTTTTTTGAGATGTTGTCTGAGCTGTTCGATGTGTCGCAGCCAGACATCATTTTTGGGGTTCGTAACTTTGAGCTCACAGAGGTGAAAGATGTCAAAGAGCAGTTCGATCACACAATGTCAGCACTCCCAACTCAAGTTGGGACTTAAAACCTCCCTCTTTGACCAAGCTTTCGGCCACCTGTCCTCTTATCTCCTTACGTGGTTCGGTGTCAAATTTAAGCCTGATAACACTCCTGTGAAGCATCTTGGGACGTTTTACTATGTCAAAGATGCTATGTAAATGCAAGTTGTTGTTGTCGCCCATCGGGCGAGGGGAGGATTGGGTCATTCAGACAAGGTGCTGGAGGGCCTGTGTAACTCTACCCCAGTGCAAGCCCCCGCCTCGAGGAGATAAAGGGAGAACTTTGATTTCACAATGAAAGCAACAAAGGCCTGGAACCGAGCCGAGACACACACTGACATAAAGCTGGCGCACAGGAGAGAGCCTCCACCCTCAGATGAGGAGCTTGGCTCCTTCGCAGTGTCTGCAGCACAGAAAAACATTCCATATTATGTTTTGGTGACAACCCTTCCCACAAAATGATCACAGAAGAAAGGGTTGTGTGTACCACCTTCTGAGATCACTTGCGTATCAGGCATCCCGAGAAACCTGGCCTCATTTATCCCTTGGGGAGGACACTGCAGGATAGATAAAAGGAAGAGCTTATTTATGAAGGAAGTTATGCTAAACCTTTATAGTTAAATCTTTCTTTGTGAAATCAAAGTTAAGCCTCAGCTGGAGTATTGTGTCCAATTCTGTCCACCACACTTTAGGAAGGATGTCAAGACTTTAGACAGGGTGCCGAGGAGATTTACTATAATGGTTCCAGGGATGAGGGACTTTAATTATGCGGAGAGACCAGAAAGAAAAACTTGCATTTATATAGCGCCTTTCACGACCACCGGACTTCTCAAAGCGCTTTACAGCCAATGAAGTACTGTTTGAAGTGGGGTCACTGTTGTAATGTGGGAAACGCAGCAGCCAATTTGCGCACAGCAAGCCCCCACAAACAGCAATGCGATAATGACCAGATCATCTGTTTTTAGCGATGTTGATTGAAGGATAAATATTGGCCCCAGGACACCGGGGAGAACTCCCCCCTGCTCTTCTTCGAAATAGTGGCCGTGGGATCTTTTACGTCCACCTGAGAGGGCAGGCGGGGCCTCGGTTTAAGGTCTCATCCGAAAGACGGCACCTCCCTCAGTACTGCACTGGGAGTGTCAGCCTAGCTTTATGTGCTCATGTCCCATGGAGTGGGGACTTGAACCCACGACCTTCTGACTCAGAGGCGAGTGTGCTACCCACTGAGCCACGGCTGACAGAGAAGCTGGGATTGTTCTCCTCAGAGCAGTGAAAGTCAAGGGGAGATTTAATAGAGGTGTTCAAAATTTTGAGGGGTTTTGATAGAATAGATAGGGAAGAAACTGTTTTCACTGGTAGAAGGGCCGGTAACCAGAGGGCACAGATTTAAGGTAATTAGCAAAAGAACCAGAGGGGAGATGAGGAGAATTCTTTTTACGCAGCGAGTTGTTGTGATCTGGAATGCGCTGCCTGAAGCAGATTGAATAGGAACTTTCAAAAGGAAATTGGATAAATGCTTGAAGAGGAAAAAATTGCAGGGCTGTGCGCAAAGAGCAGGGGGGAGTGGGATTAATTGGAGAGCTCTTTCAAAGAGCCGGCACAGGCACGATGGGCCGAATGGCCTCCTTCTGTGCTGTCTGATTCTATGATTCTATGAAAGAACTTGAATTTATACAATGCCTTACCACAGCACAACTTTACAACCAGTGGATCACCTTTGAAGCACAGTCGCGGTTGGCACGCAGGCAAACATAGCAGAGCCAATTTGTTCACAGCAGGATCCCACAGAAAGGGAAGTGAACAAGCAACTAGATCATTTTCTTTTATGGTCAAAAATGAGAAGTCGCACAACACCAGGTTATAGTCCAACAGTTTTATTTGAAATTACGAGCTATCGGAGCGCTGCTCCTTCGTCAGGTACAGTGAGGGAATACAAATCGGTTACAAAGCATATATAGACAGAGAACAATGTGTCTGCAGAGATACAATCCGTCAGGGAGGCATTACATCAAAGATACAGCAGAGTACAGCTAAGACAATGAGGTGGGGTCACAGGGGGTCCAACGTGTCAAATGCTGCAGTCTGCAGTTAAGCTTTTTACTTTTTTTTAATTTAAAACTGGAAATCACATCTGTGAACCAGACAACGACGTCGAGTCACGTCCTGTAGCGCGACATGGAACCGAGATCCCAGTTGAGGCCGTCCTCATGGGTGCGGAACTTGGCTATCAGTTTCTGCTCGATGATTTTGCGTTGTCGTGTGTCTCGAAGGTGTCTCGAAGTCTTTTATGGTGGTGTTGGTTGAGGGTGAACTGTTTACTCCTGATGCTAATTAGAGGGTAGTTACTGCTGCTGGAACAGGCTCCATTGGACATGGCTGGCATTCTCTTTTTAAGAGTGACATAGAAATTAGAATGTGTGATGGCGTGACACTTGAAGTGTGAAAGACGCATCTCAAAACCTTCTTATGTAGATGAGCAAATCTCCTGGGGTGCTGCTCATGGTAAGTCAAAGGAAGCGCTGGATTTAAGGACAGGAGCTTTCTACAACGTAAAACATAATGTGGAGGTGAAATTGGCCTTGGATGCGAGCGCAAATCGGACAATAGCCAAAACGACGACCTGTTTCACACCCCGCCCATAGAAAAGAAAATCAGGCGGAGTATAAAGAGAACTGCCGATTCGCTGGCGCCCGTTTTGTGCTCCCGCCCCAGACCGACTTCACCCCACGGTGTATCATTCCACTGCTAAAGAGCAGACGCGTGTCTCTTTAAGGCCACAAGGTGTAATTGCTCGCCATCCCTCAGAGGAATGCTGGGATTGGTTACAGATCAGGTGGCAGGTCAGAACCCTGGCTCCGTTCGGGGGACGGTCAAATAAAAAGCAGTGGACATTCTGGCTCCTGTATTGTGTGATTCGAAAATTTGTTTCAGTCGATATGTGACATCTGGAGTGTGATGTCCAGAGTGTGACATTTGGATTACTTACATCTGGACAACTGACTAACCATTTTTAATGTATTATTCTAGATATGTGGCATTATTTATCCTCATGGAGTGTGACCTGTTTTCTCCTCTTTTCTTGCTCCCTCCTTCAAAGAAGCTGACTCTTCATGGACCATCGACGCTTCATGGACCATCGACTCTTCATGGGGCATTGACTCTTCATCAAGCATTGACTCTTCATGGGGCATTAATGCTTCATGGGGCATTAATGCTTCATGGGGCATTGACTCTTCATGGGGCATTGACTCTTCATGAGGCATTGACTCTTTATGGGGCATTAATGCTTCATGGGGCATTGACTCTTCATGAGGCATTGACTCTTCAAGGGGCTGCACAGGCAGGAAGGGAATGGGTGACCGCCAGGCAGAGTAGTAGGCGCAGGCAGGTAGTGCAGGGGTCCCCTGTGGCCATCCCCCTCTCAAACAGATATACCGCTTTGGATATTGTTGAGGAGGATGGCTTATCGGGGGAAGGCAGCAGCAACCAACTTCCTGGCACCATGGTTGGTTCTGCTGCACAGGCTGGGAGGAAAAAAAGCGGGAGAGCTATAGTGATAGGAGACTCTATTGTAAGGGGAAAAGATAGGCGTTTCTGCGGCCACAAATGAGACTCCAGGATGGTATGTTGCCTCCCTGGTGCAAGGGTCAAGGATGTCTCAGAGCGGCTGCAGAGCATTCTAGAGGAGGATGGTGAACAGCCAGTTGTCGTGGTGCATATAGGTACCAACGATATAGGTAAAAAACGGGATGAGGTCCTAAAAGCTGAATATAGGGAGTTAGGAGGTAAATTTAAAAATAGGACCTCAAAGGTAGTAATCTCAGGATTGCTACCAGTGCCACGTACTAGTCAGAGTAGAAATAGAAGGATATTTCAGATGAATACGTGGCTAGAAGAATGGTGCAAGCGGGAGGGATTCAACTTCCTGGGACATTGGAACCGGTTCTGGGGGAGGTGGGACCAGTACAAACTGGACAGTTTGCACCTGGGCAGGACCAGGACCGATGTCCTAGGAGGAGTGTTTGCTAGTGCTGTTGGGGAGGGTTTAAACTAAAATGGCAGGGGGTTGGGAACCTGTGCAGGGAGACAGAGGAAAGGGAAGCAAGGATAGAAGCAAAAGACAGGAAAGAGAAAGCAAAAGTGGAAGTCAGAGAAATCAAGGGTGTAAATCAAACATGGCCACAGTAAACAATAATTCTAAAAGGTCTAAGAGTGTTAAAAAAACAAGCCTGAAGGCTTTGTGTCTTAATGCAAGGAGCATTCATAATAAGGTGGATGAATTAGCTGTGCAAGTAGATGTAAACGGTATTGATATAATTGGGATTACGGAGACATGGCTCCAGGGTGACCAAGGCTGGGAATTCAACATCCAGGGGTATTCAATATTCAGGAAGGACAGGCAAAAAGGATAAGGAGGTGAGGTAGCATTGCTGGTTAAAGAGGAGATTAACACAATAGTAAGGAAGGATATTAGCTCTGATGATGTGGAATCTGTATGGGTAGAGCTGAGAAATACCAAGGGGCAGAAAACGTTAGTGGGAGTTGTATACAGACCCCCAAACAGTAATACTGAGGTTGGGGATGGCATTAAACGGGAAATTAGAGATGCGTGCAATAAGGGCACAGCAGTTATCATGGGTGACTTTAATCTACATATAGATTGGGCTAACCAAATTAGTAACAATACTGTGGAGGAGGAATTCCTAGAGTGTATACGGGATGGTTTCCTGGACCAATATGTCGAGGAACCAACTAGAGATCAGGCCATCTTAGACTGGGTATTATGTAATGAGAAAGGATTAATTAGCAATCTTGTTGTGTGAGGCCCCTTGGGGAGGAGCGATCATAATATGATAGAATTCTTCATTAAGATGGAGAGTGAAGCAGTAGTTGACTCAGAGACTAGGGTACTGAATTTAAATAAAGGAAACTACGATAGTATGAGGCGCAAGTTGATAAGGATGGATTGGGGAATGTTACTTAAAGGGTTGACAGTGGATAGGCAATCGCAAACATTTAAAGATCGCATGGATGAACTACAGAATTTGTTCATCCCTGTTTGGCATAAAAATAAAACAAAAAAAGTGACTCAACCGTGGCTAACAAGGGAAATTAGGGATAGCATAAAATCCAAGGAGAGGACATATAAATTGGCCAGAAAATGCAGCAAACCTGAGGATTGGGAGCAGTTTAGGATTCAGCAAAGGAGGACAAAGGGATTAATTAAGAGGGGGAAAATAGATTATGAGAGTAAGCTTTCAGGGAACATAAAAACTGACTGTAAAAATTTCTACAGATGTGTGAAGAGAAAAAGATTGGTGAAGTCAAGTGTAGGTCCCTTGCAGTCAGAATCAGCGGAATTTATAATGGGGAACAAAGAAATGGCAGACCATTTAAATACATACTTTGGTTCTGTCTTCACAAAGGAGGACACAAATAACCTCCCAGAGATGTCGGGGAACATAGGGTCTAATGAGAGGGAGGAACTGAATGAAATCAGTATTTGTAGGGAAATGGTGTTAGGGAAATTGACGGGATTGAAGGCCGATAAATCCCCAGGGCCTGATAATCTACATCCTGGGGTACTTAAGGAAGTGGCCCTAGAAATAGTAGATGCATTGCTGGTCATCTTCCAAAATTCTACAGACTCTGGAACAGTTCCCATGGATTGGAGGGTAGCTAATGTAACCCCACTATTTAAAAAAGGTGGTAGAGAGAAAACGGGGAATTATAGACCGGTAAGCCTGACATCGGTAGTGGGGAAAATGCTAGAGTCCATTATAAAAGATGTAATAGCAGAGCACTTGAAAAACAGTGACAGGATCGGACAAAGTCAACATGGATTTACAAAAGGTAAATCATGCTTGACTAATCTACTGGAATTTTTTGAGGATGTAATTGGTAGAATAGATAAGGGAGAACCAGTGGATGTGGTGTATTTGGACTTTCAGAAGGCTTTCGATAAGGTCCCGCATAAGAGATTAGCATGCAAAGTTAAAGCACATGGGATTGGGGGTAAGGTACTGACTTGGATAGAAAACTGGTTGGCAGACAGGAAGCAAAGAGTTGGAATAAACGGGTCTTTCTCCGAGTGGCAGGCAGTGACGAGTGGGGTACCGCAGGGATCGGTGCTAGGACCCCAGTTATTCACAATATATCTTAATGATCTAGACGAGGGAACTAGATGTAATATCTCCAAGTTTGTAGACGACACAAAGCTGGGTGGGCGTGTGTGCTGTGAGGAGGATGCAGAGAAACTCCAGTATGATTTGGACAGGTTGGGTGATTGGGCAGATGCATGGCAGATGCAGTATAATGTGGATAAATGCGAGGTTATCCACTTTGGTGGCAAAAAGAGGAAGGCAGATAATTATCTGAACGGCAATAGATTGGGAAAAGGGGAAGTGCAACGGGACCTGGGTGTCCTTGTGCACCAGTCGCTGAAGGTAAGCATGCAGGTGCAGCAGGCGGTTAAGAAGGCAAATGGTATGTTGGCCTTCATAGCGAGAGGATTCGAATACAGGAGCAAGGATGTCTTGCTGCAGTTGTACAGGGCCTTGGTGAGACCACACCTTGAGTATTGTGCGCAGTTTTGGTCACCTTATCTGAGGAAGGATGTTCTTGCCATGGAGGGAGTGCAGCGAAGATTCACCAGACTGATACCTGGGATGGCAGGAATGACGTATGAAGAGAGATTGGGTCGATTAGGCTTATATTCGCTAGAGTTTAGAAGAATGAGAGGGGATCTCATTGAAACTTATAAAATTCTAACAGGACTAGACAGACTAGATGCAGGAAGGCTGTTCCCAATGGCGGGGGAGTGCAGAACCAGGGGTCACAGTCTAAGGATAAGGGGTAAGCCATTTAGGACTGAAATGAGGAGGAATTTCTTCACCCAGAGAGTGGTGAACCTGTGGAATTCTCTACCACAGAAGGCAGTTGAGGTCAATTCATTAAATATATTCAAGAAGGAGTTAGATATACTTCTTAAGGCTAAGGGGATCAAGGGATATGGGGAGAAAGCAGGGCCATGGTACTGAATTTGGATGATCAGCCATGATCGCATTGAATGGCGGAGCAGGCTCGAGGGGCCGAATGGCCTACTCCTGCTCCTATCTTCTATGTTTCTATGAAACACTCAGCAGGTCAGGCAACACCGAGGAGAGAGAAACAGAGTCAACGTGATTATTGATAGGGGAATGTGCCTTTAAGTGGTGCAGGGTGAGTCCAACTCAGACTCAGTGTCACTGTCTCTTTAAGAACACGGGACAAAGAAGGCCGGTTGGTGGGGGCGACGCTGGAGGATTCTGGGAGTTGTAGTCCGCGGGAGCGATTGGATAGCAGGGGGAGGCGGGCCCGTGGACTACAACTCCCAGCGGGCCTGGCGTCGTTTGGCCGGAAGTGGTGACTTCTCTTCCGGCGGGAGGCTTCAACGCGGTCGGGCAGCCTGAGTTAGCGAGGCGGCGGCAGCGGGACATCGAGCAGCATGTGAGTGGATAAGGAGAGAGAGACAGGGATAGGAGGGAGCTAGGAGCCCCGGGCCTCGCACCCACCACCCGCATCCCCACCCACACCCCCCGCGCCAGGGCCGGACCCGCCACAGCGGGGGCGGCGAGCGGCGTTGCTAAGGCCTGAGGCCTGAGGCCTACCGGGCCCGGACAGCGGAGCCCGCCTGACCCGGGGATAGAGAGAGGAGGGAAAACACTCCCTGGGGTGGCTCACTTTGGGCCGCGCTTCTCCATTCCACTCACTGTCCCATTGTCGGGGCCCAAGCCGCCTTCCCGCCAAATGGCACAAATTCTCTCTCTCACATAATTAAAAGATTCCAGTTACCCCCCCCTCCCCCCCAATTATCCATCCCCCCCAGTTACCCTCTCCCCCCCCCGTTACTCCCCTCCCCCACGTTACTCCCCTCCCCCAGTTACCCTCCCCCAGTTACCCCCCTCCTCCCCCCCCCAGTTACCCCCCTCCTCCCCCCCAGTTACCCTCCTCCCCCCCCAGTTACCCCCCTCCCCTCCCAGTTACCCCCCTCCCCTCCCAGTTACCCCCCTCCCCCCCCAGTTACCCCCCTCCCCCCCCAGTTACCCCCCTCCCCCCCCAGTTACCCCCCCTCCCCCCCAGTTACCCCCCTCCCCCCCAGTTACCCCCCTCCCCCCCCAGTTACCCCCCTCCTCCCCAAGTTACCCCCCTCCTCCCCCAGTTACCCTCCTCCTCCCCCAGTTACCCTCCTCCTCCCCAAGTTACCCCCCTCCCCCCCCCGTTACCCCCCTCCCCCCCCCCGTTACCCCCCTCCCCCCCCCGTTACCCCCCTCCCCCCCCCGTTACCCCCCTCCCCCCCGTTACCTCCCTCCCCCCCGTTAGCCTCCTCCCCCCCGTTAGCCTCCTTCCCCCCCCGTTAGCCTCCTCCCCCCCCGTTAGCCTCCTCCCTCCCGTTACCCTCCTCCCTCCCGTTACCCTCCTCCCCCCCGTTACCCTCCTCCCCCCCGTTACCCTCCTCCCCCCCGTTACCCTCCTCCCCCCCCGTTACCCTCCTCCTCCCCCCCGTTACCCTCCTCCTCCCCCCCCGTTACCCTCCTCCTCCCCCCCCGTTACCCTCCTCCTCCCCCCTTACCCTCCTCCTCCCCCCCGTTACCCTCCTCCTCCCCCCGTTAACCCTCCTCCTCCCCCCCGTTACCCTCCTCCTCCCCCCCCTTTACCCTCCTCTCTCCCCCCCGTTACCCTCCTCCTCCCCCCCGTTACCCTCCTCCTCCCCCCCGTTACCCTCCTCCTCCCCCCGTTACCCTCCTCCTCCCCCCCGTTACCCTCCTCCTCCCCCCCGTTACCCTCCTCCTCCCCCCCGTTACCCTCCTCCTCCTCCCCCCGTTACCCTCCTCCTCCCCCCCCGTTACCCTCCTCCTCCCCCC